>JAUYWH010000013.1:10828312-10866381 GCA_034779795.1 Ctenopoma multispine
AGGCCAACCTCAACTGGGAACGAGTCCGACTTACTACCGGCAATGCGAACCAAGCTCCTGCTCCTCCTGTACAGGGAGGAGCAGGAGCCTTCGTACTCCTTCATAGGTCATATAATACTTTTGGCACATTTTCCTTTTAAACAACTGTGGTGGCATACATCTTTTCAAATACTTATGGATCTGAGTGTATATCAGTATATGTGTCTATATAAGAAGAAATGTATATACTAAAAGAACATCTTGAGTCTACATTAATGTCGTAGCACAAGCTTCCATAAACAAATGAAAGTTACAAATGAAATTACCCTGATGTCCCTGGTTAAAGCCTGTATTTCAGTGGAGAACTCAACACACTGCTCCTCCAGCTGCTGCTGTTTCTGCATATCACTGCTCAGCTGGAGCTTCTCTGCTCTGGTCTCATTCACAGCACTTTTCAGCACCTGAATCTGATCCTGTTGATCCTGGATCAGCTTACGTTTCAACTCCATCTTGCTGGAGGCTACACAAATAGGCAAAGACAAAGAAAAAACATTACAATTACTTCTGCTCGTACATAACTTCCATCCAACTCCTGGTCAGCTCCTGTAATCACGAGGCTACGTAACAATCAGCAGTGATGTCTTTAAGACCTCAAGCAACCTAAGTTATTAGACAAAACTAATTTTCATTAGTGGCTCAGTGTGTAGAGCCTTCGTCTTCAAACCCGAGGGTGAGCGAGTTCAATTCCCCGTCACACCAGGTTACATGTTGAGGTGTCCTTGGACAAGACACCCCTGGTGCCCCCACAGGGTTCTCATTTTGTTTATTCAATGCTTTGTCAGAGCTTCTTTGATCAGTTTTTGCTTCGTACACCTTCAGTTCATCCTGGCAGGCCACTATTTCTATGTATCTAAAACAGGGGTAGGTAAGCATGAATGTACACATTTTTTTCTTTTACTGCAGATGAGAAAATGAAGCGTTATTAAAATTATAACAGCTAGCTGTGAAGGTTTTAGAACCTGAGAGATTGTTATGATGGATATTTTGTTTGTGTTTATCTTCAATTTTACTTCCAATTTAGTTGTAATGATAATAGCGTCTTGAAAAACTTTTTTTTAATGTGGCTGCACCAAGTGATGCATTGGCTTAACTATCATGTGGGCTCCATATCTCAGCAATTTGAGTAAGTAAAGTAGCAGAGGTAAAAAAAAAAGTACGATAAATGTGGAATTTCCCTCTATAATTACGTCTGTATAATGTCATCTTACTGGTGTCTAGCTTGAGTTGAGTTTCTTGTTTCTCCTGACTGACTTGCTGAATAGTTCTGGTCAAGTCTACTCCCTGGAGTTTCGCTGCCTGCTGAGCTATTTTCCTCTCCACCTCTTTAAGGTCCATCTGTAAGAAAAAAAAAAATGCAGTAAGGTGAATAAAGAAAGAATGAAAGTATGGGTAAGAACAGGAGTGCATGTCAGTTTCCAGGACTCTGCAGTGTCTTAAGAGTAACAGTTCTTAGTCACAACTGTATGAATTAAACTAAGGTGGTCAGAAATATTGAGACACTCGGAGGCACACGCTACCAAGTATCTGTCCATGAGAGATATGTCCTGGAGGCAGGCTTTGGCCGTTTCCTCCTCTGACATGAGAGTACCAAGCAGTGTTTCCTGTTCTTCCACATCTTCCTTCAGCCTCTCAATTTCTCTGTTCACAGCCTGTAGACGGTTTTTCAACTCAGGCAAATCTTTTTCTTGAACTTGTACAATTGACTGCCTGGAAGAGAGAAAGAGGAAAAGGAAAAGGAAAATGCTATGTGCAGAGATTAATGGGTACTATACATCTGTTTCCATGCCACAACTCTGAGGTTATACTCAGGTCATGAAAATCAGGTTACTAATCAGGCATGTCTCAGTTGTGAGAATCTAGCTCCCTCTGGTGGAATAAATGTAAAAAAACTGCTCAGTGTATTTCAGTTCCTTTAAAAAATTAATTAAAAACAAATTAATCTAATAATGCATGTACCTTCCTGCAAGATCATAAAGATGCAGTTAATCCATCCTGAACTCAGTTGACAAGTTGTTTTGAATCAAAGCACATTTCACAACTCAAACGTCTAGTATACGTCCGTCCCCCCCATTATACCTGACAGGTCTGAGAGCCATCATGTCATCTCTCTTCCTCTCCTTCTTTTTGAGGTCCTGCTCTGTGTTTTTCAGCTTGTCTGGCACAAGGCGTAGTTTGGACTGCATGTCGCTGATAACTTCCTGCAAATCAGACTCTGACGGGAATGTCCGCTGACACACAGGGCAGCAAGGTTCTCTCTCCTCTGTTAGCTGGCTGATAAACTGGGTATACACTGCTGTGGCTCCAGCTAGCATGGCTATACAAGGACAGACAAAAAATAAATAAATATATATATATATATCTCATCATCATTTGTACCAGTTGTAGAACTGTGATAACTGCTAATAAAATAAGCGGCAGCCAACCTGACGTTAAAATGAGCACATATTGTGCATTGCATCAACTACTACTTGATATAAACAGTACAGTGGTTGCTTTATTTAAAATATAGGTATCGTCTCAACCACTAGATACAACAGAAGGCTATTACCAGGTTAAAATGGTATTCTGTCCATATTCTGTCCATTCCGTGAGAAAATGAAGGCAAGTATTAAAATTAATTATAATAGCTAGCTGTATAGGTTTTAAGTGTAGTGTAGTGTCCAAGTAATGTGATTCAAACACCTATCAAATGTGCGTGATATTTAGCAAAAATATTGTCCCAGCAATGGATTTTTCCCTTTTTTAAATTAAATTTAAATTCTATTCATTACAGTATATTTCATCATGTTGAGATCAGGCGCATAGTAAGTGTTATCAGAGACTTGTGTAGCGAGGCGACACAGGTGACAAGTGAAAAGAGAAAAAGAAAACAACATTCAAGATGATTCACACACTCTGGAATTTAGGTTACTGATCACTGGCTACCCGTGCAACCCTTTTTTTTTATTTGCCAACATTTACCTCTTTGTTTGGATATCTTCTCCAGATCGTCCTGCAGTTTGCCCAAATCCTGTTCCAGATCCTGACTGCCACACACATTGAAGAACCGCTCCTCGTCACTGGCTAACTGCTGCTCCTTCTTACGCAGCTCGGCAGCAATGTGGCTTTTATTCTGTTCACTTGATGCCAGGTTCTTACTGAGAAAATAATAATAATACTATTAACTGCCAGAGAATGTGAGCTTTTTTTATTATTTTAATTTCATTCACATATGATGAATCTTACTAACTTTAGTTTGGCAAGCCTGTCCCTGGTATTGTTGATTTCTTTAGACTTGGCATAGATCCAGTCCTCCAGCTCTCTCTTGTTGGGAAAGTGGCCCAGCAACGACACAAGATCCTCACTGTGACGAGACTTGATCTTACGTACTTGCTCTTCCTTCTCTGTCTGCAGAAACGAGAGAGGAAAAGCAAGAAATGCAAAGGAAAGAACAACAGAGAAAGGAAAGATGACAGGAACCAGTAAAGAAATAGGAGAAAGGTGAAAAGGGGAAAGAAAAGCAGAGAAGAGACGAGCGAACAAGGTTAAGTTACCACCAAGCGTCACTCAGATTACGTAAGAAGGGAATAAGTGACAGACTGAGACGGGAAAAACACTACAGTAGAGTAGTTTGCGTTTCTGATTCTGATTAGAACAGGTAGGGGATGAATATACACCTTGTCTTTTTTCAGCATTTCCATTTGTGTGCGTGCAGTGGTGTGTGTGTTGAGCATCTCCATCTCTATGTCGAGCTGCCTCTGTGCACGGTCAAGTTCAGCCTTCTCTTTCTGAAGCTCCACAACCTCAGCCTTCAGCTCATCCACACTGGAGTTCTGCACTGTGCTCTGAAGCTCCCGCTCCTGAAGAGGAAAATGCAGACACACACAAACACAAATAAATAATGTGATTAAAGTAGAAGTTACAATTCAGTGATTCGGTTTACACAGAAATTGGTATATTGAGAGAAAAATACTGTATAAATCCATTAAATATGACAGAAGATGTAGATAAAGGATCCTGCTTTAATGTTCTCAAAACAAAATGTATGCAGCAAGTGGAAGGGTGAGAAAAAAGAAGGGAGAGAAAAGAACAGTGCTGTTTTACTAAACAGTGAGCACTCTTTCGGTCTCCCACACATAAAAGAACCTTTGTCATATCCACTGTACCCACCTTGTCAGCCAGTTCATTCTCTAGTTCCTGCAGTCGACTCGACGAACCCTCCAGTCGCTGCAGCTCTGATCTGACATTCCTCAGTTCTTGCTGCTTCTTTCCCTGGAGGTCTCTCTTCAGCTCCACTGTTCTTTCCAGACCAGTCTTTTTGTCCCTCATTTCATCAATAGATTGCTGCTTCTGCTGGTCTTTTTCACGTAGGTCCGCCTGATTGGACAGAATAATAAGAGAAGCAATCAGGGATGCAAACTTGCCAAAAAAAGAAAAAAAAAAGAAATGTTGAATGTGTGGGGAAGAATGGAGCTCTAATATTTATCATAAAAAGTAAATTACTCCGCTGACTAGTTCTAGTCTGACTGTACTATACAGTGAATTTCAAAATCGCAAAAAAAAAATCAAAAAAAATCACAATCTAGATTGTGATTCTGTTTAAAAGGATTGTGATTGGATCTTTTAGCTGGATCACTCATCTGTAGTAAAAATGTTTAATAACACAATTGTTGTTGAATCAGAACTGAATCAGTTCTGGTACTGTTAAAGGGGCCAAAAGGTATATTTCGTCTGTCAAATAAAATATTATATAGACTCTTTCTTACCAAAACTTGACTGACTGTCTCTTTTTCCTGCTCAAGTCTCTGAGTAACGAGACAATGAAAACTCTCAAGCTGATTAGTGGTGAAGGGTGGTCGGTCATAACCCTCCATCTCCAGAAAGGACGACAAAGAATGAACCTGAGAAAGAGAAAGGACAGTATCAATATAAAACACAGTAAAGGCAAACTGCATGCACTGAACTAAAGTTATATTCATTATGAAATTTTCAATATATTGTTAAAAATGTTTTTTTCTTATTTCTCTTTATATGGAACAGCATTTAGTAGTTAGTATAGTTACTCTACACGACTGAGATCCAAGTCTTTCATTGAATTACAATGCATTGATTTAGTAAACACTTTACCCACAGCAACTTACAATAACTGCATTCAACTTTCATGAGAGCGATGTTCTATTAAAAAAATTAAGGAGCCAGCAGTGAGCCGAGTGCTGCAGAACGAGAGCGTGGACTCTTACCTGAGTGTCACGATTCTTGATGTTTTGAGTGTGACGATCAGCCTCCAGCTGAAGACGACCTGAAAAAAAAGGAGAAGGCAGCAGATAATTTAGTCTAGAAATATTCCTATCCAAATACTTGTCTATTATTAAATATATTCCTCTACTTTATATGTAAAAGAGGCGTAACAACTCCCATACTTTGTTTAGTTTTTAGTTTTTTGGGGGTTGGTTGTGTTTTCAGTCTTGGTTTCAAAACTGCTACACTCGTAATGGGTAAAATCTTGACTCTCTTTTTTCTTGAATGAACACTGTAAGATATTTTAGACAGTAACAACTATCCCTGCCCTACACACAGCTGTTTACCTGGGTCACGTGTGTTTATTCAATCAAATGTTGTGGAGCAAGGAATGAGAAGTGAAAAGAAACTATACTCCTGACTACATTAAAATGCCACTCAGTTTTTCTATAGGTCTGAGTGGAAATGTAAAGCTATAGTTAGTCTTTCTGCTACTATGAAATGAGCTAAATGTCTGAAGATTTTCAGTTATCCAGGTCATGGTCATACCAAAAAAGCTTATTCAGTGGTAACTGGATTTGTTTTAGTTCCTTGAAGACATTTCACCCTCCATTCCAGAGGGCTTTCTGGATTTACAATTTCTCAAATTCACTGTAAATGAGTCATCCATATAATGGTCGAGGATTAGAAAGCAGTTGTTTGTACCTTGTTCTACCAGGAGATCAGCCTTGACTTTGTTCAGTCTCTGACACTCCCAACCAGCTCTCTCCAGCTCCTTCTGACATTCTGTCAGCCTTCGCTCCTTCTCCCTCACCGTCCTCTGGTGGTTCTGGTAAATCTCTTGCAGCTGCTCATCTGAACCCTGGAACACCTACGGCATAATACAAGAATATTACCAGAGGAGAAAGAACAGTTTCTGTTACTTAAGTTGCAGACATTTAATCATTTTCACACCATGTTTTAAGAATGTTCCATTTTCAACTAAGACATGTTATGTTATTCTTAGCTCCAGTGAGGCATTGGAGCTTACAGAAGCGTCAAGAAATCGTAAAAAACATTCTTATCAATACAGGCTGATGACCTTCATTACAGAATTACAACAACCTCCTTCACCATCTGCACGTTATCCAAAGTGGAGTCTTGAGTACTATTAAGCAGCTGTTTAATTAAACAAACCCCCAAACAGAGACGCTTGCTGTGTTTTTACACTTTTTACCCCATCATGAATAAGATTTTTGAACTTTACTATCCTGACTTATCTTTAATGCATCTTGTCAGATTGTCCATCACGTTAAAAAAGTTTAATTTTTTTTTTCATAGAAGACAAAACTGTCTGTTTATCTGTTAATATATTCCAGATTATTCTGTTACCTGTTCCATTGTTTCCTCCAGCTCCTTGTTGTCTTCCTCCATCTGCTTCTTCCTGCTCTCTAAAGCTTTAATGTCGTTGTCCAGCTTCATCACTTTGCCAAGTTTTGTGTCAATATCCATCAGTCGGTTCTAAAATTAAATAAGAACATGAGGACGTCACTGTTGCACTTCACACATGTTTACAACTATGACAGCGCTTCCAGGCTTTTATTCATCTCGTGCCTTTTAAAAAGTGAATCCAACAACACTTTTTGTAGTCAAATACCTAAAAATTATGAAATGTTCAAATACATAAATTACAGTGTTACACTTGTAATTTCATTAGCCCAACTTGTGATGGAGATCTGTTAATTTTGACAATTTCTCTAGTGTATAAATTGCTGCAAAAAAATCATAATATTTCATACAAAAACAGGAGTGCACAGGAGTGTTCACAGCATCAACACATACACAGGCATCATCAACCCACCTCTAGTGGCTCAATCTGACTCTCTATTTGCTGCACTTTGTTTCTAGAGTCCATCAACTGAGCCTCTTTGGTGGCAACGGTTTCTCTTATCTGCTGGGCCTTTTCCTTGTTCTGCTTCAGGTAACGCAGCTCTACCTGACACTCTTTGACCGTATGGCTCTGTGAAAGACGCAGCTGACGCATCGTATCTAGAGCTTTGATGTACCTGGGAGGAAGACAAACACAGAGTAATAAAAAGAAGATAGGCAGTATGTGAGTGGTGTATGAAGGTTAATATTTTAACTTAGGAACATGTGTTCCTTATGTTAATTGCAGGTAAGGTAATGTTTCTTCATCTAACATAAGAAACATACTAAAATAGATAAATGTCTGAGAATCTGCTGACTTTACTTGGTTGCAGCGAAGATGGAGTCAAACTTGTCTTTGAGTGCTTTGCCCTCACTAAGTGGCCAGTTGGACTCTTCTTGGTGACAGAAAATGACATGATTCAGCACAGGTTTTGACACACCCAGTGCAGAAATCATCTCCCGATCCAGCTCACCACATTTAGACGACAAACTCACCTTTTCACCATCTCTGGAAGAAAAGAGTCATAATATCTTACTTATTGGTTTACAAAAAAATATTTTTAACATAAAAAAATAAGTAAAGCCTACAAATATTTGTGGCCTACTTTATTCTGGTGATGACTTGCTCTAAGCTTTTGAAGGAGTAGTTTTTGGCCTTCTGAGTGCAGGACATTGAGCGATGGATGGTGACTTTCCCTCCATTGACATCTGTGAATAAGAGTCGAATCTGTGCTCTCACATCTGTCTCATGGGCATCCTGCAGTTCAAACAGCACAAATTTACTTTAACAAATATAACCTTAGAAAGACATATCATAAAAAATAAGAAGTGCATACTTTATAAATGGAGTGATATGTACTGGTGGAAATTATAACATTACTACATAATAAGGAGTACAAAGTACAAAGTAAACTAACTATTACTGACTAAGGAAAACTGCACCAAAATGCCAATGTTGCTGCAACCAGTACAGGAGAGTGAGCTCACCTTTGGATCATGAACAAAAGCACCTCCTTTAGATCCAGGGGGCAGTTCTCCTGATGTTGCATACTTAAGGCATTCAATAATAGTCTAAAAACAAAACACAAAGGGGTCATATTGTAGCAGAATTCAAATGTGGTAGTTGCATTTAGCATTTTGAAATATATTATTTACTTAATAAGAAACTATGAGCCCACCCAGTCTAATCTCAATGCACATGTGCCACATATTTATTATTTATTATCTACTGGCCATGCTTCACAGTGAACTTTTGCTCTTGTCAGACATGTTTTCATACCGTTTTCCCTGCTCCATTGGGTCCAACTAGCACAGTAAGAGGATTAAAGAAAGAGATGACTTGTTTGTCTTTATCCTCAATCCCAAAGCTCCTCACCCCGAGGATGCTCATCTTGTCGATCTTTGACATTTTTGCTATTTGAAAGAGATGGACAGAGAGAGAAAAAAGTGATTACTTAAAAAGCAGCAGAGATGAAAACAGAGAAATGTGACTGTGGGATCAGTAGCAGATGCCACATTATTTAGCAATGCCACAATAAAATTAAGCTGCAGTCACAGTGATAAAGAGGTTTATCATGCTAATAAGCTGCATTAGTTGATCTGCTGACTGACATTTAGTTGGTGTGAGCACAACTTACATCCCAACAAGCCTTCGTAAAAGGAAATACATGCACAATTAACGTCCATTAAAGTTTATTGCGAAGGTGGGTGTTTAAATTCGTTTTACTAACTTCACTGTTTCGAAACTGGGCTGAGATGAAGCGATGTTTCAAGCTAGTTTATGTGTTGACTTGTCTTGTGTTATATGTATCTGGGAAGCTAATGCTACACACTGTCAGCTCAGCAACAAGCTAGCTAACAACTTACCTGCTACGTTACGTCGCAGTGTTTAAACAGTTGGCGACAAGTACAACTACCGAAATTAACACACGAATGATTTTCGTTGACGGCAGCTATTTACAGGTTTGTCTAAACATCAGTTGAACTCACCGCGGTTTGTTGTTACCAGACTTGAAGAGTGAAGCGAGTTTCCGAAAACTTTCGCGCTGTGGATATGATGACGTCAGTGACGTCTTCCTACTTCCGGTAGTGGCCGTAGAATAAGAAGAAATAGAGCGGTAATTCCCACATGATAAATGTCCTAATATTAATATGATCTTGTATAGTTTTGTGTGCTTTTCACGCAAGTTAGCTTCATTTACACTGCTTCCTCGATACCTAATCACTGATATCATGGAAGCGGTTTTAAGTGCAACGAAACATTATTAAACAATTCTATTTATTTCATTTCTATGACCAAAGCTCGGCCGAGATTTCTTCTTCTCTGGTGTTTGTTATTACTGATCATATTATGACATGTGCTATAACTATATCTTCCTTTAAGTCTAAGTAATGTAGAAAATAACTTTCAGATTATTCAAAAATAATATTTAGCTGCAGCCCTACTTTCCTGGGTTACTTCACCCCGTGCTAATACTTGCTACATGTCTAACATATAATAACTTGCGGTTTGACTGACATTTTAAATAAATCACATTTTCAGATGCTTCAGCTGAAGAATGAAGCTTGTTAGAAAAAAATGTTTAAAAACTATTTTAGATTTATTGATGTCACTTTTATTTTATTTTGTCAACCTTATTGTGATAATTACTTTTGAATGCCACATAACAAGCTGCTAATATAATAACTGTTTAGAATTTGGAAATTAGGCATAATATTATCAGAGGCTAGAACTGATCTTCCTTGGAAAACATGTCTGATCATTCAAGTGGACCTTCTTTACAATTGCTGTTTCAAAACATTTACCACAAGGGGACAGTGTCTCCCTGTGAAAAAGTCTACAAACCTATTTATTGTGCTATAAAACTACCAGCGTGTTTGTTGGCCAGTTATAGAAGTCAGTTAGATGGAGATGAGTCTCTGTTCCGTTCTGTTTAATTCAGCATTCAACATGTTTTATATAATATCTATATATATGATGAGAGAATCTGTGTGTACCTGTGTGTGACAGACGAGGGAAGATTATGAATCTAATCGGGCCCGGCTCTACGCTGGGGCAAGAGGGGGCATTGCCACCTTAAACAAACGTCCTGCCTCCTGTACATACCTCGCGGGGAAAAGCTCGTTAAAATGCTTCAACACAACGAGTAAACTACAGATAAATTAGTAGTAGTTTCTTTTTCTCAAGCACTTTAGATCCAGACAACATCCCACGCATGTCTGTTTGTTGGTCATACAATCAGAAAGGAGGACAAGGCCAGAAATAATCACTGTAATTATCAGCAACAATCATCAGTGAAACATTTAGATCCACAGTAGTTATAAGTAATTAAGATAGATATGTCATTAAGCTATGACAGGTCTCATTCTGGAGCATTATAATATAAAACCTCACATAACACACCAATCTTCTACCTGTAATACATTGAAAAATCTACAGCCAATCCATGTGATCGGCATCGGAATCAGTAGCAAAAACCCTGATCGGAGCATCCCTAAAATAAACCTTTTTAGTTTAGTGAATATTGGCTATAGTGAGAGGTCTTATTTCATTCTTACTTTATTTTGCTAATTTATTTGAGAATCCAATTAAGATACATTTTATGTTGCTGGTTATAAAGACCTAGAGGGATATTTTATTTTATTTTATTTATTCTATTTTTTTTCTAGTTTTATTTTTCAGGACTTTGTGAATTGATTTTTTGGCCTAACTTTTTTAGTTTTGTTAATATTGGCAATAGTGAGAAGTGTTATTGTTGGGTTTGAATATATTTGATATAGGCCATCCAATTAGGGTAAATGTCATGTTTTTAGTTGTTGTAATCTGATTAGGAATATTTCATTTTGTTGTTTGTTGTTTTTTCCCACATTATCGTGGTCAGGGGGTTTGCTTGCCTCAGTGACCCTAAGAGCTCCACCAGGTGGGACACCTAAGTTGGACAGGTCTTAGGATAGAGGCCGGAGAAAGTGAAATTCAATTACATATTAAAAAGTTATCCAGAGCATCCCCGCCCCCACCACACTCCACCCCTTCCGCCTCTGTCGACATCATATGCCCCCTTCACATTTCTGTCTGCCCCCTCATATATGCCTGTCTAGAACCGGGCCTTAATGTAGATGTCATTAATGTCACAGTAACAGCTTTGGTCAGTGTGATATATTTAGTTAACAGAATGAACCAAATCTTCATATTTGTCATAATTTTTACAATTATTAATTTCAAACTTCAAAAAAGGCTATACAGTCTTTTGAATTACAGCATTCTTGGGTAAATTGTATACCCAAACATAATCCTTCATCACCCAAGTTATTTTCATAGGACCTCTAAAATGCTTTCTGTATGTATGTTTCTAACTTTAGTGCATGTTTACAGGGTGACACAGAATGAGGAATCCAACCTGATGAACGCAGAGAACCTCGCCATCATTTTCGGGCCCACTCTCATGCGCGTGCCAAACAATGATGCCATCACAGCACTCAATGACATCCGCTACCAGAGACAGGTGGTGGAGGTGCTCATTAAAAATGAAGACAGGCTCTTCTAAGCACAGATCAGGACTTTTATAGAAGAGCTAATCATTCTTTTGTGCAAAGATTTGAATAGCTGTTTGTATTAAATCACTGAAACATTTTTTAAAATGCTCTCTGTATGGACTAGTGCTGCCCTAACATCTGTCCTCCCCTGTAATGGGTGTGGACGATGAAACCTTACACTTGTACGTACTTTATACTTCCCCATTTTTGTCGGGGGATTTTCAGAAGCTGACAGACCAGCATGCATGCGAGGTCTTTGTTGCTTTATAGTAGTAACCCAGCATGAGTAAAGATCGTGTAGCGCTGTGATTTTTCTTTTGTCTGTCCTGTAGTAGTTTATATTACATACATACATATTTACATTCCCAGCTTCCGGTTGTGCAGTTATATTTGCAAAATCGATGTAAAAATAAGCTACAAATTTTTCTGGGGTAATTTTTATGATGCTGTATTTTATTTTTTTTACCTCCTTAACTGTTTGTTAGTAACTTACAGTTCTTAGTTTAATGAGCCTTTCCTGCTAATATGTTCACGCTGGTAGCTTTGCCTGAACTTAACATTTTAATTGTTTTTGGTGAATTTCATTTTTTTACTGTGATGCTTTTGTACACAAGCTGTGCATGATCACTTTAATTTATTAAACCTTACTCTGAGAAAAATTTGTGCTTTTAATGAGTCATGTGAATTGTTCTAAGAAACGTCTACATCAAGTTGTCTGTAACCTGCCTTAACACATTTTGTGGCCACTTGTGGGCAGCAGAAACATGTCATGGGAATTGTCTGGATCTTCTACAGCTAAATCATCCAACATGTTCAACAACAACAGTGTTTGCTGTGTCTGGGACGAACTTGGTGAGAATAAATCAAAACTGTAAAGTTGTGAGTGGAATAATAAAAACCATGAGAGAAGACTGTGAAGGGTCTGTAAAGCCGAGGGGTTAGTCTGGCAAATTTCACATTTGTGTCTTATCAACAAAAGATAAAAAACCAACAATCTTATCTCTCACAATGGTAGAAATTTGTCTTTGCATGATACTTTGTCACAAACAACATCAACTGCCATTGTCATGTTACCAAAAATTTAAAAGTCACAAATGATATCTTCAACAGCACATTGGCATTGTTCAACATCGCAGATCATCCCCTAAGAGCTAAGATGCAGCTGGTTGGATGATTAATTAGTTATTGACTTAAATGGATGATTCAGAGATATGGCATTAATCCTCTAAAATTGTGTTGAATTTATTTATTGTTTAAAACAAACAAATGCATGGCTTGAGATGTACCATCATTACCAAAAACATAGGAAATGTATATATTTGTCCACAGTTAAACATAGTCCTCAAATAACACTGTGTATTAAGTAACGTCTGCAACAAGATATAGCACCCACCCACCATAAAAGAAACAAACATAACTTTACATTTGTGAACAATTTCTAAACATGTCTTTATAGGAGCTAAGATCTTGTGGTTACGCTTAGTAAGACAGAAAAGAGAATTTGTTTGCAATAAGGCAGGATATACTACATAGAATTAAATGTGTTTTAATTCAAAATTTGAAAGTATTTTAAATAAATACTAAAACATGGAAAACAATGTAATTAAATTTGCATTTGAGCTTTTGGCATGAGCATCATATGTGTTTGAGGCTACATGATGACCCTGGCAGATAGAACTGACAGCTCTTCATTCTGTATATTCAGAGTGACAGATCCTGCCTAAAAGCCACAAATCAAGTGACTGTACATAAACCACTATAACAACACATCAGTCACACGGATTCATTGTGAGATTAAAAACAAACCCACAATACCTAAGGCAACACCACTTTTGCACATGGGAGACTGTTAATTATTGGATATATGTGCAAACAATGTCAAAGGATATTTATGCATAGCTTTAATTACCTACAGGTTATGTCTTTCCAAGCAATTTCCAAAAACCAGCCATGCACAGCCATTAGAGGCTCACTACATTCCCACTGTTTTACTCTGTTAATGCTCAGGGAACCAGTTTCAGTCGTCTGGGTGGTGCTTTTATTTTGCATTTAAATTATACTTTTTCTGTTGACATGGTGTATAAATATAGATTTTTTCCCATGTTGTCTGTATCCTCGTGTTTAGTCATTCCCTGTCTTTACGTTTTTGTGCCACAGTTCTCCACACAAAGAATTTGAGAAGCAATCACTGCTTGACATTTAATCACTTGGCTGTTGTGACCACATCACACTGAGTTAATCTAAGCTGAATTCAGACTTGTCTCTGGTGATTGTGTGGCAAAATTGGATTTTCATCCAACCGTTTAGCCCCCCCCCCCCCCCCGCCCCACCCACGCCATTATAAGCTATTTTAAATATATCATATCTTCATCTACTTTAGGCACTGACTGTGAACGGAGGTAAACCACACCAATAAAACTATCACGCTTTCTATCGCTCAGTCAGACGCTGTGATAACACCACACTGGAGTATTGTCACCAACATGTACTGTGTGGTGGATGTGGCTTACTCACAGTAATGAGACTAAATTTGAAAGGCTGTGATCCATGAGATAAGTGACCTTTCTCTCTTGACTGAATGGCAATGCATTTCCCCACTGATGTAAAAAAAGTAAAAACACTAAAATATAAAGAACATTTTAGCTCACCCATGTGTAGTATTTGTTAATACTGTATATGTATCATTACTGTTTCATAATTCACATATATTTGTTTTTTTATATTATATTTCTCATAAGGTAACTTACTACCGTACCTGCATCTTAGCAAATGAGAAGAAATCAATACTTAAAAACGTGTATTAAACAACAAAATTAAGTTGGAAGTTAATCTAAGAAATACATATAATCTCTTCTATAAAAACTCTGATGCTTTTAATCTTCATCGAGGCATGAACGTCCAGTATGTTGTCCAGTTTTCATCCACCCCCTGCAGATACCACTTTCATTCAGATTCAGTGAACATTTAATCGCTTACAGAGCAGATAGACTCACAGTCCTCTAGAGACTGGAATTGCAGTGTGAGACCTCAAACTGTGGTAATTAATACTGGACAGAGCAACAAACATGTCTGCTTAGGAAGAGGTTGACTGAGCAGATACAATGATGGCTTGTTCCGTGTTACATGACGGACATGGAGAAAGGCAAAGAGGTGCTTAGGGTGTAAATTCATGTGACCTGCATTATTGGAGAGATAGGAGAGAGAGGGGAGAGCTGAGGCAAATCTCTTTTAATTCAAACATTGCCAAAATGGTCATTTATCCCTAATGGAGACGAATGAGGCTTGTGGTTGACTGACTGGCTGATTGAACACATTGAGCATGTGAGGAAATTGAGTTGCCTGACCCATCGCAGGCAGAGCAAAGAAGGGACACATGGGTGTAACACCTGGCCTTCAGAAACACACTGTTTGAAAATCTGAGCTTTGTAATATGAGATTCTTCTATTATTAATTTTCAGTGTGGAAACTGGGTTTTAGAGGCATTGTCACAACTTATTTTAAATAAATGTGATTTTCATCATCCATACTGAGAGCTACAGCGTTAAGAAGTATCGATGTAACGATTTTAAACTGTGAAAATTACTGAAAACTTATTTAAATGTATTTATATCTGCTTACAGCTAGTGTGTTATAAACCCTGTAATCAATGTTTTTATGCTGCTAATAATGGACATATTCTGATTTATGGTTTAATAGCATTAATAGTTCCTCACTGAGTGAAGAAAAACTTAGAGCATGTGTTGTGTCTTTGCACCTTGAGGTTGTTTTTGGCCAAGTTCGCGATGGGATATTTCAGTGGTGAATTACTCCAGAGATTACAGATGACAAAGAATGTGCCCCTCTCAAATGACAAGCATTGGCAGTCAGTCACTCACATCCACCGTCAGACAATAACAAAGAGGCTGCGAGTGGAGAGCTGTGAGGTTGCACAGTAGGTCAATTTCCAGTGCTGAGAGAATGTTTTAGGTGGGTCAAACCTTTTCAATTCTCAAGTGATCAACAGGCAACGTGTTGAAGTTTGTTATTACTTTTGGATGCCTGGGTTTATTGGCAAGAATGAATGCTGTACTTTTAATTTTTCATCTAGTCATTTTATCAGGTAAGAGTTTATTTAAACCCTGTGTGCTGTTTACTTATGTACATGTGCCTTTTAACTTGGGTTACTTTCAGTATTTAAACACAGTAAAGTTAAAAAAGACTAGACTTTAATTAGACGTTGTTTAATCTTTTCCTTCTTAATTAATGTATATTTAAAGAAACTGGTCTGAGGTCAGTGGATTCTGATCTAATTCAACAAAACTGAGAACTTTTACATTTTTATGCAAACCACTTCTTTGATTGACAAGGGCACATGTAGTGTTTGCATTTTGCTTTTCAACCTTTTGTTTTTCTGTCAACACATGAAGTCACCTGCACATGTTCATTCAATTCCTTTGATTTATGAGTTTAATGTCTTGAGGTTGCGATCCTTCAACTATCCATGTTGCTGTACAATGACCTTTATTTCAAGGTCATCTTAAAAATGAAAGAGGATCCTGCTCTGACTTGTTGTAGAGACGTAGTGGAAATAGCATAAGAATATCTCTATTACGACCCTTACGGGGACACCATGTTTAAATTTAGAGTCCAAATCCAAAGCAGTTTAAGCAAATACATATATACACTGTGCAGTACATGGTGGTTAATGAACATGTGCTTGAATGCAATGTGTTCATAATTACCGACATGGCCAAGTCCTTACAAAAATATATCAAAATATATTGATATATTGAAAACATTACCCTTGCAAATTAAAATGCGTAAGCCTGACTATGCACAGACACAAAGTGTCCAGCATGTAAAGGTGAGCCAACTTCAGCTTATATGCATAGTTTTTGGGAGACAGGGTTGAATAAAAATATAGGCTTATGTTTATGCACATGTATGCATGTACGTGTATAATTTATATTTACAGACATTTTATACCTACATTACAACACTAGTCACTTCTATTTTCAGGCCATATTAAATAAAGTCTTTAACGATATTTAAGCATTAGTCTACTTTAACGCAATTTTTTCCACCAATCTCAAGAGACACCTTAAGAATAAACTTTAAGTGTATCCATAGTGTCTTGTTGTTTTAGGTGCTGCCTGGGCCTCCTCTGATGAGACACGTCTTGTTAAAACTCTCTTCACTGGTTATAATAAGGTTGTTCGTCCGGTCAATGACTTCAAAGACTCTGTGGATGTTACTGTGGGCCTTCAGCTCATCCAGCTCATCAGTGTGGTGAGGTCTTATGTCACACACTATCACCACATCTGTATTAAGTTTCACTGTCTTCAGTTGTCTAAACACTTCTGGGTCCACAGGATGAGGTCAACCAGATCGTCAGCAGCAACGTTCGACTGAAACAGGTTTGACTCATCAGTTAATTTTTTATTAAGAAAAGGAAGAAACAAAGAATAATAGTGGCTCGTTTGTTATATTGCAGAGACTTGATGGATGTAATAATTAAAATAAATAAGAAATGTGGGAAAATAAATCTGAAGACACTGAAATTCTGTGAAAATAAGCAATCATTTCATTTTTCTCTAAATCTTCACTGTTATAAATAAAAATTAAATAGTTTTAATAGTTTTAAAGAAACACTCATTACTTCTGATAAATTAAAGAAAAAGAAGACAAACCTCAGAACTGATGTAGGCAAGATTTTTCAGGAGCTCTACTGCACATCTATAGTGTGTTTCAAAGAGAGGTGAGTGAAACTACCAACTCCTCTTCAATTATGTTAGTTTGGTATTTCTGCAAATTAAACATCACTGTGGTCACTCTAACTATTATCAGTTGTTTCACTTTTCTATAGATAGATAAAATTTCCTGATAAATTAAGTAACTGAGAGATGACAATACAGACTTTGGCATAAACTCTTAAACAGAAATATACTTTCGAGAATAAGAATGTAAACTTCCTTTGTTCTATTTCAGTCTGTGTGATGTTATATGCTTGTATTTGCTTTTGTCACCCAAAATAAAACATTAATAATGGTTGTGATTATTGAAGAATTTTCATTTGTTCTGGGTGTCCTTGTGTGTTTTTTCAGCAATGGAAAGATGTGAACTTGCAGTGGAACCCAGAGGATTACGGTGGCATCAAAAAGATCAGAGTTCCCTCAACTGACATTTGGCGTCCTGATCTGGTCCTCTACAACAAGTATGTTATGAAGCTATATATAAGATCCATGTTATGTTCCTCTCTTTATCCAAACCCTCTTTTCATTACACTAAGCTTTACAGCATATGACCTTAGGCAACCAGACCTCTAGAAACGATCCACACACCTGTCAGTAATGTTTTGAACAATACTTTCCTATACTTCAGTTTGCAGTGTGTGAAAGCTCCGATTTCATTATGCTAAATCTGGCCCATGCATTGCAGCTCCCGCCTCCTCACACCATATGCTGCGTCTAACACGCTGCTGTTTTTCCCTGACAACCAGTTCCACTCCCACAACAACTTGTGCCAAGCTGAGCGTTGGTTGGCTGCGACTCATCCTATGGTGCTAATGTTAACACTGAAGTTATTATCTACCATGTTGAAGCTGCCTCTGTTTGTCCCACAGTGCAGATGGTGACTTTGCCATTGTTCATGAGACCAAAGTGCTGCTGGAGCACACTGGAATGATCACATGGAACCCACCTGCCATCTTCAAGAGCTACTGTGAAATTATTGTGCTGCATTTCCCCTTTGACCTCCAGAACTGCAGTATGAAGCTGGGTACCTGGACTTACGATGGAAACTTGGTCAAAATCAATCCTGTAATTCCAAACTTCTTTAAAGGAACAGCATTATCAATCGTGAATATGCTCATTCTTGCTTAAAGTTAAAGTTAGATGAAACTGCAGTAGCTCAGTTGGTAGAGCAGTCGTGTAAAAACCCCAAGGGTGAGTGGTTTGATTCCTGGTTCCTCCTGGCTCCATGTCAAGGTGTCCTTGAACAAGACACCAAAACCTCATAGTAGCGCCGACATGTACTGTCTGGCAGCTGTCCAACAACAATTTTACTCAAAGTGATCAATAAAGAATGTTGTTATTTTTAGTATTATTATACAATATTGTTACTGTCATATCAATAAAACTTGAAGCCAAATACAGCAACTGTTAGGCCTAGCTTAGCATAAAGCCTGGAAATAGAAGGGAACAACTGGCTCTATGCAAAACTACTTTAGGCAACAACACCAAACGCTCACAATTAAACATCCTACACCTTCTTTGTTTAACCGATATGTAAAACAACTTGATAGGTGATAAGCTAATGAAACAGTACAACTGTTTTTCATGTGAAAAATAAAAATGATACAAGAAAAACATGTAGTAGAAAAATGTAAAGAATTTAAATAAAATCATCCTTTGTATGCTGCTCCTTTCCACCAGGACAGTGACCGCCCTGATCTGAGTAACTTCATGGAAAGTGGAGAGTGGGTGATGAAGGATTTCCGTAGCTGGAAGCACCAGGTGTTTTACGCCTGCTGCCCAGACACCCCTTACCTGGACATAACCTACCACTTCCTCATGCTACGGCTTCCATTGTACTTCATCGTGAATGTCATCATCCCCTGCATGCTCTTCTCCTTCCTGACTGGCCTTGTCTTCTATCTTCCTACAGACTCTGGTATGACTTTGACTCATCATTGTTTAATGATATACTGCTGTAGGTTTGTGAGCACTGTCTCTGTCCAACTTAGCAATCATCATGTTTGACAGATGAAGTGGTAGAGTTTGAGTCATGAGCTGTTCCTTTTTCCTCTTTCTTGTATGTTGTTTGATGCTGTAAACAGGAACCCTTTTTATCTTTTTGTAACCTAAGCTATCTGACTTCTGTAGGTTCACATTGAACTAACAGATATTAAAATGGCATTAATCTTTTCACCGACAACAATGACGGCAGACGTTCACAAGCTTAATACTCAAGTGAAAGTTGACATAAAAACCGTTAAAGTACTAGTACATACTCTAAATGTACTTTAGTACAAATGTACAGTGCATTTTAAACAGGTGTGACTTATAAATAAAGTAAGAATGTCATTCAACATTTATTCAATGTCTTCTATTCAGACATGTACTCTTTAGTAAGTAGCAATAAAAAACTAAATGTTGGGGTCACGCACCAGAGAAACTAAACTTTTTAAGGGGAGGAAATGTTTATTGTGATCTTATTATACATTTGTGGTGGGAAATACAAAGAAAATATGGAAGGTAAAAGTTACAACAAAGATTAATTTCCAGTGATTATTGGAGAAAACTGTTTAAAAACTCTTAAAAATTAACTGCTTTATGGGTGGTTAAATCATAATAATATATTGTCACTTATTAGTTGAATGTACACATTTTATTTTGGATTCAGAATCTATGTCTGCAAAGAACTACGTTTAACTACAGTTTAACTACAGTTGTCTAATAAATTCCTTTTAAGCTGTAGGGGAGTAAACGTATATATATATATATATATATATATATACTTTATATATGTGTATTAGAAAGGTTAAGAATACCTTACCAATACCAGCTTCATACCTGAATCAGTTTATCATATCATTGCTACATTTTTCTTATTATCCGTGTTTTCATGATATTAACTGACGTTGTGTTGCACAATTTCTTGATGCTGCTTGTCAGTGTCCCTACATCAGCTGCTCCTGAAACTGCACTGCTTGTGTGCACATCTGGCTGTGTTCCCAGTGTGTGGGTCTGCCTCATTACCCAGGGTCCCTCTGTGCTGTCATGTCTGAAAGCAGGCCTCTGCTTTAATGTATAATACATCACTTGATCCCTGCTTCTGATATGACTGCTGACAGGATAGTGTGGAGGAGCGGATGGTGCCAAAAGACACTCTCTCTGGAATAACTGCTCTTACGGAGCAACAAAAACAACATGTCTTGCATTTTTGTTGTGTGAACTGGTGTCAGAATCTGTTTACTTGTCCTGTTGTTGGTTTTAGTGAGGGAAAGCTGACTTTCTCTGTTTAAATCCGATTTGCTCGTGTGAGCGAACAGTGCAGTCATTGTGTTGTTGTGTAAATATTGATGGTGGGCTCCTGATTGGATGGCTGGGGGAATGAGCTTATGTAGAAAGCACCTACAGTCAGCCGAGACTAAGGAGGTGACGCATCTCCCACTGAAAAACTTGGTCCAGATGAACAGAATCAGCGTTCTAGAATATGTCGAAAACAGGCTCATAGAAATAGCTCTCCCTTGTGGCTATATGATGAGATTGCATGTTGAAGGTATCATAAGGCAACCAACATTTAACACGGCTGCTCCTCATTTCCCTTTAAACTGAACAAGTATATGAGTCAAATTTACTTAAGATTTATTATTTTATAAACTGGAAACATCAGCTCTTCAGTGTATGGGAAAGTGATTGTGATGTAACTGTATGATTTTCCTAGAAAGTCTTGTACACTGTGGTGATTTGTTGCGTCTTGTAGGTGAAAAGATGACTCTCAGCATCTCTGTCTTGTTGTCTCTGACTGTGTTCCTGCTGGTCATTGTGGAGCTGATTCCCTCTACCTCCAGCGCTGTACCACTCATTGGGAAGTACATGCTCTTCACCATGGTCTTTGTCATTGCCTCTATCATCATCACTGTCATTGTCATCAACACTCACCACCGCTCCCCAAGCACTCACACCATGCCTGACTGGATCCGCAAGGTGAGGACCCGAGCAATAGAGAAGGAACAGTGTCTTTTTCATATTTATTGTGGAGCTGACTGAGTAGAAATGAAATAAATCAAACCCATCTGTGAACTTTGCTAACTTTGGAAATGGGTTTTTATTTGTTCTGTGTTATATTGCCATCTAGTGGTACCAGGGAGAATACCTTTGTTTTTATGTAATCTGACTGCTTTGATAAAAATAATAATTGATCTCTTTGGGAAAATCATGATGTCTAGTCCTTAATGCAGGACTTATCCTTTGTCTTTTTTATGGCAGGTTTTTATTGAAACCATTCCCAGCATCATGTTCTTTTCAACAATGAAGCGTCCTGGCAAAGAAAAGCAAAATAAAAGCATCTATGGTGCTGATTTTGATATCTCAGACATCTCTGGCAACCAGACTTCTTCTGTTCCCTACCAATCACCCATCACCAAAAATCCTGACGTTCGCAGTGCCATTGAAGGGGTCAAGTACATTGCAGAAACTATGAAATCAGACGAGGAGTCTAACAACGTAATTGTTCTCACACAGAATGCGTTCTAATATGGTTCCTCAATGGGTTTTACTTGTGTGTCGGTAACATATTGTCCCTCTTCTCTTCCCAGGCTGCTGAAGAGTGGAAGTTTGTGGCCATGGTGTTGGATCATATCCTGCTGTGTGTTTTCATGGCTGTTTGTCTGATTGGCACATTAGGCGTTTTTGCAGGCCGTCTCATTGAGCTGAGCATGCTCTGAATGCCTGTGCATTAGGGTTTACTATGTTAAACTTGTAGAAGACCAGTTGGTTGTGCAGTATAAAATGTAGCTGAAGCTAAAATAAGTACTGTAAATATATTTTTGTTTGTGTTTTAGTGTTATTTTTTATATATATTATATGTTTTATGTGTAACAATAGTATATTATACAGTAGACTTCAGCATATTTTATGTGAAACATATTGTATTTTCTTTTTTAAGGCAATATATGTGTGTTATGACCAACTCAATACATTTTTTTGTGCATTTTCTGGGTGACTGATTTCACTATAAGGGCAGTCTTGCTCCTGATTCACTGACTATAGCAACACAATCTTTCTAAAGTTATAGAGAGGATGTTTACCATTCTTTACCATTGTATTATTGTAGATAGTTATATAAACCCTCTATTTGACAGTCAAATAGATATGACTATATTTGCATTTTTAGCTCTAGTATCCTTTCCTGAGCTACTTTGAATCCTCGACTTTTGATGAAATCATAGAAGGAAGGATTTAACAAAAGTCCTTTGAGCCATTTGATCATTTTATGTGGTCCCTCATCATGACCTGCGCCTAGATTTTTGAAATATATACATTCATTTACTTCTAATTAACTATTTTAAATCAGTAACTTCAAATACAACTTTTGTAAAGTACATTGTTGAGCATGCACTCTTCACCTTGACTATAGAATTTCAAGTAGTACACTACTCCGTGAAGTAGGGTGTTCTTTAGGCAAGTACTTTTACACTTTTAGTTGAGCACTGAGTTTTAGCTATTGAAAGAGTTGGCAGACCTCTTGCACGGAGCAGAATTTTTTCATCTTCCACTCAGGCTGAAGAGGCTTTCAGAGTACAGCCCTGTAACCTATATGGCCTGTGTGACCCAGAAAGAACAACACAAATTATAGATAACCGCTGCTGTAATGTGTACGATGATGAAAACGACAGATAAAACTGAAAATGTAATAGGATTTTCAAACGTGGTAGTTTTTCCCCTATGGATAATATTTCCGTGTTTTCTTCCGAATAAGGACAACATGTGCGTTACGCAAATAGTTTCTGGCTAATAGAAAAACAACTTTGTGTTTATTCAACCAGGTTACAGTCATGTGGTTGTGATAGCCCCGCCCCTCTTATGTGTCTTCAAACGTGATTGGTGGATCTGGGACGGTGTGAAAGTTGCGGGGTGGGGACTGAAGTCATCGGTTCGGTGTAGAAAGTTAGCGATCGTTCAGAGTTACTATGTGAAGTTCAGTAACAGTAACCTGACTCCTGGACGAATGTCTCTCTCTTAAGTTACAGTTATTTTCTCCCCGTGGATAATATCACTCACGAGGTGAGTCTACTTTCACCCGCTTAGCGTTAGCTAGCTAGCCGGCTAACCCTTAGCAACTGCTGTCAATATGACTGACACATGTTAGCTACATGGAGGACACAGCGCTGTCAGCGAAGTGAGAGTAGTTTGTACTTTAAAACGTGTGTGGAAATGCTTATAGGCTATATGATAATAACTTTATACACCCACCGAAGTGAGTAATTACGTATGCTGATGTTTGGGTTACTTAACACAGTTGCGTATGAAGTAATGATATCAGTATGTGGGTAACGTCAGCTATAAACCAGACCTTTCACCTGCTCACTTCAACTTCTCCTTTTGCTGTCTCTTCCTCTTTTAGTGTCTTTTCACTTACAGCGTGCTGCCGAGCCGAGCAGTGACAGCCGTGACCTCAACATGAGCATTAACCAAGTTTGAAGAAAGGTCCAACACCGGCAACGATGGAGGCAGTGAGCACAACTATCAGCTTCAACTTTTCATATGAGGAGGAAGAGGGAGACCCAGATCTCTCTGCTCTCTCCGCCACCATGTCCATCGACAAGCTCTTCCCGGCTCTCCTGGAGTGCTTCGGGATAATTCTGTGTGGATATATCGCAGGGAGGGCAAATATCATCACTTCCACTCAGGCCAAAGGACTGGGAAATTTTGTGTCCAAGTTTGCCCTCCCAGCGCTGCTCTTCAAGAACATGGTGCTGCTGGACTTCAGTAATGTCATCTGGCCATTTCTCTGGAGCATCCTCATTGCCAAAGTGTCTGTCTTTTTCATTGTCTGCGTACTCACACTTATAGTTGCCAGTCCTGAGAGTCGCTACAGTAAGGCTGGGCTCTTCTCCATATTTGCTACCCAAAGCAACGACTTTGCTTTGGGATACCCTATAGGTACGTATAATATTGCTGTGTTAATGCTTCTTCATTCATCCAACCAAATATATATTTTCCCATTTGTTAAACCATAAACTACCTAAATACACAGAATTGAAAATGTCTGAGACTCAGAGTGTGGTCATGTCAGCAAAGTGGATTATTCTGCACGCACATTTAAGGAACTGTTTAAACATAAGCATACCTCTGATCATGCTTTCTCTCTACGTGTTTCTCTACATGTCTCTGTGTTTTTGAGACTGCATGTTTGTACAGCCTTTCAGTGTAAAATTATTTGTGAGCCCCCAGATGTTTTTGCCCTTGATTGCTGCTGCTTAACATTCCAACATAGTGAAATATTTGTCTTCATGTTTTCTCACAGTTGAAGCCCTGTATCAGAGCACATACCCAGAATACCTCCAATACATCTACCTGGTTGCACCTGTGTCCCTGATGCTTTTAAATCCCATTGGCTTTGCATTATGCGAAATCCAGAAGTGGAAAGATCAGGCGAATCACCAGCAGAGTAAACTCAAGATAGTGGGACTTGTAGTTTTACAGGTCCTGAAAAACCCCATTGTATTCATGGTCATCGTTGGCATTATTGCTCACTCTTTCATGCATCAGAGAATCCCTGCTTTCATGGCTGAATTTGTGGATGGCTTGGCCAACTCCTTTGGAGGAGCAGCTCTGTTCTACTTGGGTCTGTCCATGGTGGGCCAGCTGAGGAGATTAACCAGATCCACAGTCGTTACACTGATATTACTCATTACAGCAAAACTGTAAGTGGGGAAAAAAATAAATGATTTTTGTGATGTAGGAGTGTAGCGAGAGTCAGCAGTTTAGAGCTGTGTGAAGTGCTCCCAACATGTTGTTTTGTGATTGTGGTTTGGATGACTCAGAGTTTTTTCAGACCACAAGCCTTTTGCCAAATGTATGACAGTATATGAGGTCTCAAGCGTACATAGCATGAAAATAGCTTCTGTTTGTAAGTATTTTAGTTGCACTGTATTTCAGAGCTTGTGTTAATTGGACCCTCAAATAAGGTACATGACACCATTGTTTTGATTTGACTTGCAGATTGCTAATGCCTCTGATTTGTAAGGACATGGTGGATCTGCTGGACAATAGCAACACCAGTGCGCTGAACCACTCAAGTCTGTCCAATTATGCTTTTCTTTATGGAGTGTTTCCCACTGCCCCAAGTGTGGCTATCTATGCTGTCTATTATAATGCAGAGCTGCAAGTTGTGAGTTGCCAGCTTTTTTATATTTTATTTTCTACATAACTCACTCTACACGCCCTTTTAAAAAATACTTTCTGCTTCTTAACAGGTAACGTCTGGGATGGTGATCAGCACTTTTCTCTCAGCTCCAATAATGTATGTCTCTGCCTGGTTACTTACAATCCGTTGTATGGATCCTCAGCGTTTAATGAATTCACTCCAGAATGTCAGCTTTAACATAAGTATTGTGAGCTTTGTTGCTCTGGTGAGTCAAACTTGTCACTTCAGTAGCTTGTTTTTCCTGACTCTTTTATCAGCTGATTCTTCATTTTTTTTATCTGAGTATATGGAAACTAAAGTCAAAGTGTCAAATTACTTTGTCATGGTTTAAGTCAGTTTCTGCACGTTCCCCAACAAGGCACAATTTTCAAGTGAAGGAGAAAAACAGAAAAATATGGCATGTTGTTTTATGTTTTAGGCGACTGAACATAAAATGGTTCTGTCATTTTGATGATGTCCAAAAAACCAGAAGTTGGTTCTGACCTACAGAACCAGCTTCCTTAATTACTCTTACTTCCTCATTTATTCTTACTTTCAGTTTGTCTTTTAAGGAATCTGAAACTTGTTGCTATAAACAGTGGTAATCTCTGCAGACATGTTAACATCTGTGCTTTTGCAGTTACCAAACTTACATTCTTCTGTTAAATATTTCTGTTTCTTAAATAAGTAATTATGTGCTTTAAAATGAAATAAACACAGAACAACGTTGAATATTGTTTGTTATCTGTGTTGGTAAACACTTTTAATTTGAAATCTATGTGTTTTCTTTGACAGGTGTGGACAATTGCTGTCATGTTCTTAAGTAAGAAATTCAAAAGGCTACCACATATGTTTACAGTCAACCTTTTCATGGCACAGGTAAGCACACTTTTGTAACCGATTTAACTATCTTATAATTAAACTGACAATAGAAATCCAATTGCATAACATCAGTTAAGTCCTTTTTTTTCTTATTGCGGTGTCTCAAGTTTCTAACATGTATTGGGATGATCCTGTGGAACTTTGTGGTGAAAGAAGACAACTTCATCGGGCAGGTCCTGACTTTCACAATGTTATGTACCTCACTCTACAGTACTTACATGTGGCCAGGTAGGCTGTGTCTGCACAAAACATACCACCCACATTAAACACACAACAAATCACTCATGTTAAATTTGAATGCTAATTTTGTAATCCGAATTTTGTCATTTTAGGTTTAATAGCACTGTCTCTTGTGCTCATGAAAAGGTTTGAGGATCCTAAAGTTACACCAGGCATGTTCATCATTGCAGGCTGGGGGTGAGTCACATTAATGAGTGGACAAATAAATTTAGCGAAGCTTGTTGGGCAACTAAAAGGTGGAGCCGTAACCGGATTGTCTGCCTTAATGTGGGATTGACATGCTGAACAGTGTAGCTTAGATTTATATACATGAATAGGTACCACCCAAGCTTGGATCAAGAATACTTAGAGTGATTTTTATTGAGAGTGCAACTGACATTTCATGACATGCGTTTTACATTTTGTTGCTGTTAGTGATTTGTATTTTAATGTGTAATGATGTGAACAGGCTTCCGGCTTTAGTAACGGCTGTGTTACTCATTTTTGGGGAAAAACTGCCCGACACCATTGACTCGTCCTCTTTTTACGGTGAACCACAGGTAATAACATAAGTAGAAATCATTTTGCTGTGTACTTCCTTTTTAAAGAACATTTTCGAACTTGCATAGAAATATATATAAGTCTGCAAACTGTGCATGTGTTTGCTGTTAGGTCATCTGCACCACTGTTGTAGTTTCCCTCAACATACTGCTGGGAGGGGTCTCTCTTGTCTGTCTCAGTCGAGGAAACTGGGCCCAAAATGATAAAATCCAAGAAGGAAACTCATCATTTGTTACTGTGGAGGATCATGTGATTGAAGCTGAACCAGAAACCCAGGCTCTGATTGAACCAGATGCTGCATCAGCAGATCTTAACAGAGGTACTTAAAAACTCAAATGTAGTAACTCAACATATGCTCGAAGATCTTAGAAAAAAAGAAGGAAAAAACCTGTTGGGTGTCATGTGATAGGACTTCCTGATATGTTCAGTTCATTATTTACAGTATTACGGAACACATCACCTCCCACAAACGACACTATAGAAAATATGTTGCGTGACTTGTAACTGAGCCTCTTTGGCACGTTGTGCATGAAATCCTACAACGAGATGTGAGGAAATGAGCTGTTAGATTCTCCTCCATGTGTTACCGAGTAACAATGTGAACAGTGACTACTAACCACTACTGTAGATGTTAAAATGAAATATTTACTTAGGATACAAGGTTACTACAGCAAGTCAGGATTCTAGGATCGTTCATTGCAACATGTCAAGGCACTGCAGATATAATGATAGAAATTTAGTCACTGGGAACTAAAATATAGTAGGGGCTGTAGAATAAGAAATATAATATTCTTACAAAGGGAAAGTTGATTCTAGTCACACATTAAGTTGCATGAAAACATTCATAGAAACCCAAAGTGTAAATGTGAAACTGCATGTACTGCATTACACTTTTATGCCCTTTTTGGTTTTACTGTAAAGTGATTTGAGGTTGTAACATAGTTTTAGAATCACTTTCGGTTTTTATGCTTTGCTATCAGCGTGCCTCAAATGTGACTGTGCACCACCTGAGCCAATGCCTGACATGATCATCAGCACAAATACAAACAACACACCAACGACACTCACAGGTACTGTGCTGATAAAACCAACTCAACTTAAATCACATGACTACAGAATTATCATGTAGCTATTTGTTAGAAGAAAGAAACATTTAGCATGTTCAGTCTCTGTTCTGCTGCCCCTGCAGGTGAGTGTGAGGGAGGGTGTGAGTCGACAGAGTGTCTGCTTGTACAAGTGGAGGAGCTCCAACAGGCTACAGATAGACAAGTGGCTCGTCATGTGCTCTTATGTCTGCTTCTGACTGTCAGCTTGCTTGCTGTGAGTAAACCACTACCTTTCACTTCTACACTGACATGAATCTGCCTCTCTGCCTGCATTATTATATTTAGTGCATCACAAACCACATCAGGTACAAATGGTTGAGCTGTGTCATTTCCATGTCCTGTCAGTATCAGAGGAACAAACCTGATAATATGAGATAAGAAATACATTAAATAAGGCTAAATAGTAAATAAATTTGAAATATTATGGCATCTGAAAAATGCTGACAAAAACCTGTAATTTGACACATTTTTTAAGGAAGATAAATGCACATACTTTATTTCACCAATGTTAAATGAGTTAAAATTTCACATAACAGGTTCTACAGACTGGTACTGTCAATAGAATTTGCTAGTTTTACTTTTCAAACATGCAGTTCTTTTTGATTTTTGTTTTGACAGAACTTATCCAGCTGCTTGTGGTTACTCTTTAACCGTGTTCCGGGTAGACTGTACTTGGAGCTGCAGTTCTTCTGTGCTGTAGCAAACTATGGACAGGTTAGTATAATATTACTGTAGTACCAGTAATGTGGATGCTTATTGTCACAGTAGCAGGGTCATCACATGCTTCTTTTGTTACTAGGGTTTTCTCTCTTTTGCTCTGTTTGGACTGGACAAGCATTTCATTATACTACCATTTAAAAAGAGGTAAACACTTTTGTTGTGGAACCTTTCCACACTCTAAAGCACATTTTTGTCATTTTTAACATACAATATAATGTATGTACCATGTGTGCTACATTATATAGTTGGGTATATTGACTACATAAATTTCTGTTTTGTTTTTTTCGTGAATGGTGTCTAGGTTACGTAGGCTGTGGTATGGAAAGAAGCAGGAAGAGCAGCTGCAGACTGATTTACCTGAGGACATCAGGATGACCTGCACTCAGTTCAGCAAATACCACAAGGACCAGTGTTTACATGACATTGTTAAAAAGAGAAGGTGAGAGCATGTAGCCTTACTCACCGCTCCTTTGGTTGACGGTTGATAAGATAATGTCTTAAATAAACATGTTGTTTAGTTTGTGTGTGGAGAAACTTTTCCCGTAATCATTACTTTAGTTATTCTCATAAAGCTGTTTTTGTGCTTAGGGAATCTGTCTGTTTCTCTGCTTCTTGTGGCTACTCAAACAGCAATCATTGAACCTTTGCTTAAATGCTGCTTTGACTTTCAGGTGTGGGAAGAGGACTATGGTGGACTGTTTTCTTGGCTGTGAACTTGTGAAGTGGCTTCAGCAGGTAGGCTTGGCACAGGACTGCGGTGAGGCAGTACTCTATGGGATGCGGTTACAGCAAGGCGGTGTGCTCCAGCACATCAATCAGGAATACGACTTTCAAGATGGTTACCTTTATTACCGCTTTAAGACATAAGACAAAAAGGTCAACACTGGCATTTCTTTTATCCCAAAGGTAATTGACATTTCAGTTTATAACAAATGACAGGGGGAACAACATTGATCTGAAGAGTACCAGAACCCACAGTGAATATACTGTTTGCACTGCCATGATTTGTCCACACTGTACATTACAGCACTTGCACTATTGTGTAGCACACTCTCACAGTCAGCTGTTGGAATAGACAACACTTGACTGTATGTTCAGAAGCAGACTTGAAACTTTGAAAATGAAAAGCACCATGCATTATGTGGAGTGGGTCTTATAGGGAATTAACAAGGTGCCTGTTGAAGGCATCAACACCCTTGTCTTGTTTAACTCACTGGGTTAATTTTGGGGACCTGGAGGTGTGGTGACATTTCTACAGCAGTCATTCAGGACAAGAACATCAATGGTCATACGTGTATGATAATCATAGTAGTACTTAATCAATATTATCATAACCATAAACATTTTGCAGTTAAATGGAAGGTGGGAGCAATTACTGCTTAAAGTACACTGGAGTCTAACCAGGACTTAGTCTAGAAATTTTAATGGATGTGTAAAACAGGCAGAGCATCAATACTAAGATTTGACTGTTTTTATAAGGTACACTGGAAATTTACTCTTGTGGTGATGTCGCTGCATACGTTAATCTGCAATAAAGCTGTTAAAATATAAAATATTAATACAACTGTTTGGACCAATGACCAGAACCACACAAGTAAGACTCAAGATATTTAATTTAGCAAAATAAATAGCTATGATCTTCAGGGGGTGAAAGCTTTTCGGCTTTTTGCATATTTTTTACACATCCAAAATATGTGCTTAAACTTCAAGTTGCCTTACCAGTTAATGTCATTGTTATCATTTACAAACCACAGAATGCATTATTTGTTAAACTGAGACAACTCAGGTTGTATTTTAACTCTTCAACCAAAGTCACTTTGGGGGAAAAAGGGACAGTGTGGTTAAATGATTTAAATTAAGTTAGTTTAACCACTTAAATAAATTGTCTAACATGAGGCTTAAGTATTAGAGCCTGCAGCTGAATATGACTTGACATAACTGTAAAGCAATGGTTATAGTGTTTTCCTTCACTATGTGAACAGTAATGTAATATTTTAACAAAAAACAGCCAGTTTAAAAATACATTATGTTTTGTAAGGCTTCATGATATTTATTAAAACATGACCGACATGCCTTTTGAAACATTAAAAAATTATTGTAAATAAATGAAAACCATCATGTGGTAGCAAGCCACTAGAACTGATAAATACGAATTAGAACTCAGGATGAAAGACTGTGTTGACTTACTGTGTTCATCTTAACGTTAGAAAACATAATAAAGCTGCCTCTCAAGTGTGTATCTAATATAAAAAAACTGAATGTGGAAAGATTTGTTTTTTAAGTCAGTCACAGTGAATAAATTACACATTGTGGTGTAAGAACAATTGGTCTTTTTTTGGTATTTTAGATTTTATTTTGATTGTTTGTTTGAAAGTGAAGAGGCAGACAGGAAAAAATGTAATGAGGGACAGAAAGGATGTGACATGCAACAAATGTTGAGCAGTTTGCAGCTACCACTATTGCCGTAGTGTACTGGTGGCTGCAAACTGCTGCTTTCTATAATATTGTATTGCCCACTGTCTCTGACTGCTTTTCTTTGTATAAAATAACGTTGATAAGTCATGTCTTCTGATTTATAGATTTATTGCGTGTTTGTACCTGACTAAAAGGCAAACTTCAGAAACATATACTGCTCCTGTCACTCTAAAGACCTGTTTTTTAGCTCTAACAATTTGCAGGCCTCTCAGCGTTTGCTGTATGTAGACATCTCCTGCTGAACAGAGATTGAGAACAGATTTGCCAACAAATCAGGTTCATCAACACCGTCTGAAAGAATCTTCTCCATTTCTTTCATCTTATCCTTTTCTAGCTCCCGCATACATTCTGTGATCTTCTTTCCTCTGTCCTGTTAACAAAACAAAAATACAATTACTGCAGACAGTGGCCACATTAGTCCAAAAGACAGATTTAGGGAAGTTGCATTAAGGAAAGCATTAAATTGTTAAACCTTGTAGGAGTCAATGATGGCAGCCACTAGCTCATGCTTTACAAACAGCTCATGTTTGCGGTCAGGCTTGCTCTGGAAGCGGGGTTTCTTCTTTACAGGGTCATTTGAACCATAGGTGGGAGACGTCGTCTCTTTCAAGGGATTATTGTGTTTCACAAAGATGAAAGGTTTGAAAACAGACCTGTTACACAGACAAGTCACTCAGTTAACTGCATGTTGTGACAATGAATGTAAAGGATGATTTACCAAAGCCCATTACCTTTCAGGGTCTGGAGTTGCTGTAAAATAATGAACGCCTGGCAGAGCAGGATTTGTGGGTATCACAGACACCATGCTTCCTGTAGTCATGAACATTCCCTCCATGTTGATTCCACTATCTTTATCCCTCAGGATATCCATCATTGTCTCTGCAGTGATGCGACCTTCAGTAAATGACATCAACATAATGCATAAATAAAGAGAGAGGTTGTGTAATCTGTTTCCTCACACGATCCCAGATGTCCACAGCGAAGTGTGCATTAACAAACCATCGCTTTTTTCCAACAACTTCTTCCCCTCGCAGTATCGGCTCCCAGAAGCTTCTATTCTGGCTGTAGTTGTAAAGGAGTAGACGGTGGCGAAGTTGAACTGAGACTTTCCATCCCACCAACCCTTGCTTCGTGCATATTCCCTCATTTCTGGGTGTTCCTTGTCTATCTTAGTTGTTATGCCGTACTGGTTTGAGATGTTGCGATATCCACCTAAAGCAGTTTAAATGTAATGATTAGCAATTAAAATTAACACATGCTGCTACATCACCAACTTCAGCAGTGCAGTGTGTTATAAAAGTCTGATAATCACTGCCCATGTGATTCTACATCTGTTCATGTACTGCTTCACTAGCGCACTGTGTTTCAATTTTTTTTTAAAGCTTTTCCTCAAAAAGCACCAAGCTCTCACTTATCGCACTTATTCTTTAAAACAGAACAGTAAATGCCTTTACATAATTGCAGGGCATAGGAAATATGTGCCTGTTCCCATTTTTTTCCCCTTACCTTCCACTCTCTCTGCTGCCCAGTACTTCCCTGATGTTTCCAGCAGCCATGCCTCCTTCCTATCTGAGATGAGGAAACTGTTGTGATAGGTGAAATCACACTCGTCCTCCATGCAAGGTCCACCCTGACCGTGTTTCTCCAGCAGCTCAGTAATAACATCCACAGCTTTCTCAGCTGCGTCAGCTCTCTCAAGTCCAAGTCTGTGAAATTGTAGTCACATATTCAGGTTTTGCCAATGAGCATTTCTCAACTGAACAAAATATTATATTAAATAGTTTCTGGTTAGGAATGCTGGATAGATCTCAAGTTCAAGATGAGTATACTTTGTTAAGTAACAGAGGCTTAGAAATACAGGCTACACGTTTTAGAAGGGATTTACCGGACAAGATCCATGCCAAGAAGAGCCTCATCACCATCAGCACTCTCTTTGCCCCACACCGCCTCATTTCCAATACACACTTGATGCTCATTTGCGCCCATCTCCGCTCCCCAAAGCCAAGCTGGTCTGCTCAGCACTACTGCGTAAGTGTGGGCAACTTGATCAACCTCTATATATGTACACTTTTCACAAGACAGGACAAGGGGGGAATCTTGTTAATGGTTATCTAATGGCATGCTTACCAACGAGCAGTCACAATGTGGGAAATTGAAGGTTGCAGAGTAATAACAAGCTGACAAGCTGTCTGTGTCACCTACCTCAACCTTCTCCCCTTCATCATAGTCTCTGGCAGGAAAATACACCACCTCCTGGACTTCATCACAAGGCCTGTCAGAGTTTTTCCCAAAAATGATGCGTTGTCCCTCAGTAGAAGGGGGCAGAGCCACAAAAGTGTCACAGGAGGATGGGTGCATTTTGAATCACAAACTTGCTGAGAATAAACAGAAGCATAATAAACAGATTATAAAATAAACAGTTCACTGGCCAGGTGACGAAACTTAGATTTAATGATCGCTTTTAAAGAGAACATAAACTTTGACATAAGCAGCCACTGCACCAACACAGGGTTCAGATTTAGATCTACGTGTTAGCCTGTGAGTTACGTTGCATAAACAGACAAGACCTAATGCACAGAATCATTTGAATGTTTGACTCCTGAATACAACAACCTTACCTCTGTCTGTCAGTTTCTATTCTCATGTCTGTTTCCATATGATCTCACAGTTCACAACACTGACACGGAAACAGTACAGTCACGTGACCGACGAGAAGTTAGTCTTATAATCGTTGTTGTTCACGTCATACATTTTGTTTTTAAACCTCTCTTTACACATCATAGATTATAATTGTTTAATCCGTATTCTTCTTTCTACAGTACTGCGAGAGTAATCTAGATATGTCATGCGTCCAAAATAATTTTATTATTATTATTATTTTATTTTTTTTTAGATTATTGCGGTTAGGAAATGGTTTTATATAAGCAAATACGATGTGATTTAATGATATTTTTATCACAGACAAAGATCAGATCTCTCTGTAGAACAGATCTATACACTTTTATCTTAAAACACATTTTATTAAATAATGTAGCTATTTGTTAATAATGGATTTTTCTGTGATGTTTTTATGCTAAGTTTGTATATAAACTAAGTCTAAAGCTGAACTTCTTCCATTTGACCAATATAGGACCGACTTCCTGCAGACAGATTTGTTTACATGCGGAGGAAGCTAACCTTAACGCTAGCATCTTCGTTAGCCAACGTTACGTTTTCAATTTAACTAACGTTGTAGGTTATCAGCCATGGGGAAGTCGTTTGCAAATTTCATGTGTAAGAAGGATTTTCACCCTGCGTCGAAGTCAAATATAAAAAAGGTGAGTTACAGTTAATACTAAGGTACTGCTTCAGGCTACGAGTCAGCTAACTATGTATTGCTTTAGCTAACTGTTAGCTTTAGCTTGCTACGTAGCGAAAACTAAAATAATCTGCTGTAATAATTAAGTACTTGATATAAAATGTTGACACCAATCTGCATTCTTTATTATGTATGAGTTATGAGTGTAGACACATTATCTGGGCTAGTTTTGTAGCCAATGATGCGGTTAAACAAAGCTGTAGCTTAGCTAAACTTAGTCGTAATTTAGCAGATTTTAAGTTGCAATGTTCACGTCAGTTTTCTCTAACTTCGCTTTTGCATCGTGGTCTTTAGAGGAAGAACCAAAGTTAATAATCAGAATTTATAAGTACAACTAGTTTAATTAAAATCTCTACATTTAAAAGCAGGTGATGCCCAGCTACTAGTGTTTGTATGTGAGATAATGTGGTTGCTGCATACAGTTAGTTTATTGTTTTAAACTCAATAGGAGTTAGAAATCATGTCCCATAAATAGGTGGTAAAGATATTTCTCATGAAATTAGTTTGTTTTTATACTTTTGGAGTGGAGCTCATTGTTAATGTGATTTTAATAAACAACATATTTAAGTGCTTTGTCTAGCTGTGCTGTGAGCTTCATCTGGTACATATCAGTTAAATCTGAATTTACTTAGATATTTGAAATTTACATTAATCTGTTTTGGGGCTGCAACTAATAGGGTTTTTAAACTGAATTTGTCTTTCACCCTCTTGGTTCATTGTTTGATCTACTGTATAAATAGAGTGAAAAGGCCAGCACAAAGTCTGTGAGCCTAGGTTGTTTTCGTCATATCACTTTAGTGATGAGCGCGCAAGATCTTTATCCATTTGATGACAGATTATTTATAGAAGTGGTTTGTATATGTTTTTGTCTGTCACACAAGTCAGCTGACCCAAAACATTTGCTGAGGATAATTAAAATAGGGGGAATGTGTGCTGTAATACTCCTTTACTTTTTATCTTATAGGTATGGATAGCAGAGCAGAAACTGACGTTCGAGAAGAAAAAGCAAGAAGATCTTATGCAGGCTTACGTGAAGGAGCAGGAAACCTACAACAATCGGTTAGATATATATACAGGATAATGTCTTATACCTTGTAAAATATGTCTTGCCTCTTAATATCAGTTTTAACATTTTTTTAATTTGTTGATGGATCGTGTCTCAATGTTTTACTCAACAAATTGACAGGTTTTTATTCAAACTTAAATAAGAGGTCATGGCAGTTTAAATATTGTTTTCTAACTTCTAGGTTGTTGATGGGGGATGATCGTGTTAAAAATGGCCTTAATTTCATGTATGAAGCACCACCTGGAGCATCTAAAGGTAAGTATTCAACTGAACTGGTGTCTTCTCCCTGTAAGTCGCATTGGATAAAAGCGTCTGCCAAGTAAAGTAAAGTAAACCAAGCTGCTCAAATTCCTGCTAAATATTTAGTTTGTATTGTATCGTTTCAAACACTTGATTCTTAAAAGAACAGATCATTATCATTTTAATTCTTGTTTTCTTTTCTTTTTTCTGTCCCAAAGAGGAAAAGAATGAGGTAAATACAGGATACTAAACCTACACTGTTCCACAATTCAAATCCATTCTTCCATTCTTGAGTTTATCGTTATACAATAAAAAAACATTCAATTCAAACGTTCAATTTCACAATTAAATATTTTAAATTTGTTTTAGGAGGGACAAGATGAGTACAAATTTGAGTGGCAAAAAGTGGCTCCTCGAGAAAAGTAAGAATTGACCTTTATACATAATAACATAATAGAATAACATAATGGCTTATTGTCTAACAATTCACAATCGTTTTGTTCTGTCGTTCTCTCATGTAGGTATGCAAAAGATGACATGAATATTAGAGATCAGCCATTTGGAATTCAGGTGGGTGATGATTTGTGTTAATTTGAAGCAGATAAACTGTGTGTGTGTGTGTGTTAAATCTGAGGGGGGTCACAAGATGAATAAATAAGAAACCAAATGCAACATGTAGTGCCAGTTAATCACTTTAATTTTATTTTTCTCAGATTAGTGTGTCATTTCATCTCTTCAGGTGTCTGTAAATAATTTGAAAAGAAAAAGTCACAACATGTACGCCATGTGTTTAAAGACACACATTAATGGATGTATTTTGCCTTCTAGTCTTACTTGATAAGATATTTTCTTTAAGTTAATATACATGCATCTTGGGTAGCGTGACATTTTAAAGTAATGTCTGTTGTTGTTATATTCCCAGGTGCGCAACGTGAGATGCATCAAATGTCACAAATGGGGCCATGTCAACACAGACAGAGAGTGTCCTCTCTATGGATTGTCGGGTATCAATGCCAGCTCTGTGGCCTCAGAGGAGGCAGCAGGTAAAGTAACATAACAGTATAAAACAAACATAATTTAAACATGTTCTTCTGCAGTTTCTTTATGTTCAGTTTGGCAGTTTTATCAGTAATGAAATGTTTACATGCTTTTATGTGTATGTAAACAAACCACTACGATTTTTTGTACGCACTGTCATTACAGACTATGCCGGAGTGTACTGGTGGCTGCAAACTGCTGCTTTCTATAATATTTTATTGCCCACTGTCTCTGACTACTTTTCCTTGTATATAATAATGTTGATAAGTCATGTCTTCTGATTTATACTTCCGGCGCCCCCAGCGAGTGGCCGCCTGTTACGGCAGCTCCGCTCATTTCTGAGCTTCTCTCTTATTTTCCTATTTTTTATTCTTTTTATTTTTTTAATTTAGTTTAGTTTTGTTAAATGCGATACAATGCACTACCGTTTAGTGCTAGTTTTGGTCTTTGTTTGGCGCGTTTTCCATTCTTCGCCCGTGTTTGGAGACTCGACACGCGGCTCCTTTCTTTACACCAGAGATCAGCTGTTAGCGCTGCGTCCCGCAGCTGTACTACCGGCGGATAGACCCGACGTCCCCAGCGAGCTGAGGAGGAAGAGACGGAGGTGTCGAGCCGGGAGGGAGCGTCGTCGCCCGAGAAGGAGACGATACAGACCATCTCTGCCTTCCATCGCCATTGGCAACGTGAGATCTCTGCCCAACAAGATGGACGAACTAGCGGCTCTAACCCGGCACCAAACTGAATTCCGGCAGTGCTGCATTATGATGCTAACGGAGACCTGGCTAACACCGCTAACTCCGGACACGAATGTGAT
>JAUYWH010000013.1:10866481-10963507 GCA_034779795.1 Ctenopoma multispine
TATTTTGTACTGTCCACTTTCTGCCGTGACAATGCAAATTTCCCACTTGTGGGACTAATAAAGGATTATCTTATCTTCTAGGTTTATTGCGTGTCTGTACCTGACTTAAAGGCAAACTTCAGAAACATATACTGCTCCTGTTACTCTAAAAACAGTACACTGTCATTTTTATGTTAATGAATTAACCTATAAATTAAATTACAATTGGTATGTGCTCATCTGCAAATTTTATATATGTATGTAGTTTAATTTATTTATTTGATTAACACCTTGCCTGCTGAAATTTGAGGTTGTCCGTGCTGGTCATCACACTGGTCATTGTGATGTTTATAACCAGTGTGTGTCTGTCCCAGACTTTGCAGTAGATACACCTACAGTATCTTTCCTCTCAGGGTTCAGTTGGAGCTCCCAGTCTTGCTCTGATTCTGCGTTCTGCAATCAGCGAGTTGAGTAGTAAAGTAATAATGTTTACCCTGGGAGAGTCCTGCCAGTGCATGGTGTTGATGGTGGAGAGCTGTAATGGTCCCCCTCCTGTGCTGGGAGAAAAAATGTAATTATTGTGTATTCTGATTCCCCTAACTGCTGCTTTGGCAGAGAATGATATTGTATGATTTGCTCAGCCGGAAGTGGAGTGAGTTGATTTGATGTCCCATTTTGTTAACAAAGCCGCCCCTGAAATTCCCACTGTGGAGATAGTGGTTGGCATGGGTTTGACATCAATGGGATTCTGAGGCTGTGATTTGTGCTAACAGGTCCGTCGATGCACCCCTCGGAGTTAATGGCAGAGATGCGAAACAGTGGATTTGCCCTAAAAAAATGTGTCCTTGATAGAAATGCTACTGTTCGTGATCCATCGCAGGTAATTGTCTGTCACACATTTCAGTCTTTGAACACACAGCACCCTATACAAACACATTTGTCCCTTCAAAAAGACAAGACTAATTACATTGATATAATTTGAATATGTTGAGCTGATAGATTTGCATTTATCTGCATGTTTTAATTTGAATGAAGATTTCAGTGTGCTGCATGCTTCAATAGGACTATGTTGCCAGTGATGAAGATGAAGATCCTGAGGTGGAATTTCTGAAATCATTAACAACCAAGCAAAAACAGAAACTCCTCAGGTAAACATTTAGTCTGTAGTATTAAAGCTTAAAATGGTTGAACCGCATTTGGAACATTCACCTACTTTTTTATTTATTATCTGGTTATTACATTCATTTTCATTTTGATGCATTTTTTATTTCCTTTTACATTAAATGTGCTGAAGCGTATGCCTTAAACTCTGGTTTATTAAACTCCATTATGCTAATATTGTATTGTTCTCTACTGCATTGTTGGAAATGTTGAATTATTTTATTGTTATTTTGCAGAAAACTTGATCGCCTGGAAAAGAAGAAGGCCAAGAAAAAGAAGAGCAAAAAACAGAAGAAGAAAAACAAAAGAAAACACAAAAAGCAGGAAAATAGCGATAGTTCCAGTGATTCGTCCAGCAGCAGCAGTAGTGATAGTGGCTCAGATTCAGACAGCCATGGCAAGTTCAAGAGCCAAAAGAGAAAGAAGAAGGAGAAAAAAGATTCCTGTCGGGATAACAGCTCTGCGCGCGAACAACCAGTCAAGAGTCAGAAAAAGGCCTCTTCTCACATGAGCAGGTCACCGAGCCCTCATGCTGGACAGAGGCGGCCTGAAGAGGAGTCCCGAGATTATAGACAAACAAGGACAGAGAGGGGAAGGAGCAGGAGTCGAGATCGCAGGCATGAGAACAAGATCAAAACAGGGGGGGGTCAAGAGAGGAAGAGACACAACAGCAGGGATAGGGAGAGACCTAGCAGCTCTAAGTCTGGCTTGGACAGAAGTAGGAGCCGCGAGAGAGGCAGGGAGGACAGAGGTAAAGACGGGCATCACAGTAGAGATGGTGAGAGAAACAGAAGTAGCCCAAATGGAAGGAAAGGCAGGACGGCAGATGGGAGGAATAGAAGCAGGGAAAGGAGGAGAGAAAGGGAGGGCAGAGGAAGAAGTAGGAGTAGGGAGAGGAGAGAGAAGTGAAGAGAGAGTGGAAAGAAAGTACTCACCTTTTTCAGTCTTTTCCCTCATGAAATTGAACATAAGGTAAACGTGTTTCGAATGTTTTTAAGTGACTGTTCAGTAGCTTTCTCTGTGATCATTCAGCCTCGTATTTAAATATCAAACCCCTTTTAATATAGGTAGGTCTCCTTTTTCTCCAGTAGAGGGAAGCAGTGGACAGAGAATATCTAGATACAGCATGTAGTATTCTGGGATTGTCTTGGAAGAAAGGCTCTAAATTAATTGATTATCATTAGAAGCGATTTGCAGCTATGATCCGTTGATGGGAAAATGTTGGACTCATTTTCATGGTCAGTTGGTCGTTACAGGATTATTTCTGTTTAATCCCTTTTTTTTTATCCTGTTCGTTATTGTCTTTTTGGAGATATGTCATTGTAAACTGTAATGTTTAGACAGCTGTTGATTCCTGAAAAAACAAGCTTTTCTCCTGATTAAATTTTCATTCCTCTCAGTTTAACGCGTTTATTTGAGATGAGTGAAGTGAATGTCAGCATCATAGCTTTGTTGGAAAAAAACGATGTGGATGTGTCTGCTGATTAATTTTTGTTATTCCGACTAAGCTCTAAATTATCTGTGAGCTCTGGACACCTATTAGTAAATTATTACCTACACATTTGCGCCTAATATTTGTATTGTGTATAATAATTTTCTGACCGGTTTCCCTGAATGACATAATGTGCTTTATCTCTAAAACTGTCAGTGCTTCATGCTGGGTTTTTGGAACAAAAGCGAAAATGAAAACAATTACTGTCCAAATATCCACTGTGTAAATACAGCGTATACTGTACACTAAAGCCAAGACTAAATGTCAGCAAGCACAGATGTTTAATAACGCTTTATTATATTTTATTAATGCAGACTAGTAGCGTATTTAATATTTCGAGATGGGGAAATGTGGTAGAATAAAAAAAAAATCTTCCTGCTATTCACATTTTAGGCCTGTAAAATAAAAGGTATTATTTGACACACCCTTTCTCCAAAAGCTAAATTATAGTGTATATATATATTTTTTGTTTATCTTAAAACCGCTGTTTAGATTTTAACATTTTTACTCAAGTGTTGCAGCTACTTTGTTTTTTTATATTTTGATGAAATTCAAATGAGCAATCTAATTTGATAGTTTTCCCTGTCTGGCCGTTTCCTTGAAACCGCTGTTGCACAAAAGGAAATGAAAATAATTTCCCTCTATTGCCTTCTGGTCAATTTAACATCCTCTTCAAAAAAAGAGGGTGTCTGGATGAGATGCTTTTCCCTGACGTATTCCCAGTCCTGGACTCACGCTGTAATTATTCCCCGGCTTTTCTCTGAGAATCGGACGCTGCACTGGGTAAGCACAAAGAAGTCAGAGAGCATCCTTGAACTCTTTCAATACGGGGCCACTGATATTCAAATAACATGCAGGCACCATTTGACTGCAATGAGCATTTTAAATTCAACATTTGCATGTGACTCTTTGCCCCGTCTTTTTCTAAAGTTTAAAAAAACTGTTCCCATAGCATCTATGTGATTTCTGGCAAAGAGGGGGAAAAAAGAGATATTCTTATTCTCGCTCCATCGATTGGTATGCAAATGAAAGCAGTTAATTTGGACAATTAGAATAAATATTCAGGGACCTTTGTCATCAAACCCCATTGGAAACCCCCCGATAAAGTGAAACTGAACAAAAGATGTCTCGGAGATTAATTAGATATTTGATAAGACACGAATCCCTAATCGCAAATACAAGACACATGGGGCTGCGATGTGCTCCAAGTCATAATTAATACCATTTAACAAGATTTTCGTTTAGGCATGAAATGTCTTTTCGGGGCATTTAACACTGATTTATTCCATAGGGGAAATGGTGAAATTCTAGATATTATAGGTGATATTATAAGTAATAAGCTATCACTCAGGGTTTAAAATAAATTTCTAAATTAAGCAATTATTTTTCAAATTAAAAGCCTAACAAAAAATAATTACCAAACATATGAAATCTACATCACACAATCACAGCCTTTTTTAGGATGTTTTAATTACAATAAAATGAAAGTCTTATACGTGTGACTTTATACAGGTAAACATTTATATATAGATATTTTTTTAGCAAAGAAATAAAAATGATTAACCAAAGTTGAAAAAGCTGTGTACATACATATCCACAAAGTGCGTCGAAAGTAAACTCCCTGATTTCCAGGATACCAACACGAATAAAACAATCATAGCCTAACATTTACATGAAAATAACACATAGTTTAGTCGTCAATATACAAGATGGGACTCACACTGTCCAACCAAAGTTCAACATCCATTTCATTTTCAAGTCGTCCCTAAAAATTTCCCAAGGCCTACAGCAAATCACCCAGTGGTTTCTTTAGATGGATTTACGAATGAAATACTTGTTACGCCCGTGGAGAATACATTTTTCAGACAATCGCTTCTTGGAATATTTTCTCCCTTAGTGTCTGTCAGATAAGACCCGTTTTCAATGCTGTGCAGTTTAGATTCTGGTTTTGATTCAGGGTGCAGTCTCATTAGGGCTCGTCGTGAGGAGACGGATCCTTAACAGTGATTCTCGGATTTACCCCCTCCAAAATAAGTTCTGGGGACTCGGACCTCGGGGTCTCCAGGTTACTGGTGTCGGTGTCACTGTCGCTGCCCTTTTTGCCTCCCCCACCGGCCGTGTGTGTTTTGATGTGCTTGCTCAAATGGTCACTCCGCATAAAGCGCTTGTTACACACCGGGCAAGCAAACCTTTTCTCCCCGGTGTGGGTGCGAAGGTGTCTCTGCAGCTCATCGGACCGAGTGAATCTTTTGCCACAAAAAAGCCAGTTGCAGACAAAAGGCCGCTCTCCGGTGTGCCATCTCAAATGCGCTTTGAGGTGAGAAGTCTTTCCATACACTTTACCGCAGCCGGGAATATGGCAGCTGTGGAGTCCCTTTCTCCGCAGGCTGGCCCCGGCGGGTCCCAGCCGCTCAGCCTCCTGGCAGTTCGGACAGTCACATGTTGCTCTGCCGGAGTACCGCCTGGACGACCTGGAGGAGCTACTTATTCCTGAACTGCCCCCAGAAATCATAGCGTTGGCGGCAGAAGCGTCTGTGTACGTGGGGATCACTGTTTTGAAACCGTCCTGCGTTAACAGGTGCTGACTTGTGGACAGTAGATGAGACGCAGAGGGGCTGATTCCAGTGGAGCTAAACGCCGAGTGAGTCAGCGAGGAGAAGTCCGGGTTGTAGCCACTCAGTTGGGAGTGGATAGCCTGGGGCGTCCCGGAGTGCAGTGAGGTCTGGAGGGTACTTGCAGGATTTTGGACATCGAGCCACGACCCGGGATTAGTGTGGACATCCCACCACGAGGACGCTCCGTTGCCAACATCGCCAGAGATGGTTGAGTGGAAACCGGACTTGTACCACGACTCGTACGGGTGCGCCATGCCCACTCGCGGATACAGAGTCTCTGCTGATGTGTGGACTTTGGAGATGAAAGCTGACTGTCCCGACTCTTGAGATGTGACGCTTGCCGAGTTGGAGAACAGACCGCTGTACTCTGTGGAAAATGCAGACGAGGTCGGAGAGGTGGAGGCTAAGCAAAAGGCGCTGTTGCCTGTGCCATTGGTCGGTGTTAGTCCTGTCGATGCGCGGCTTGTTGCTACTGTGAAACCGGGCAGACTGGATCCCAAGTTACAGCTGGAGGAGGATCTTTTCCACGGATGAAATCCACCTTTTGAGAAAGCACTCGAATCGGGTAAAGTTGTGAGGGGACTGGTGTTGCCGATTTTGTTGCAAGTTGCAGCCAGCATAGCTAGAGGTGTAGTTCCAAACCGTGGCTCTTCCTGAAAAACACAACAAGTTGGACTTAAAACAAAGAACAACAAACATGGCTGAAAACTCATCTCACACTGAACTTCAACGAACTAATTAAAACAGTTCGAACAATTCAAAGTATAGTTTTATCTGAAATAGCTACAGGAAAAGTGATAAACATCTTTACAAACTCTATAAAACATGAACAGAGGAGATATAATCCGTGAGGACAAAATCAGAAAATACCTGAAACACTACAAACTTTGATCAACGTTTACTTTGACCAGTGCTAAATAACTCCCAAAACAAGTAAAGTGATAGCGGAACTGACATATTAAATCTAACTTTCAAAGTCGAAAGCACGCATGTTTATGAAAGCACTGACACGTTTTTGTTAAAGAGGAAAGTAGGTTGCAGTAACTTTACGCGCAGCGTTTGCGCACAAATTCAGACTCACCCCAAGTATAGACGTAGCCATATCCAGGGTCTGTGCTGTGAAAAGAGTGTTCGCGATATCAATGCTGTACGGCTCCAATTTGACTCAGACTCACCGTGTTAGACTCAGGTCACACGGTTTCTCTCTTGGCTCGTAGCTCCCAACACTACCTAGTTGTAGAGAGCGTGTTCTTTGAAGTACAGCTGGCGAGGACGCGCAGCCAATCTAATAGCTGCATTCATGGCTGGGGATGAAGTCAGCCAATGAGAGGCTTGACCGCAGACAGAAACACCAAAACCCCGCCGTCAATCATGTGTTGTGCAGCCTCTGCTCAGACTGTCATACAAGACACGATTTGGTATTTTTTAAATGCATACAGTTATTTTTATGTCTCACCCGGAGGCTCAATGTTTCCTTTCTTTGCAGAATTGAGTTCACACGTCAGTTCTCCATGAGGTAAGCTTTTCACTAATTTTGAAGCGTTCGTGGATTGTGGTGACACTCTCCTCTGTGTAGGTTTCCCGTGTGATTTTCAATATTCAGATCATGCCCGACACGTCATTGAGAAATTGTTGCTATTTAAGTGCGGAGTATGATGAACAATGTGAGAGACGCTGTTGTTGCTCATGACTTTTTCAAAATAGTCGATAGCCGCTGCGTGCTGCTGCGCGTTACGCACGGTGTTGTTAATGCGCGGGATAAACAACTGATTTTGTATGCTCTCTAATTTAAGTTCTTTTTGTTGTTAGTGTAAGATGACACACGGATTAAGTTTAGTGGACACGTCCAGAAACAGGCCTGTCAGCATTGGCTTCTCTAACCGCGGTGACATTATTTATGACCTGTCTGAATACAACAACTTGTCAATGAATATATAAAGAAAAACAGACTGTAACTGAGAAACTAACATAACATTTTTTTTTTTAATTTCCAGCCAAAATCTACGCGCGTCTGTGCTCGTGCGTGCCTTTGTGCGCGGCCGTGCCGTTACGCGCTCCCCCCTGCTTACTTGTTGGGGGAGTGCAGGTGAGGGGTTAATTAAAAATGACAGCTTGCTTTATCAGCGCGTGTAGTAGATCTGTTTTAAAAGACACGTATTTTATAGTCGGAAAAAAAAAGTTTCAGCCTGCAGCCAGGCCGCCTGTCATGTCTATTATACTTAACAGGAGGCACGATGCGTGTGCCTGAGAAATAAAACGTAATGTCAAACTAACACGTTTAATTAAACCGTAAACAATTAAGAGGATATGATTTTTATCTTTTTTTTTAAACTCAAAGCTCTTTTATTGCTCGTTATCACGATTTAATAAGCCAGCATATCCCATATCTTGTTAAAACGCTCAGGGATAATGGCACAATGTAAAATTGACCTGCTCTGATGTGAATCATCATCCCTTTAAAAGTTAAAGCAATTTTCCAGAGAAAGGCTTGACCGAAAGATGTGCATTACAGTATTCAAAACGGGCAAATAATGCTCCATTATAGTGTATGAATGCTGCCAGTCAACACAGGCGCAATTTGTTCAAATACTCCTTTTGCTTTAAAACCCACCTTTGGAAGGGTGAATAAAAATCAGTCTCATCAAATACTGAGCGCTGCCAAGAAAATTGAATCATTTTTGCAATCATGACAATTTGGCAGAGTGCTGTTAACAGTATTAAATGTCTGCTCTACATAAACAAAGTTGATTGTTGTTAAAGAAGTTAAATTAATTCAAGCGGTAAATGGAAATTAACGAAGAATGTAAGCATTTGATTTTATATTTTCTTTACCTAAAAATCAGGAAATAGCGACTAGTTCACATTATTTTTAAATATAAAAACAAACTCTATTTTTGTTTGAAATTAATATTGACTTTTATATTAGAGATAAAACCTATTACAGTTTTAGTCTAATGTTCATATTCTCTGTAAACGATTTTTTTGTTTAGTATTATGTCTTAATAAAGAGCAGTGTGATCGTTCAGCTCAACAGCTTAACATAGAAAAGGAATCGCAACAATGAATACAATTGTATAGACTAACCTGTCTTAAATTTATTTAGTAGGAAATTAAATTGTCACATTAACCCAAAATATTAAAAGGGTATTGAGTTTTTTAGGGGGATGTTTACTTGAGACAAAAGTGGAGAACATGATCTTGCCTTGTCATTCAAGTGAGAATTTTGAGTTTAATCTGTAATTCTGGACTCCATTCGTGAGCACTTCTCTGTGGCAATTAGGAGCCTATTACAAGCCATTAGATTGATCAATGTACCTTAAACAATGGGAATGATTTATTTGGTCGAACAAAACGCTCTGCATCTATTGTGATGAGTCTAAGTGGGGGTGCACCCGTCAACAAAAGATAAATGATTAATTCAGACCTATTCATTTAAATTCTTTCTACAAAGCCAGCCTGACTTGCCTCAAATCCAGATTATTAGAGCCTCATTTTCTGCATGTTAAACTAGACAGGCTGCTGGATTGGGCGCTGGTTTTTGGCTGTGCCGCTCTGTGCTTTAATTTGTATTTCTGCTGAGGGAAGTTTATTTGAGGACATTTAACTAATTGTTGTAATTTTGTGTGCCCATGTGGCTACACCTGTTTCTCTCACAGGCGGTTGGTGGAAACTATGAGTTCAACAATGTTACACTTAATTTGTGTGGTGCTGAAGCTCTACATTGTTGTCAGGTGACTACACTTGTATCACAGTTGATCAGAGGACAGTTACTGAATAAAAACGTGGACACAATTATGATGATTTTTAAAAAAACTTTTGATAACCTTTATTTTTGGATTGTGATATTACCTTGTAAAATATGTAATAGTTCTTATAATAAACAGTCATTCTTATTGTTTGTGTGGCTTTAGGTGGAAATGGTTCTTTCTCATCTTCCGTTTCCCATGAGTTTGTTTTATTACTTGCACTTTAAGGTCTCCAAGTCATTATTTATTCTGGTGGTAGGTAAACAAAGACCACAGCAAGGAAATTGAATTGACATACATTAAAGTGCAGTGTGAAGCAAACTGCTGAACAATCAGGGTTTATTGATGTAGGAAGTGATTAAGCTGTAAAGCAATCAGACATGGCAAAATAGTTCGGACCTGTCGGTATAGAGATTCAACTCATGGATGTCTTCAGTCAGGCAGCTTCACATGTTAAGAAAAAGCAGGCAGCTTTTGTCAAGCTTTTCAGTACCCACTTTTCAACTAACAGCTCTCCGTAAGATTAATCTTATAGCAGCTCATCAGGCTGCATCAATAGTATCGACAGCTAAATTTGGAAGTACAGGTCAGCTTGCCAGCTTACAGTGTCAACTTTCATTTCCAGAGGCTGCATGCTCTATTTTGAGCGCAGGGAGTGTGCCAGTTGAAGTGTAGTCGACTGGTTGCATTTTAGGACTTAGCTTAGCCCATTTTCTGCCAATGAATGTGTTTTTCTCTGAGTTGGTGAGCTGTTGTGGAAGTCAGCACATACTTAAGTGTGAGAAATGGCTCCAAAGAAGGTGCGTTTTGTTAAGGCATCGCTGCATTCAGAAATGAGCCTGCATGTACTTTGGATTATGTAATGGCAAGTACTCGCTCTGATGGCAGACATCTCCACATTGTCTTTATTAGGGAAAAGGAGATGATGCACCAAAGCCAGCACCACTGATTGGAAGGTTTGGTACCTCATTGAAAATAGGAATTGTTGGTCTGCCCAATGTCGGGTAAGTAAAAGTTTTTATTAATATAAATAGATACTATACTCTTCAAATACTGTATGCTCTGGTCAAATCTAAACTATATGTGCCTCCTATGATGTCATAAATATAAATGCTTGTAACCCAGCATGTAAACTGAGTACTGTAGAGTGCATAGACAACTTCACCTTGATTTAACCTGTTGCCAGGAGTTGTACAAGTTTCACAGAATGAGCTGTCAAGCTTTGTGAATGCCACAATTTATAGTAAAACAAGCATAATGACTTACTTCCTGTCTATAGATGTAAAGAGAGAAAGTTTTAAAAAGTCCAACTAGAAAACAGTTCAGGTCTTCTTAACAACCAGAAGAATGTTACTATGCCTGTGTCACTATAAACTGTAAATCCCACAAGAGCTTTTTATCAGTGTCCTTTCACGTGTCTTAACTTTATTTCTGTTTAATAAAAGTGTGCAAGCTGCTTATAAAACACTTTAAACATTAAATATTTATTAGATAAGTGTGACGACTGAGTGTAAATCTGTCAAAATACATGATTTAAATGTAATAGTTAACTAGTAGTTTAATATATGTGTCATTGTGATACACACGCATGTGAATAACTCCAGCAAAAAAAAAACAGCCTACTGTATATTTTTTTTCTTGTACTGCTTCTTTGCAGAAAGAAACATTAAATGAATGAAAAGAGTGAACAGATCCTGTTGCCCATTCATGTTAAATATCCACTTTTTGCTCATCCCAGCATGTACTTGCCAAAGTTCAGCTACACTATATAGTGCTTTTTATTCAATCACAAGGAAAAAACACACTGAAAACTGACCAGCAGTCACTATCACATTCATATGTCAGGCAATTTAGAGTTTCTAGCAACACCTAACCTGTGGCTTTAGTCTCTGAACTGTGGAGGAAAATCTGAGCAACCAGAGGTAGCCCACATCACAAAGTACAAACACAGGGTTTTCAGTGCTTAAACACCTTATGTGCCAGTTCCTGCTGTAGATTCAGCCAGTTAGATTACTCTAATATTGACATCATTTTTGGGAGACTGTGTAAAAGTAACTTGTATGTTCAAAGCAACGTAACTCAACATGAAGTAAAAAAAAAAAACATGAATCATATGAAGAAGAGTCATGGACAATACTTGTACTTATACTTGTAAAAAGAGGTGTTTTCTTTTTTTCTGTTTAGAAGAGCAGGATTTTAAATGTGCGTATAATTACATTCCACAAATTTTTGTGACATAACTAGCTAATCTCAATTATGTGTTAAGTTAGAAGATGTTCATTCACTTCTATGCTACAAAGACGATTCTTGTATTATGCTAGTGATGAGGCTATGTTTGAAATATGTGAAATTTAAAAAAGATGGAACTTAGCTATAAGTGTGTAAAAGTGTTTATTTTATGTGTTTTCAAATTCTTGTCAGTAAGTCGACGGGATCAAACACAATGAGTGAGAGTGAAAAAATGTGAGGCAGGATACGAACATTTATTAGTAATCTGGTAAAGACAGTTGATTGTTTGAATGTGTTTGCGCATCAGTTTGAGCACTGTTCCAAGATATAAACCTAGATACAAACCTTTAGCCTGTTTTCCTGAAGGAGATGTTTATTGACCAGGTGGACAACTTGACAAGAATCTGGACAGTAGTTATGTTTGGCATGGCCATAGTGTGGGTTAGAAGGCTGAGACACTGTCTGCAGCTCAAATCTGCTCAGACAAATCCACCTTGTCAGCATCTACCAAGACATGCAGCAACATCACTGACAAAGTGTAATCACAGGGCACACCGTACATTACTTTCATGTAGCCCCCTTTTGAGCTACAGGACGGGCTATAGTGACAGGTCATGTTCTGTTCAACTGACAGGTTCTCATCCTTTTGCAGCTCGTGGATTTCTTTAAAAGTCTTTGTTAACTGTGACTGTTGTTTTCAAGCAGCCTAGATTGTTTTTTAAGACCTGCAAACTGCAGGTTTTGTGGTGATAGAAAAGTCCCAGAATGTTGAGACTTTAGCCAGCTACTGTACTGAACCAAAGATATTGTTTCTGTTAGGGTGCAGTCAGAGAGATCTCATTTTTTATTATATATTTATATGATGGGTATTAATAATAAAGAATAAACACTGCAGAGATTCAGTTTGCTGAAGACGCTTGTGCTCCTTTGCATTTAGTGTGTTATAGCTGTTTTGCAGAGTGTATTGCACAAAGCTCTGTTCAGCGTCCAGTGTTTTCATTTCTTTCCTCAGTAAAGCCACAATTTCTTCCTGGTATAAGGAGCAGAAATCATTGAGGCTGCCATACCACATTTGTGTCAAAGTACAACTTGTCAACCCTCTTATGGTTTCTTAATGAATGAATCATTCAGATGCCAGCCTGCTGTTAGTTGGGCGTAACTGAACTTTTTTCACACATATGGGAAACTTGAGAGTGTGATTCAGCCAACCTTGCAGCTATCCCTACATTTAGACCAGCGCATGCTCTACTTAATGTCATTCTACATTCTGTTTGTAGTCACTGTTTGACGTTTAGCTTTGTTTAGACTCAACACTATATGCTGTAACTGCCTCAGGTCAAGCCATTCTTAAAGATGTTCCGCAGCTCACCCTCATAGACCCTAATGACAGAGATGGTGGCACCTGTTTTTCAAGTAGTATATCAGCTCAGTTTGCCTCATAAAATTCATCATGGTACTTTTAATGTTTTGTGCACTTGGATCTCTGAAAGTCCCAAAAAAACAACTTTAAGATGTTTACACACTTCTCAGTAAATACATATTGGGTATTTGTTTTGTTTTTTCTTTATACCTGATAGAAAACATAAGAAATGGAAAAATATAATTCCTATGGTATTATTTTCATTTAAATGGAGTGGATAGATGTAAACCGGGGGAACAGAAAATCTAACAGTGTCATCATGAAAGTGAATGAGGCAGCTTGGTGATAATCTAAATGATGAAGATTAACAAGGCACAGAAGCAGAAAAACAAATAATCTCACATCCTTATTCAGGCTAGCAAACTGGCTAGAGTCATCATTTCTCATATGGACTGTTAACAACCATAACAAATGTCATGTCATTTATTAGAAACATAACTCCATTTAAGATACTGCTACTCTGCATTTTAAAACATAAATTTACTCACATGTATTATCATTGTCTTACAGGCTACACTCTGACTCTTTTGAAGAAATTAATATATGTCGCAAATGTGTGACTAGGGAGTCATTACTAGCTTAATTTGGCATTAATAGTTTAATTTACTTCATAAAAAACACTTTTAACCCTTTACTTGCTGGTGTAGCGCTGGACCCACAGCTGTCTGATATTTGAGTACCATCTATAACTGCAGGGTTGTGTAACTAAAAATCTAAATCTTGGAATTACAAATGTTATAAAGTTGTCACTTCTTCTGAAACATATGGATTAAAGAGTTCTTTGAAAGCAGCGACTCAAAAGAAGTAGTAGAAAATTGACATGTATTTCACCTTATAACAATAGTATTAACAAATTATATTTGAAAAGAATAACTGAGATGTTTAAAATCCCTTTAGCCTCCAAGTAAACTCTATATGCCGGTAAACAAGTGACAGTCGGAAGATAAAAGTATTACAAGTCTTAGTCCAGTTTGATTTATGAGAAATAATGTTGCAATAATTAAAGTTAAAAATGAAATGGAAGTGTCTTTTGACATTATCTGAATTAACAGAATTGGAGATCTACATAGTCATATCATCTTCATCAGCAGTTGGAGTTCGATCAGTGGTCATCAAAACGTGTGAACGTATGCATTTCACTCTTTATAGGTGTATAATACATGTTTTTGTTCAGTATGTCACATTTGTAGTTGTCTCAGGTTTGACGTTATATATTGGGGCTAATCCTCTTTTATCTCTTTTACATTTTAAAATATTTTTATAACTTCTTTACCTTGTTGTAAAAAACAGTTTCCACCACCAAGGAGTAGAAAAAGCACTGGTCTAATTTCTGCTTGCAAACTTCTTAATATACTTTTCTTATTGTCCTAATTGTTTTTCAGTTAGTAAGCAATTTGCTGTGTAAGTACTTTGTCTTTGATTGTTTTTTTCTTTTTCCTACAAGGTGACCCAAGGAAAGCCTTCAAGTATGTTAGAGAAACAATCCAGATATATATAAAGAATTAATGCATGCCCTTTAGCAATCACAAGCGATTTCATGTCTATAGGACTTAGCAAACAATCATTTCAATGTGAAGCACCGAGTGAGGGGATAAAGTCCTGGATTACAGTTAGCGGCCATGCCGCTATTATTCTTAGACACTTGCCATTGTCTGTAGATTTTGAGTACACTTGAGCTGCAGAAAATAAATCTTTCTGTGATCACAACATAGAGCAGCGTTTGGCTGATCCTGTTCAACAGCTGAGATCTATCAGAAATGTAATTTTCTCCCCAATTCCATGTACAATTGATCTATTATGGGATTATCTGACCTTGTAATTGGTATAGTATTTTTGATTCAAGTGGTCAAATATTCAGTCCATTAGAATAACCCTTTTTTCTTGCACAGTAAACAAAAAGACAATCTTGCATAAGTGTTTCCGGATCATTCAATCAAACCATCAGGCTCTACACGCCAGCAGTTTTAGATGGATTGACCTTACTGCTGTTTTTATTTCCAGGAAATCAACCTTTTTCAACGTGTTGACAAAGAGTCAGGCTGCAGCTGAAAATTTCCCCTTCTGCACCATTGACCCAAATGAAAGCAGAGTGCCCATTCCAGATGAACGCTATGATTTCCTCTGCGAGTTCCACAAACCTGCCAGGTATGGGGTCTCATCTTTCACATATTATTCACACTTCACATCTGTGGTCTCGGACAGTCTTCTTGCTATAGGTATGAGAAAACGTATAAAAATGTTGTTGACATGTAGCTGCAAGTTTTGTGTGATTGCTGTTCTGCTCTAAGGTTTTCTGATAAAGAAAAGGCTGACACATCTGAATCTCCAGCACCTGGTTATCATACATATTATATAAAGATAGTTGAATTTAGATTTGCTGTGCTATACTGACAAAGCACTAGCTAGATATCTCTTTTTGACTGACAATAACTGTTCTGTTGAAAAGCTCAGAACATCTCAGTGCATGAATTTCAGTGACTGCTGCTTTTCAAAGAGCAGTATAAATGTCATTAGCATGCACATACTCAGTTCTGTTACATTAAATATGTTCTAAAATTTAAACACAGAGATAACAGATTCCGCTGCTATTCATAAATAAATACACTAACCATAAAAATGTGCTAAAAGGCAATGCAGTTTTCTACTATCTACTTGTTTATGCTATCTACCTCTCAAGAGAAGGTTGGCAATATCTTATATCTTATTGTACAAAAAAAAACATCAAAAGACTGATATAGACTAACACATATTTTCATACAGTACAAACCACAGACATCGATTATTGTCCAAAGTGCTTAAAACGTTTGAGCCATACTGTTGCACTGGACGACACTGGCGTAAAAATACAGACTAGTGCATCATTGTGAATCAGTCTGCTCAATCATTGAGTCAGCTTTGTCTTTTTTGAGTATTGTTGTTAAACTACAGTGCCCAGCCATTTTGTGAAATTAGTTTTTCTTTCATTGAATGAAAACTATACATTTCTGATTTACGTCTTCACTAGAAGTCAGTGGGCTTGTGGATCAGCGTAGTGACGTCCTGAAGTGTGGATACAGACCAATACAGTGTTGGTTTTGGTCTTTTCTTGGGTTTGGTTATTTAGACCACTTTAGTTATTTGTGTGTGTTGACTCAAATCTATGGTTTTCAAACTATAATTTGTGGTGATCTTATATTAAATTGCACTGTAATTTCAGATTTTTTTAACCTGATTTACACTTATGGAAGCAAATATATTCATACCATACATCTAAGTATAATACAATCCAATTAATCAACATCATGAACTAAAACCCTAACAAAACTCACTGCGATTGCCACCTATTTGAGACAAAGTTACACTGCCAAACATAAAAACGAATCACAGAGTTACTATCTGTAAATTTGTGATTTTCTTAAATGAATGACTCAATCCTTCTACTTCTTTTCTTGCAGCAAGGTACCAGCATTCCTTCATGTTGTCGACATTGCTGGCCTAGTAAAAGGGGCTCATGCGGGCCAAGGCCTGGGAAATGCCTTCCTGTCCTACATCAGTGCCAGTGATGGAATCTTCCACATGACACGTGAGTCACAGGTTCAGTCTTGCTTCCCCTTACGGGATTTCATGTCACCAACAGATCACATTAAACATAAACTTAGCACCACAGACTGCATCTTCCAAAATTATCATACAGTTGAGTCAACACCTTTCTAAAACTGTTTCAACAAATCTGAACATACACACACATCCTCACCTTCATGAAGAGAGGATTTATTAATAAACTTTCAGCTGAGTGTATACTGTGCACTTGTATCTAATATTTTCTCCTGTAGCTATAGTATAGTACAGTTTAGTCATGCTAAAATACTCCAACACCAGCTTTTCTTAAAGTAGAGGCCATAATTGTGCTGCAGTTTTGCTAGCAGGGCATTTTGTGTGGTGGGTGCCAAAAGCAACACAACAGGCAGGATTAAAGAAGTCAGACCAAACCTCACATTCCTACAGGGAGGCTCCCCAAATGAGGATCACCGAAATGGAAAGTGAAAGGATCTGTGCCTGCTTTAGGCTTCACACAATCAATATGATATCCTGAGGTTTGGAAATGTTAAAAGGCAGTTGAGAAGGAGCAACACGTATTATTGAAATATGATTCCTATTATGTCATTTTTGATTAAATTTGGGTACAGTGGAGGTAAGTTATTCATAAACACATTCCTTTTTGTTTTTTGTGACACTTCCAGTAATAAATAGAATTTTGCAATGGCCACCGCTGTAGTAAAACTAATTATGTTGATATTAACATGGTGGTGCAGTGGTTAGCACTGTCGCCTCGCAGCAAGAAGGACCTGAGTTTGAATCCAGGGGTCGACCGGTTACCTTTCTGTGTGGAGTTTGTGTGTTTTCTCTATGTCTGTGAGGATTCTCTCTGAGTACTCCGACTTCCGTCCAAAGACATGTTAATTGGTGACTCTACATTGCCCGTAGGTGTGAATGTTTGTCTGTCTTTGTATGGCAGCCATGTGAGAGACTGACTCCCTGTCCAGGGTGTACCCTGCCTCTTGCCCAATGACAGCTGGGATAGGCTCCAGCACTCCTGCGACCCTTAAAAGGACAAGCAGTTAAATTATTTCCATCAAACTCTGCGTCCCTCTGTCTTCAAAACACTTCTGAGTTTCACCCTGTCTCAAGTCCTTTTGTGTCACTGACATGGTCTTTTTCTTACACAATTAAAGTGTTACACGCTAGAATAATTCAAATTACTGCAACTGAAATGAATGCAGAGGCCCTTTTAAAAATAGATGAATTTGTTTACTGATTGTATGCTGTTATTGACTTTCCCTCTGTGTGAAAGGAGCTCTGATTAGAGAGCCAGTGGTGGTAGGCATACAACAGCTGGATAGAAAGGGTTAAGATTAAGGTCATTTTCCTATATTGTTCCTAAGTTGTATGTATATCACTGACAAGTGCCTAACTTCTCTTCCAGTGCCTTTACCAAATAACCTGTCTGTGTGATAACTCTATAGTTTGTGAGAAGTGGAAGTGGAAGAGCACCCACTGTAAGACTTAGTAACGGACAAGATGTGTCAGGTAAGACAAACTGTTGTCACTTCAGTTTTCAGTGACTTTCTGGAATAAAAATCAAAGAATAAGGTTGGTGCTCTTCTATATTTTTATCATTAACAGATACCATAAAAACATCAAAACAAATGTTAGTTTGTCTTGTAATACTTCTTGACTTAATCACCCTGCTGGTGGCTTTCAGTCATACATGATAATAACTCATAATGAGCTATACATTGGTATTACATTCTTGTGGCTTGTATGTATTTTGATATACATTATTGAAAACCCCACCCACAGTTAATTCTATGTGGACAAATGCATATGCCAGATCTACACCCAAAACCAACTCTTTTGTTCCCACTTATACAAGGAAGGCAAACATTCACAACAATCGGAAATAGGACGATTGAAAGCATCTTCTGTGTGTGTTTACATCTGTCTGCTCCGGCATGCCATTGTTTCCACTCTCTTGAGGTCCTTGGAAACAATGTGGTATGTTTCACAAGTTAACCATTAACCATAGCTGGTTTTGTTTTGCAATTATATCTAGCTGGTGTCAGGCAGACTGCAATGCTGAAGCCACTACTTTTATATAGCTTGATTATATGGTTGTGGGGAATCACACTTTTCCGTGTCTAGGGTGTTATGTTTTTTGTTTTTTTGTCTTTGAATTAGTAGAACGGTATATAAAGATGCTGCAGGGAGATAGTAGCATGAAGCAGGTTAATGTAGTTGGGCACTTGTTGGTGCAAACTGAAGACACAAGCAATTGTCTTAAATCTGATGTAGTCACATTTGTGATCAGTTCTACTTAAACTAGTTATTTATATTATTTATAGTTCGATATTGTACTTGGTTTAAAATATGTTAAATGTATAAAATAATGAGCATTTACAAAGTGTTACAAAAGTTTTACAAAGACATGAATACAAAGTAGGTTAGGACTTTTTTAATATAAAATATTCCAAGGAATAGTCTAAGTGGGTTTTCATTTTTATATCTGGTCACAAAATTCCCCCAGTAGCGTGCACATAATCACTTTGAGCAGCCTGTGTAAACAGTGGATTTTCTTTCAACAATACTTTCCAACAGCTATTAAGCTACATGATGACATCCTGAAAGCTGATTCTTTTGAATGCCTGGTGTTCCCTGCTCTCATATCCAAATGGTTTGCAGGCTATGTGCTTCTGCAGCGACTGGAACACAGCTGGATCCTCACTGTCTGAGACAAGACACACCTTATTCCCAGATGTTTGCTTTCCAACAATTTGATTTTCCAACATTATTGTAGTAGACATCTAGTTCAAACACAAGTCTTACTTACTTGGTAAGGATTTAGCCTTAAGATACTGTCGCACATAGCACATTTAATGTTAAGGGACTAGCTGTGACAGTGCAGCCAACTGGAAAGCTGCTGTTATTTTTGGTGCAGACTCATCTTTCACTGTGATATTCATGACTTTCAGCACCTGAGCTTCTAGTTAAGTTGTGACTCTTCTCTCTGCTCCACTGCTGCCAAAGGTAGATACAGCAAAGAACTTGCATGTCATGAAAGAATGGAACAGCATTTAGACAAATAGCTGGTCAGTTAATGTACTATTCAAAAGTTTTTGACAGTTACTGTGACCACCTAGAAACTCTTGTTTTTGAGGAGAAGCAGATTTTATAACCTCAGATTGATCAGAAATGCAGTGTAGACATTGTTAATGTTATAAATGACTATCGTAGCTTGAAATGTCAGCGTTTTAATGGAATATCTACCGAGGCTCATTATGAGCAAACATTAGTCGTGTGTTCCAGTGGCACTTTGTGTTTGCTAATGTAAGCTTGTCAAAATTAAAAGGCTCATTGATCATTAAAAAACCCTGTTGCAATTATGCCAGCAGAGTTTAAAGTATGTATGTCATCATGGAAAACAAAGAATCTTAGAGCAGGACAGATGTTATCTTGCTGTTTATTTTATCGATCTGAAGCATTTAGTTTATTAATTGCTTGGTCAATTAGCTGCAAATTTAACTAGCAAATATTTAGTAATTGATTCATTGTTAATTGAAAACTAAAGTCCAAACATTTGATAATTTGCTTGTACAAACCTCTGGTTTTTGGTTGGACAATCAAAACATTTGAGGACAGATTTATTTATGAATCACGATAAATTAATTGATACATTTGCATCATTTGTCTTAATTGTTCACTGATTCCCATCATGGATTTCTGTAGAGTAGAAAAGCTAAAAACATCCTCATTTAGCAAAAAAGTTTGTTGACCGTATTTGGAAAGAGTTAGAAGAGAAAATCAACTATGAAAGCAAAGCAGCCAGGTAGTTAGCTTAGTTTAGCATAAAGACAGTTGGAAACTGTGATTCTGTCTGAGATTGTGCTTGTTTCAGCTTCACAATGATGAAAAGAGTTCATAAAGTGATTGACCCCAGAAACAATCCAGCAAAGCACTAACTGTTTACCTCTGCTTCTAGACCTTCAGCCGGCTCAGTTAACCGGTTGCTCACAGTAGTATCACACAGTATCAATCTTCTCACGAAATCTGCATGAAAATCAATCATATTACCAAATCTATATATATTGGCATTATACTACAATTTGGTAATACAGGTATTCTGAAACTCGAGAACCATCTACACCTCTATTAAACCACTTACTTAGGTCAGAGCAAAATTCTTAAACCTGAAAGATGATAAACTGCAAAACACTGTTCTGCAAATGTCAAAAATTAGCATTATTGATTGAGTCTTATGTACATGTATGCTTCAACCTGTACTGTATGAGCATATTATAAAAACTTTATATACACTTAATATAACATCTCACAGGTTGTTTTCTACAGACTAAAGATTATATACTAGTTTCGGAGTTACTCAGAAACTAATTTATCAGTTCAATAACAAGTTAAACAATTGTTGATTATTGTTCCTCATTCATTTCTCAGTAAGAATTCTGTGTTTCTGTGTTTAAAATATCACTGATCTGAACAAATATTACTGAAACTCAAAACTCTGTTAACAGACCTGCCAAACTTGTTGCCAACTGTCTGCTTCAGTTTTTGGCAATAGGTCTAATTGGATCTAATCAAAGTGTCAGTCACCAACAAGTGTGCTCCTTCAGACATTGGTCCTATAAATTTTCACTATTTAAAGGTCTCCAATATCCTCAGTGACTTCCACATGAATCCTCATTAACTGCTAAATAATCAAATCTAATGATAAAGAGAGAGTGACTGAACTGAGATTGGCTCGCACTGTGGTGAATCTTGCAGGACATTTGTGTTTGGCTGTTGCATCAGTCGGACATCAGCCCACACTACACTAATCGCTTATAGTGAACAAATCAATCTGATTGTTTAGCTGCAGGCGTTAAGAGCATACTGGATTGTCTATTCAGACTATTGAGGTAGAGATGATTTATGGCCAACCTGCCTCCTCACTGACGCCAGTAATTGCTGCTCTCCAGGAATTCAGCCTTATCACTCATCAACTTACAAATTCTCAAACTTGACGAACATCCAAAACACGTCAAAAAGCTCAGTGACTTCCAGTTGTGTGACAATCTAAATAGATCAGCCAGTGACTAAATGTATCATCTGTTCCTGGATTAGTTTTTATTAATGTATTGATTTAAATTCTGTGACCTCAATGTTTGTCTTTTGCAGATCATTTTTTTAAAGAAGTTTAAAAAAGTTTTAATTAATGTAATAGTGCTAAATTTAGCTAAGTTGAGTGAGAAGGAAAAGTCTGAGTAACTTGTTTTCAGCACATTCTACTCAAACAAGTTTAATAAATTTGCTGGGACAATCTTATTTTAGCTTCGGATTATTAAAGACAGATTTTATACACTGGGGAATATTTTTGGGACCAGAACGATTGATGACAATGACTCACTGATATATTTACTGAACACGGAACAGTGAAACAAACAATATCAGACTTTTGGTGCAAATGCAGAGGTTGTTCAAAAGTGCAGTTCATTGTTGTTTTTAAGCTTTTTTATAAGATTTGTTGACATTTATTCCTCAAAGTCTGCTGAGCACTGAGATGAGCCAAACTTAGTTCACTTCATAGATGTCTGTAGGATCAACAGCATGTCTTTAAAAGTAGGCAAGTGAACATGATTACCCCATGGTTGATGGTAGCTTAATCCTCTTTCCACAGTAATTCTATAGTATTTGATATACTACTATCATAATATATAACTGTACATTAATAAGAAAACATTGGAATTTTAAAACCTTCCCAAACCTTAGATGAAATGCTGTTTTCTGCTGAGGTAAAATGAAGCAATTATCATTTTTATCAAGGAAATTAAAATTACAGGATAAAAGAGGTGACACATATTGAGGTGTTAGTCAAGAAAAACATTACAATTATCTTTGTTTACTTGAGTCTGTGTTAATGTGGTAATTTCAGTGCACCATACTCTTTATTGTTGACAGCTTGTCCTTTAATAATGAAAAAACAGTTTCAGTTTCAATTGTAACATTGTAGAAGAGAGGAACCAAAACAGCCTGATCAGGCAAATAGTAATTGAATATGTTTTTTTTACCATGAGGACAACGGATTTTTGTATTACTTGTTTGTTTTACATTCTAACAAATACTGAGCAGCACTATGGGTTGGGTTATTCCATATGGTTTCTTTATTTTTTTAATGTTTAGACACAATCCACTCTGTTTTAGTAAAGTTAACTGCGACCTCCTCCCACACCAGAAATATAGTTACTCTAAACTGGGTTCTAGCACCTCCCCCGCTTGTCTTATTATTTTTGAGTAAAAATGTATATATCTTAAATTAGATAGAAAAATGAGCCGTAGCACGCACACTGTGCTGTTTGTGTGTGTGTGTGTGTTTTTTTGGTTTGTTTGTTAGTTGTTGTTTTAACCAATACTGCAATTCCATATCTAGGAATGTCTTTTTGGGTGTTTTCAGGGTGTGTTGAGGTGCTGTCACAGCATTTAAATGAGCATTTTGTTCAGTGAGAATGAAGAGTTTTTGTCAGCCTCCACTCATCGTGGATGATTAGAGCAAAATGTCTACCCATCTTGACTGGAGATCGCCACAGCTCCAGATAACATGCTCGGTGATTGAAGGTCGCAATATTTTGAATTCTAATGGGGCTGCAAGATGAATTGCCTGAAATAGACTGTAGAATCTTCCTGCTTTCTCCTCATGCCCCCCTTGCCTGTCCGCTGTGAAAAGAACCACTGGGAATGGCAAGGCCCGATGATCATAGAATTATTGGATGGTGATTCTAAACCCTTCAAAGAGGAGTTGCTATGGAGATCTCGTTCCAAACTGTGAAATGATTCACCTTTGAAAGGCTGGAGGGCCTGAAAGCTGAACACATCATTGTTCAGGTGGCGGCTGGTTAGGAAATTGCTAGTGCCTGTGCAATCAGCAGCACTATAGTAGTTAAGGATCTAAAAAGGTTTGTTCTCTGAATGATGTGGGACAACAGTGGTGTGCATATGACGGTTCCTTTTAATCAAGGCACTTTCATGCTCCGGGGTTTAACAAAATAAATGGAGTGACAGAGGTTAAGCTAATAATAAGGGAATTAACACTGTTTTCTGTTTTCTGTGAGAGTTCATGAAAACTGAAGCCTGCCCTGTATGTTCACTTATCAACTGCACACAGAACAGGCTTGTCCAAATGGCTTTCCCCTACATATAGTTTTGTTCTTTCCAGTCGGTGATTTCATACGTGGTGGAAAGATGCATCTTTAATGCTCAGTCTGGTTTGAGACACTGCGACTGACATTAAACTGGAATTGGAGACACCTTGTTAGGTACTGATATTCATACTATCAAGCACTGTGATTTCACTGTGATCTATTTTGAAAGATGGGATCATGTAGAAAACATGAGTGTATCTCACAAGGGCTCAAACCCACCATTTTCTGGTGTCAAACTACTTTTTAGCAGCCAATGTATTTGCCATAATTGACATATGCAAAGAAACAAGGCTGAATATGCCACAAACTCTGTTACAGAAGCAGCACACTACAAATTGCTTTCAATTTCATTCCATCCTTAAATAAATGTCAAGAAGATATTTCTCGAATGAACATAAATACCCTTGTGTGCATTGCCAGTGTTTTTTTATGCTGCGAAGACATGCATAATGTGCCATTCCTGACAGACTCATAAAATAGCTTTTACTGCTCTGAATACCAGGAGAATTGCGGCACTGAGTTTGCATGAACATTTTAAAAGCAGCTTGAGGAATGCAAGTTCTTTAGATGTGCTCTTACCCATCTTGCATGTGAAAACATGCACAGGAAGTTAGAAGTCAATGAATACTGTAATTTAACTGAATTATGTTGACCACATATCTTCCCAGGTAGCAACATCAGAGGAAGCAGCTCAATCAGTATTGATCTTGACTTGACTCAGATGACTGTATTGTCTGACAAAAAAGTAATGATACTATAAGGTAACTCTACTATAAGGTAGTGATTTTAGTTGTTAAACTTTTGCTCACTGAAATAAGGAGCTCACTTTAAAATGACTCCCTTAATCTGTGTGTTCTTAACTGTGTTAGATTAAGTTTGCTTTATGGGATTAATGTAAGAAAACATAATCAAAGTAAATAATATATACTTTCTTTTCTTTAAAAAGGTGTTTCCTTTTCTAAATGTCAGTTTATGGAGTTGGCCTACACCAGTCTGCAGTGCCACTTTACGTCCATAATTTTGCAGAGCTTAGCCTGATTCCCAATCAGGCCTTTGAACACACCACTCACCCGCTAGAGACTAATCCTTTTGTTCTGTCAATAAAGAAGCACCTGTTAATAGTGTCTTCAAGAAACGATGCTGTAAAATGTAAATAGTGACTCAGATGACTTACTCCGACCTCTTTATTCTTTTTTTTGTGTGTTTTTACTATCTTGCACGTGGCTTTGTGTGGCGCCGCAGCCTTGTAAGAGCAGTCTTCACAGAGCCCTACCCAGGCCTCCTAAAGAATTGTGGAAATTGCCCCCTCAGATTTCTCGCCTCCCTCCCTTCACCTTGTGCATTTGTTTCCCGGCTCTAAGCCTTGAATGGGGCAGCAGTAGATGTGAATGTTAAATTAGGCGAAATTAATTAAAGCAAATTACTTTGGAATATGTGGTCGTCAGAACCGAGTGTCAGCTGATGACTACATAGTGAGTGATCAGCTGCTCCCGGTCTTTGAAAGCCTCTTTGAATTTTGTATTTATCAGCTTTTTAAAATAATACATATAACAATGGTTGGAAACCGTTGATTGCCTATTTAAGAAAGTAAGATATGTTTAAAAATTGATTGTCCATATAGTAAGTTCTATTGCTGTCATTAACAGTGATTTCTAACAATCACGAGCGGTTTATTAACCATGTGAACCTTTTTTAAACCTCTATACTTCTAATTAATACTCCTATGCATTTTCCCCAGTGTATCAAAACTGTACATCGTAATTGCGTATAATGTATGTATATTCTTGCAGCTAACAAAATGATTACATTGCATTATATTTTCTGAGTTCATGCAGACACAATAGCAAATTTTCATTCCAATCAGTGCTGAACAGGGAGCTGGTAAATTAGAGCAGCAAAACAATAATTCCACTGATTAGCCCCTTTCTGTGTGGTGTAAGTGAACTGTTTATACTGTGGAGTACCTCTGCAAGAGGAGAGGAACCAAAACAGCCTGATTAGGCAAAGAGTAATTGAATAAGTTCATTTTACCATGAGGACAACGCACAGGATGACAGCTTGCACAAAAGTCCACAGCTTCTGTTGACTTGCATGAGTAATAACTCCACTGGTGTAGGATTTTTGGTTGTGTATCATTTCAGCTTTGCTGTTTAGATGTGACTGATGAGTGACGCAAGGCTTTAAAAGCCTTGTGGTTTATGCAGGTGCTTATCCCTTTTTAACTCAGTAGAAGTAGAAAGATATATTCTGTGCTTATGGAAATTCACTGAGGAGTTTATGGGAGTTCATATTACAGTTTGGTGTCCCTTACAATTTAAAAATGCTCAGAACTGGTCTCAGAGGCTCTGGTTCTTATTAGTGGAAAAGAAAAGTCTGCAAACATGCACGCAGCTCTTGTTTTTGTTTACAGCATTGCTTTGCACTAAATGCTAACATCAACATGCTACCAAGCTCACAATAACAATATTACCATGCTGATGATTAGTAGTCACAATTCTTATGATGCTGCATGTTAGCATGATAGTTTGAGTGATAGATGTAATTTATTCTGTGAGGGTCATTGATGTCTGCGCCAGACTTCATCAACAGCTGCTGAGATCTTTCACTTACAAATCACAAGAGGCAACCTAGTGGTGGCGCTAGAGGAACTGCCAGGGCATTGTCATTTCTGACAATTTCTGATTCATCCTCTGTACATGAAAGTCTGTAAATTCGCATCTATGCTAATCAGTCATAGCTACAAGGATATTTAAATTTGGATGGACATTCCCATTCATAAAACCACGTCACGAGTGTCACTAGCATCAAACTTTTTTAGACAAACCTGGGTTGAAGTGATGGGGGATAACTTAGTGTACTTCTCTTCTCAGTGTCTGTAGTTATGTGATGCATTTATACAGGATGTAGCTCTGCAAAGATTGGTATGAATCACAAATATACATTTGTTTATTATGAGAACTACGCACAGCTGTGAATCATTAGCGGTTTCTTTGTGTACCACTGTTAGAACTTGTTGAGAGAGATGGTGTGACAGTTACATGATGAGTAGTGTGGATCACGCCGGTGAGGTTATTATCTCGCAGGGCCTCACCTGTCAGCAGTCCTTCAGACTCAGGTGTCAGCACATGAATATGGCTTGTTGATAACATTTAGTGACTCTACCATGCACATTCCAAACATAGTGTCCCTCAACACAGCAATATTTAAATCCAGGTCATCATTCATCTGACATCCACTTCCTTGTTGAATGAGTTGGCTTTCCTGTTACGCCACACAGTGAAACATCACAAGTCACTGTTGTTGACTGATTTATGAAGGTGTGTACTTCACTTGAGTATTTTCACTTCATGCTAAGACATTTTTAACTGATTAAGATTTTATATAAACAACATATGATGCACTTTTGATATATTAAATGCATTTTCCTAATAGGAATTTGACATTTGTGTTGTACATTTTGTCCTGAATTATTTTCATATTGCAATATTCCGAATTTGATTTCACACGATGGGTTATAACTTAAAGAAAATATTGTAATAAGATTCAGAAGAATAGTCCTGTACAGTTGCCACTGGTAATGTTAAAGACTGTGTCGCTGATGTGACAGATGTACACCAGTGTCTCCCCCCCTCTCTCACCCCGAGCTCTGCTGGAGAATCAGAAGGAGTCCTGAGAGCCACTGCTGGCTAAATGGTCTGCTTCAGAGCCTCATTACCTAATCACCAGCTCAGCCACAGCTAAGACACAAATGATTAGGGGACGACTGTCCGATTCATTGATTATTGCTGACTTTTTTTTTTTGTGAAATCATATTCAGTTTGATTTATTTCTCAAATTTCTACTTAATAACTAACTGCTTTAAGACAGTGGGAAAGAAATTGCATGACCACATGCTCTTGCAGATTGACAGACAAGCCTGTTGTGTTGCACTTAAAGCCAATTTTGGTGGAACTTACTTTGACACTGTAAGCTGGTTTATTACAGTTCTGACATATGCACACTGAAAAGAAAGATTTAATATATTCCTGAATATTTTATCATATTTGTTATGACTTCCCTGTGACTCCCACTGTGCTTTTCCATGTGGATGTTTATTTTTCCCGTATTCTCTCAAAAAGCTAATGCTTTTTTGGGCTAAATCTAATCAGTGTTTTACATTTGATTGCAAAAAGTCAATGTCATTGATTTTGCAGCTCTTATTCTGTTGCTTATTCTATAAATGTTCACATAAAGTAGTGTTGTTGTTGCTGGAAGAACATAATTGTGTAGTGATGCTCTTTGTGTGTTTTTGTCTTATCACTGCAGGTGCCTTTGAAGATGAGGATATAATCCATGTTGAGGGGACAGTGGACCCGGTGAGGGATATGGAGATCATCCATGAGGAGCTGAGGCTGAAAGATGTAGAGATGATTGGTCCTATTATTGACAAGCTGGAGAAGACAGCCATTAGAGGCGGTGACAAGAAACTCAAACCCGAATATGTGAGTCAATGTCCCAGCAGGCCCTTTGCTTCCCCTCACAGCAAGGCACAAATAATAACCCTCCCACACACATGGCCAAGGAGAAAAAATGTATGTTTTTTTTAATCTCCCCCCAATAGGTCTCACCCCTCCCCCTGCCCCATTTTTCCCTTTCTGGGATTGAAAGTGATCAGGGGTCAGGGGTTTTCTGCTGTAGAAATCATTAATAGAGAGTTACTTATTCAGCTGCTGACCCTGGGTCACAGCACTGGGCTAATGAAAGTGTTTCCACACAGCTCTTTTCATCTAAAGTAATACTCAAATCATGGAACAGCTCTTGCTCATGCTCATACACCTGCAGCAGCTCAGGAAATTGTGTAAGGCCATACAGTGTGTGACACGTTTGCCTATACCTTGCTATGAATACCATAAATGTTTAGGATATTCTTTGACAGAGGGTTGTCAGTTATATGCAACAGTTATGTGCAGGTTAAAATGCAGGGAAAAATAAGAAAAAAATACACATCCTGCATGTCAGATCAAAATATGTGGATGCACACACATTCAGGCGGTCGTACTGTTAAGGTAATGAGGCTGAGCAGCCAACTTTAGCAATGATTTGGCTGTAAATGTCTCATGATGCCCTTCCATCATCGGAGCAGAATAGGATGGGCCAGCACGCGAGGGGATCTGGCCTTTCACTTGCCCAATTTCAGGCCCCGGCACACCAAGGCTCTGACCACTCATTACGCTAACGAGAGGGGCTATTTCACCTGCTGCAGAGGCCCGTGCTTGGCTGGTTCCCCTCAGACTAAACCCCCCCTTTAAAGCCAACAGCACTTCCCCACACCCCTGTAGCCCCACAGACAGGAGCCTTTCAGGCTAGGCAGGTGGCCGCTTACGCACATAATCGCTAACAATTTTAGGCAATGAATAAAAATGATCTACATTACTTGTCAAAGGTTGTGCACATGTCGGCAAGTGAGAATCTATAGAAGACCTCTTTAGATGGCAAAGAATAGTGCTTATCAAAGCCTGCACCAAGCTTTTAGAAGGGGGGGATTGTGTGATTGTCTCACAGGCTGAGCCTGGCAGTTGACACGCTCAGCTGTGTGCAGACACATACACATGTTTGTGTCAGCATCTATATGCAGAACATGTTCATCAGTCCTGTGTCTAAAAACACAGGAGTAGTAGTGCCTGTACTTCATTTTGCAGGCCCACAGAATGGCAAGGAATAAAAGGGAAATTCTGTGCAGCTACTTAGATGATGATAAAATCTAATTTACATTCAGTGGTTCTACAGGTCTTCATGTGGCTCAGAATTTCAGTAAAAAGTTAAAGTAAAGACTGCTTTAAAATAATTTATATGATTTGTTTTATTATTTTCTGTAAATCTCATGCTGCACCATTTTAATTTATAACGCTGTTCCGAAACTCCAAAGATTTAAACAGGCAGTTTAAAGTTATCTTTCTTGTGACAGTGAAAACCAAATATGACCAAACCAACAAGTAAAATGGAAAACTTTGAAGTTTTACATCAAGCACTATCTATCACATAAATTCAGTATTGTAAAATGTTGTGCAAGCATATAGAAACAGTGTAGTTTACCCTACTACTGTATATTCAGAGACTTACTGTACATAAACCATATTCACTATAACATACTATAGTATGTTAAAGGACATCTTGCTTCTTTTTTAATGTACTTCCTGATGAAACAGGATGAAGCAAGACAAGGGGATGATTATCATGGTAAACTGAAAAGGAGATCAGTTAGGGAGAGGAAGGCAGTTTTGTCTGACAGGTGGGGGGCAAAATTAATCAAAAAGAAGAAATCTGTGAAGGTTATATTAGTTGTCATTCATTTACGTATGCAGCACAAACTCACAGCTGAAAATATAATATTTATGAAAATGGGATTTTGTACACAACCAAATCAGCTATTTTAAATGTATTGTTAAATCTTATATTATAGATAAAAAATGACATTAGGGTGATAGCATTATTGGGAGTTTAAGCTAAATGTATATGCATGCAGCAGGACAGAGCTCATATTTTTGCATTGTTATAAAGATTTGAATTTATTTTCCTGTGTTTACAAGAACAATGTGTCATTGCTTTTGTCTGTATGAATCCTCAAAATCCCTATCCTTACAAAACAATAATAAGAAGCCAGCCCACCAGCAGCGCTTCATGGTGGCAGGCATATGTGTTTGACCCCTGTGGGACCTATATGCCTTTTATTAACACCTGCCTGTTAGAGGAGCGCTGCACGGCGGCTGCGAGCTGATGAGGGAAACCTGGAGCGGGTTCAGCCTGTGTCACTGGCCGTTTGCTGTTTCCATTTCACAGATGATTAATCTCTCTGTGAAGACTTGGGACGGCGCGGGCGGAGTGTATGCAGCTCTTCCTGCGCTCTCTCCCGCTGGCTGCACTCTGGCTGCCTGACTAAAAGGCCTTTAGAATTCCTGTGGAGAGAGATGTGCAGAGAGTGAATGCAGCTGGCTGGGGGTCAGTGTGTGGAGCTTTTTCTGCCATTGTGTAATTGAGGCTCTGGCAGGATTTTTTCCTCAGTTCTTTCAAAAGAGAGTATGATTGTGAAGTGCTGCAAGGGTTTGGGGAGGGAAAAGGAGGTAGGGGGAGTGTTGCAGGGGGTGGGGGAGTTTTTATATGAAGGGGGAGGTCAAGTTGACAGGAACAAAAAGAATGTGTTCCGCTAATTTCTGTGGGGCTGGATCAACAATAATAGGCTCAATTTCTTTATTACAAATTTTATAACTACCTCCCTCCCATTTTCCCACCCTTTTCCGCTTCCAGATCCTGTCAAGACCAAGGCTTGCCTGTGGTCTCAACCCACAAGTACCTCAGTAATGAATGTGGCATATATAGCTGGAAATGCTCAATATTTTCTCCAGAAGAAACGGTGAATAATTAGTTCTGTACCTCATGAGTGCTTATTCAGTATGACTACATTCTGCAAAGTGCCTGAGGAAGGACCAATAATTTACACCTAACTAACCAACTTCCAATTAGTTCCCTGCTCTTTCCAATTTTGTATCCTCTCTCTAGCCTTTTCATTAGACGGCCCCGGTGGAATATTGATGTATAAAACGGAGACTCTAAGCGAGACACCCCAGAAGGCATTTTGTCATGATTTTAAAGAAGGGAAGGGGGTCTTATGCATGCCATCCCTGTCAAACCCAGGCCACTCCTGCTTGAATGTGAGCACAGCCATTGTTCATTTTGGCATCAGGATGCCATGCATTTAGGAAATAATTACCCCATACCCTGCTGGGTTTATATTCTTTTTCATCTCCTTTAATGGCTGCTTGTTCATTCTCTTTTAACCCCAAACAGGACGTTATGTGCAAAATCAAGAGCTGGGTAGTGGATGAAAAGAAACATGTCCGCTACTATCATGATTGGAACGACAAGGAGGTAAGCCTTTGATGTTACAGTCAAATTTATTAATGTGATTTATCTCCCTAATCTTTTTATCTGACCTAACTGTTTCCTTTTTTTTCAAAAAATATGACCTTGGTGCAAATCAGAAATTAATATTATATATATTTTGCTGGTTGTATTGGATTTAGCTTTTTTTTTACGCACTAATGACAACTAGCCATGCTGATCTTGATTTAAAGGCTTTATAGTTGCTCCCCACAGTGACTATACACCAGACTGTAATTTGATTTGGCTTCACTTATCTCTGTCTGTGCCGGCCTCAAAGGCTACTTTGGAAAGTTTGGTTTCTCACTGCTTGCCTTGTCTGTCTTTGTCACAGATTGAAGTGTTGAACAAACACTTGTTTTTGACATCCAAACCAATGATTTACCTCGTTAACCTCTCTGAGAAAGACTACATCAGGAGAAAGAACAAATGGTAAGTGCTTTGTGGAAGGACGGGTGCCAACTTATTGTCTTCATTAATCATCACTGAAGAGCTTAACTTGTACTTATGCATAGAATTAGACAGATTTCTTCTAAGTTTGACTGACTGTATTTCTGTAAGTGTAAGGAGTATGCATGCATGCATCTTTGAATGCATATGCTGGGGTGTTAGAAGTGTGTGAATGAGCCTCACTGATCTCCTGACTGTGGTCTTCTGGTGACAGGAACAGTCATGTCTATGTAAGAGGATCTGCCTCCCACATAGACTCACACAACATTCAGCTCTAACTATGCATTTCATTGAGCTAATGCTAGCGTATGGTCTAAATTTTCTATTTACCACAAAAACAAACATATGTACATTCAAAGCCAAACAAATAATTGATATAATCTGGAGATATCAAATAAATCATAAGGATGGCATCCCTTAGATATTATATCGTATAACATATAAAACTGTTTTGCTCTCAATATTTGGTTTTGCTCTCACACGTTGTTTCTCAAGTAACTTTAAAGTGATGAAATTCCCACAGATCACAGTAACAGCCGAGGGGAAAAAGAAAATGCCATGTGCACCGCCAGAAAGTTTTGCTTTCTCCTAATGATGCACAGGGATTTGTACTTCTTACTTTGCACACGCAGCACCGTTTGTAATGTTAACCTTTCTGAGGATGATCTTTAATAGAAACTGCCTCACGCTCATGATCATCTACTCTGTTAAAACACTTTTTATAACAATCTTGTCATGTGACCAGAGTGAGAGCAGGTCTAGAAGACTGGAGTTAAACATCTGTTCTATCCGTTATAGCTACTTTTACAGCCGTTTTGTTTTGTCAGTAACACCAACTTGTTCATTGTTATCACACTTTTTCAATTGCCCTCCCGGCTTGAGATGTCAGTCCATACAGGATGTAGTTGTTGTTGTTTTGTTTTTTTGCTTTACTTGGTCACATTGTATTAGAAGACGTTGTTTACCTGTGGCTGTTTGTTAAAATGTTCCTAACACGAAAGAATGACTGTCAAATGGGGGAGGGCAAAGAAAACCCATAAATCAAGTGATTCATGTTATGTGAAACAGCCGTCATCAGTAGGAAGAGTTTTTTTTAAACTGTATGTGTGAGAGTTTTCTTTTAACTGTGTGAAATGCAATAAATCTTAAACAGGCAAACAGTAGTGCTCAGGTGTCCTGAGGGCGCCACGATGAACAATGCTGACATCAAAGTGTGGATGTTTGACATGTATGACAAGTGATGAGTCACTTCCCTTGTCCAGAGAGGAGCTCACACCTGTTTGGAGATGATTACAGGTAGATCTAGCTGGCCCTAATTGTACAATAAATGCTGCTCTCAGCCCTAATGGCAGCTAGTCTGCAGCTGAGACGCCAGACTGCCATTTGGCTGTCGCCATGCTCCCATGTTTTTCCACCAGCACAGTTGAGATGATGATATGGTTAAGGACTATTCAAAGCAAACAGCAAGACAAATTGCAATCTCAGCTTTAATGTGTGGAGGAAAGAAGGTGGATCCTAGAATGAGGCAAATAAGCCAATTTTATCAGTGTCTCTCAGGACACCCATTCAGGCCATTTCACAGGTTCAGTACCTGCATTTTATATTCTGAGTGTGTGCTGTCACTATGGCTTTAATTTGATGCAATTAATTATAATAATTTTTTTAGACATTAATTGTATGTGCACTTAAAAGCAGGTTATAGAAATGATCAACACAATTGAATTCCTTTAAACATCTATAGGCGATAACAGTATTTTTATCAGACTTTCCAAAATCAGTCCATTGTTAAACAAATCATCCTGTTTGGAGTATGGGAACCACATACCAAGCTGCCCTTGTTTATACAAGAATACAAAGTATTAGCTTTAGCAAGCCATCATTAATGGAGGGATCAGACGAGTAGCAAGCCCTCCTTTCATCCCCAGGTTCTCTGCTGGAGACAGTACATCATTTACTGTTGAGAGGAGCACATGGCTCCAATCCTATACAGTGTATGTGTATGAGAATGCGTACATGTGCATGTTTGAAGTCTGTTTCAGAGGCGACTCCATGCTCATTTGGATGCTGGCGTAATTGCGGTGTGGAGATCAAAGGCCTGCTGGCCGAGTGATGTTCCAGAGGAGACTTTACCACACAGCCCTCTCCTCTGTGCAGAGGGGGCCGCCTGCTGCTCAACGCTCCCCTCTCCCCTCTAGCCATGCACTGCCCCCTGCACATCCCCGCTCGTAAAAAATGATTAAGGCCGCATTTGTCATGTGTTTATGACTGAGAGGCATTGCGTGATAGGGAATGGCATCTACAAGAGTCTATCAAGAGGCTTTCTCCCCTTTCCTTGGCGTCAGTGAGCTGCCTGGAAGACTTTTCCTCTGCGCCACATACTGTAGTTTGTGTGTTAGAGAGGGTCATTAGAGCACTGTTGATGATGTGGTGACTGCAGCCTGCCCAGTGTTAGTATGTTTTCACTTGTCAGTTAAGATATTGTTTATTTTACGAGCTTGTGGCCTCATCATCTTTATCAGCCTTTATTTCTTTTAATAGGTTTGATATCAGATATTCATTTAATCCTCAGAGAACTAAGAGCCGTCACATTTTGTACTGTAATGGCAAAAGATACAGTTGAGAATACTACAGATGTGCTGTAATGTTTTTTTCTTGTCATTTTTTGCTTCTTTTTCTTCTTTTGGACAATGTGCATTAAAGTAAATTGGTCCCTCTTAAGTAGATGAGTTGACCTTTAAGGAAACCAGAAAGCGTGACCTGTCTGTGAGTGCCTCTGCGGTGTGGGTTCTCCTGGTGAGTGTAAGAACTGCAGGGTACCATTGCTTGAAGCTTTTATTAAGTGTGTGTGTGTGTGTGTGTGTGTATCTGGATTTGTTTGTCTGCTTCCAAGCCTGCGTGTGTGTGCCTGTGTGTGTGTTTGTATGTATATATTTGGACATGCGTCCTCTCTTTATATAGAGTTTCCTTATTAAACTCATTCAAACTTATATATGAGTAATATATGATTATTTGCTACTCAATGTGTGTTACATTAAGTATGTCTATCTTGGTATTTTTTAATGCTTTATGTTATGTAGCCACAATTGAAAATCTTTTTTAATTGTGTTTTTTTTCCTGCCACTGAGGCATAAATTAGTCTTTCACATTTTATCCCACCCATATTTTTTTAGCATGGTGTAATTCAGAAAATGTTTTGCAATGTTTGTCATCTCATTAGCAATTCCTGAGAATTATAATGTTGAAAAGAGATTATTTCTGGACAAGTGGCATGTCTCGGTACATCAGGAAAGTTAACTTTGATTGAAGTCCAGATTGATCCCAGCTAACCTGGGCTGAGCAAGACACTGAATTACTTACTCTTCTTATCAATTAAAGGCTAGAAGAAATCCACATTTTTGGCATCAGATCTAACAAAATAACCAACAAAACAATGAACTGATCTATTTAGCGTGTGCCATAGAGTTTTCCAAAAAAATATTAAAGTGCAGTGCATCAGTGCATCTGTAGTTTAGTTTGAGTTTCACATGTCCTGCTGTCCCAGATACTAACCAGAAGACAATAATATGTATCAATCCACAGCTGCTGAAAATAAACCCCAATAAATGTTGTGTTTACTCCTTCTTGAGAAGTGGCCAGCTGTTTTAAGAACTTAATAATAATTATTTGTTATAATTATTATTATTTATCCTTTGCTGGGTTTAGTATTGTCATGGAAAAAATAACTAATTGACATCTTTGAATCTAAGTTTAAAAAATATAACCACAATTGAAAAAGGATGAGAGAAGCAGGGAAGTGTTGTTGCTAAGTTCAGTACTCTGGTTGGCCTGCAGGAGGAGCTTTGACAACTGAAGGAAATCCTGACAGCAGTTGCAGGATGTCAGCCGTGAACCCTCTGGCTTGAGAGCTTATACCTATTTTTCCCAAACAGATCTTCAAACAGATCCTGTGCGGACATGATGCTTCCTCTGCACAGCTTTGAATTTTATTTTGTTAAATCTTTTTTTTTTTTTTTTGGTTTTGAAGAATCACAGTGATGTTAAGTGTTCAGTGATTATACTCAGTCATTTCTGAGTATGTGTCAAGATTTAGAGACAGAAGAAAAACTGAGAAGGCAGGAGAGACTATTAGAACTCACTGAAAGCCGCTGTATGAAAGCAGTTCCTGCTGCCCTCTTCAGCTACTCCAAACCATAATTCCCATAAACACAACTGAAACTTTTGAGTGCAAAACCACTGGCTCCATACAAGTTTTTAGGAACTTCACTCTAGACAGAGTTTACTTTACAAAGCTATGTGGTAGATATATACGATAACTTGCTTCTTTTTTATTTTGTGCACAGTTAGCCAGTCTCTCCTTGTACAGTGTGGGCTCCTGAGAAATAGAAACTTTCTCATGGCAAGGGATGAGAAAAGTACCCTACTACCCACTCACTCCTAATGGATGGCTTTAGCTAGCTTTCAATGAGAGAAGACAACAGGAGAGGCTGGATAGTAAAACTGAAACAGATGGTGCTAATAAAGTCCTGTCAGTCCAGTTAGCCTGGTTATTGACTGTCCCGAGTCAAGATAATGAAAGAACACTGTTGACATGTCACATGTCACAAAGTTGTCTTTGTTGTGTCCTGGTAGTGAAGACAGAGGCACTGTTGTTGTAACTGATGAGACAGACCCTAAACTTGAAACTAACAGAGACTTTTTTCTGTTCTTGTTTTCTCTTTAATGACCCTGCAAGAAATCAGTTTGCTCTCCAAAATCCAATACAGATTGTCGTTTGTCACCCTCATTTATCATGCCCAAACCCAAGGACACTAATACTGAGTGAGACTCCTGCGGTTCATGATGTCTGTAGACACCTCTGTAGCAGCACAACATGCTTCTTTCTTCTGAGGGCGCCCTGGGAATTGTTCCCCTGTAAAACTGATAGTTTGGCATTGCAGACATAAAAAGAAATGTCTGTGAGTTTCCAGTCTGTCTAATGATACATTTTGATAGCTTTGCCTTTTGTTGAGCCGTGCTTTTTATTATTTCTGTGATAAGGTTAAGACCAAACACACATGCCACATTGAGTCGCCTGCAGCCTTGGCAGCTCTAATGAGACAAATAAATGAACTTAGTGTTGCCACATACAGCTCCCAAACACTTATTTTCAGGATTATTGTTGAACTGTTGTGAATGGGAGAGTGAAAAAACGATGCTGGATTGGGAGGGGGCATGATTGGCTGATGTTACATATGTCCTTGATTACCTTCCTTCTGCTTTTATTCTAATAAGTGGCATTCTTTGTACTCCCTAGGACAGCTAGACAGTCTGACACACGATGCGAATAAATATTGCATGTGGTAGACATTAAGCTGTCATCCTGGAAAAAAAGAAGAGATGGAGAAATCCATGTGGTGTTCTTCGGTGCTACACTTTGCCTGCTCTTGTCACAATTGTCACATCTTGATGACTCCCCCCACTCTACCCCAGCCCCCTTATTTTGTCTCGCCCAGTCAACTGCCATGAATGACAGCATGGATACCCCATATAGAGAATTATTTTGGGTGATGTAGAATGTACTCCTCTGGGTTAGTGTTTGAATTTCTGATGTTTGTCTTTTTAAGCCCCCTCTCACCATAGGCCGTAGCTTTGATAACGTGTTCATAACAACCAGTATAAAGGCAAAACCAGGATCTTGGTTTGTTAGGGTCTTACCTATCATGTGCAAACATTTAAAGTCACAAGAGTTGTCTTTAAAAATTTAATGGGTTGCAGTTATCAAAGAAAAGAAAGTTGTTCAAAAAAAGCTTGTTACCAGCACACCCTCGAGGTTTGTTTGAGGTACGATGTGAGATGATGCTCTTAATTAAAGCTGCTCCCATTGTGCCTGTACGTTGTTGTGTTTCATCACGCTCATAACTGCGTTGAAGACGAAAAGAAGCTGACAGTATTGGTGATACTGTGTGCGTGTGTGTCTGTCACATCTCCTTTACTCTAAGAGAATGACGTGTAATGCCTTTCCATCCAGCCATGACCACAGGGAGCAGAGATTGTCTGCACTCTTGTCGCTCAGGAGCTCACCGCTGGGAGGATGAAAAGCTTCCTACAGGGTCCCCGACTTTCCAGCCTCAAAACCCACCATGAGCTGATACCTCTCATTTCTGTCTCCCTTCCCAGGGAAAGGAAGGGCGGGCGGGGGGGGGGGTTAGTGTATGCCATGTGTTGCAGCCTCCTAACCTCCTAGTATGCTCATCCCTGCAACCTGGGACCAGCAACACAGACAGACCCTGGATTTATTATTTGATGAGTCTGTGCCCAGCGTCCAAGCCAGCAGCTGCCGAAATATGTAACACACACACAGCTGTCATACACAAGTCCAGATGCTGGGCCCTCCACCTGTGGGTGTGTCAGGGGATGTAGACAGTGGATTACTCTTCAGGTTTGTCCGCATTCAATTGTATCTGAAAGGAGCACTCTGACTGGAGGTGATGGCTTAACTGCCTAAGCTCTCATAATAAAGCCAACATGTATGAATGTATGTCAGACGCAGGTCCAGGTCATTGTCTCAGGTAGCTGCCCCTGTACTTTACGAACTCCCATTGTCTTCCCCTTCTGAGCCATTTAAGCAGATCAAAGCTCTGACAAAGTCCAGGGAAGCCCCAGGCATGTGGAAACACAGGAATTATCCCCCCTCAGGATTCCCACACAAAAAGACAAATAGACTAGCTGCGGAGGGTGGCCCCCTGTGGGACGTCTCCATTCAGAGTCAGTCTGTTGTGGAAGCTCCGATTGTTTTGTTTTTTTATTTTGTCATTTCACAATATATTGTGTTTTAAATTAGATGTGTTGTAAATACAACATCCATTAAATATAAAGATTAGAAAAAATAACACAAAAGCTATTTCCTAGATTTAAGACAATCATATAGAGAGAGATTAGCATTGTGCTGCTGTCATACTGAATTGTTTTTAATAACATAAACAGAAATAAATATTGTATGTTTTAGATTTGTGAAAGTTTGATGAAAGCACATGTATGATTTTTTTTCTTTTTTTGAACTGAGAGCAGCAGGAAAAGCACAAACATGTCTTGTTCTTTAGCCTTGTTTGAGCCTTCAAGCTGGTGAATGATTAGCAGAAATAATGTCCCTGTCACCCTTAATCACATTAAAACGTGGTTAACATTTAATTTTTCCCACTTGATATGCAAAAATTTCCACTTGATTTGCAGCAAAGGCCATTGGAATTCCATTATAAAAAGAATAAAAATTTCAGGCATCATTTGTTCAGAGAGGGATATCAAGACCAGAAAGTGCTGAATCTTTTTATTAACCAGGCAGTGAGAGATGGCACTCAGTGCTGGGACATAATGGGATACTGACAAGACATGGGCACACAATCGCACATGTACACACACGTTTCTTGCTAAATTTTCTTTAGCTTAGACTTGTAAAAACCCTTTTTTACAGATGATATGCGTGAACAAATGTTTTAATGTTTTTAATTATTATGTTTTTTTAAGCATGTGTAGAATCATTTCAATTTTCTGACAAAAAGTTGTGATTGACGAGCAGGAAAGTGTTTGTTATGGTAAAAAGAGAGGAAAAATACTGTGCATGGTGTGAGTAGTCTGTATAATAAACATATTGTAAACAATACAACAATACTTTTTTCCTCTGAAATACAGTTTTACATTAAAACACTTCATAAAGTAGGATTTCACAAATGACTGAAAGACAGAAAGAAGATTCAAGTATGTGGCATGTTTTACATAAACATTTCCCCCAATTTACACATTCATGTAAAATTTCATACAAATAATTGGGAAGGACATAAATACAAATTGCAGAGTAGCAGCAGTGAAGTTGACAGAATTGGTTTTGGGAGTCGTGTTGACGGTGCAAAGCTCTTAATTGACAGTGCTTTGTTTCTGGAGTTGAGGGAAGGGGGTGTTTCCTGTTCCTGTGGCAAGGTGTTTGTCTGGTCCTGTGTCACTCAGTGCGAGGACCCAGAGACCCCCATGCTCATTTGCAGCTCACGTTCTCCGTCTCAGCTTCACATTATTAAAATCATCCCTCAGCCTTCTACCAAGAGCCTCTTTGTTATTTGGCTGGCTTGGCTCAGCTCTGTCAAGTCTTCACCAATTACAGTCTCAGGTACAATGGTCTATTCAAAGGATCACAGCCCTTGACTGGTGTGGAGAGAGTGATTTGTGAATCGTTATTCAGCCGCCTGTAGAGAACGCAATACCTGAGGAATGCAAATAACGTGCCACCAAATAGACAGCTGTGCTGCTAAAAGTGACAAACTACAGCTGTTATTATCTCAGATTGGATTTTTTCCCCTTTTGGCGTGCCCGCCATCTCCTGCGTTTTCAGGTTTTTGGCTTTGACTAAATGTGTTTTATTTTTCTGTCCTTTGTTGGTGAGATATTGGCTCCCATCTTATTGCAGTGACAGTCAAACATCAACTTGGCATACATAGTTTGAACAGAAAGGGAAATATTAGGTTACGGCTCTTAATAGATGTGTATCTGAGCAGACAGACAAACTGGCATATGAGGCATTTCAAATTTACCCTGTAGTGTTATTATAGCTGGTTGGGGAAAAACATCCAATCAAAGCAAGACTGTGCTTTTCCTCTGCCCGCTCCCCTGTCATATATTGTATATTGATAATCATTAGGTAGGAGCAGTGATATGGTGCTGTAGGTGATAAAGCGGTGACATTGTTATTGGAATAGATGTGGTATTGAGGTGGTCGGGTCCCTCCCAGTCTTTGATTCTTATGGGCTTTAAACAGGAAACTAGGATTAAAGATAATGACAGAGACCCTTAGAATCAATCCAGCCCAGAAGCTCTGTCAGGTCCGCCGTGTGAAAATAGATTTGTGAGATGCTGTTCTTTGAGACCTGTCCAATCCTAGCCTGAGAGCTTGTGGGGCTAATCTCATAATTGCTTTAACCCCCTTATATTGTTCTCACTGAGAGTTACCATTAAGTGTGAGGATATCTTTGTCCTGCAATGTCAGGTGTCCTGCTGCTGGACTGGAAAACAAAAAAGTAAAAAAAACCACTCAGGTTTAAAAAACGACAAAGACATTTATAAGTAAAGAAAACACTTTGTGCTTAGTTGTTCTGCTCCCTCTTCTCTTTTCATAGATGTTCAGGTGAACACTCAGCAGGTGATAATATTTGTTTTTAATGCAATTAATTTAATGTTTTTTTCTTCTTGTGTCTTGTTTTAAGATAGAGACACTAATACTAACTTTAGAACATTTAAGCAAATTTAATGTAGATAAATAAAATATTTTCACTCTAGTGACTTTTTTGAGAAAATAAGGTTTTTCAGACTCAGACATACACAGAAATGGATTTATAAAATTTTACTCATTAAGCTTCCATAAAGCCATTACACTGGCAAAAGAATAAAGAGTAACTCAAATAGTTTGTTCATCACTACAGTAAAATGCTACTAACACACTGAAGCATCAGTAGCATTATAATATAAAAGAGTTTATTCCGCATAGAAGATACTTTAAGAATATTTTACTCATGATACTTCTGTACATTTACTTGCAGTGGAGTAATTTTGCATTGCTGTGCCACTTTAACTTTTTGAAAAGGGTGTACATACTTTCTCCTCCACTGGTTATAAGGTGCACATTTCTTTTTTTTTAATATTTGCGAGTCTGCAGGCTTACGCGTGAGCACATGTCACATCAAATGTTTAGTTTGAAACTTTTACAGAAAGGAAGTCAAACTGTATGAAAGAAATGCCACCTTTGGAGTGCAGTCTCCTGCAAACACTCATATGTTCAGCTGCTCTCATGAATATGCATGCACTGACAGCAAATACTTTCATGTTAATCGAGTACTCCAACTAGTTTTGTGGCTGCTGTTTTTACCAGGCTGGTGAAAATCAAAGAGTGGGTGGACAGTCACGACCCCGGAGCCTTGGTCATCCCCTTCAGTGGCGGTTTGGAGAGCCAGCTACAGGACAAGAGTGAAGAGGAGAGGCAGAAATACTGCACAGAGCACAAGACGCAGAGGTTAATTAGCATTCAGTCTCCCCACACTTTATTATCAGCTGTGTCCTCCATGCACTCCTTTAATTGCATGTGCTGATAGAATAATAAATGGCAGAGTAATTACCATTATAAAGCAAAGGATCCCTCTTCTTACTGAACAACTCAGTCAAAGGGTTTTCCTCTAAATTAAGTTTTTAACTGTCATCTGTCATCTGTAGGTATAATTATAACTTGGGCATTTTGGGTTTATTGTTCTTCATGTGAAAACCTCTATGGAGAGAAAAATTGTGACAGCAGATTTTTTTTTCTCCCGACGCAGAACAAGGCATTGAGTTGAATTCTTAAAAATGCTAAATGAGTCCGCAAGCTTTCTAATTAATCAAAGAAACCATTGGAGAGTTGAATGTCTTATGTGAAACGAAGTGACCCATCTTATTCACTTAATGAGTTTATATTGGAATGAATGGGGGGGCCTTGCCGCTAAAGTGAACTTTGTCTAGGCATCAGTGGCAATAAAGAATATTTAAACAGTTCAGACCCCTCAATTCAATCTGAAATTTCTTTCCACCAGCGCCCTGAGCAAGATCATCAAGGCAGGATATGCAGCCCTGCAGCTCGAGTACTTTTTTACTGCTGGACCAGATGAAGTCCGTGCATGGACCATTCGGGTAAAAGAGGCCTCCACCTGCTGTGCACATACATGGGAGTGTGAGCATTTGTACCACATGTACACACACACCCAACAAATACACACACACAGTGTCCCACGTTCCACCCTGCTGGCAACCTCACTGATACCACACACTTTCAACTTTGTCATGGTTGTGCTTTAGCTAGTCATTACAGGCCAAGGATAACTTCAATTACTGGTGAGCTGCTGAACAGTGAAAGTGGGGGCTACATTGATTGAGGAGGGCAACAATTGATTTTGCCCATTACGTCCATGAGAATGTTTCCATCCTGTGCAGATCTGCCTGCCCTCCTCCTGCCGCTGGAGATAAGGAGGCTGTGTATTGTGCCTGCCTAATCTGTGTGACAGAGGGTGTCTGTGCCAAAATTGATGTCGCTTTTCATTCGACTGTTTGTGGGCCTTGCTGGGGGCTCCTCCTTCCCCGAGTGTCTCAGTTTACTGATCCCAGCCCGCCAAAAGCTTTGTGCAATGGGATCACAGGATTTACATCAATACAGATGTTGGCTTTGCATGTTGTTATTGTGTGTGTGTGTGTGGGGGGGTTCTTGAACAAATAGAATTATAGATATAATAATGCATTTGACCAGTCAGGAGCACAAAAATAAATCCATGTAGGTGATTCAATACAGCAAAGAAACTTTTTCAGAAACTTTATAAAATCATTCAAACACTCAAACATTTAAGTTGTACACCGTCATGATTAATCATACCTGGTGTCAAAGAACCAGGCAGATAATTTTGTTCCCTGAATGTAAGCTTGGTAACAGATGATCAGGAAATGCTCCAGATTATGTTTGTTCTATGTTGTGCAAGCATCAGGTTATGAAATACCTAATAATATTCATACACATAAACAGATGGAAGAATATTATTGCTCTCAGTGCTACATTAAACTAAATGTTAAAATGCCTGTATTTCAATTTATATTTAACAGAAAATAATTATTGCTTAATAATAACCTTTGTATTTGTCCAGTTGTAGTTGGTCCACAGACAAATACAAGTATAATTACATGAATCTCACAAAAAAGTAATAAAGAGGGTAAACTAGTACTAACTGAAATGAATGGCATTAAGGATGAATGAGAGTCCAGGCAATTGTCTTGTATGCAGCCAAAAACTAATTTAACAATTTATTCAATTAACCTGAAGTGTATAAATTGTTACATAAAATAAACTCCGCTGCTGAGGTGGAATAAGAGCTCTCAGCACAGATTATACCTTCCTGAATTTCTCAGAAAAACAAAACACTGATCAATGTCACTGTTTTACTTTCTCCATAATTCCTGCTGAGATGTGGTAAACTGCCGTTTAATGTGTTTTTTAGAATAAATATAGAAGATCAAAGCGTGAAAAACCGACGTAGCTGAATGTGCTCGTAAAACATCAAGTCACAAAACAAAAAAAATGATGTGGTCAGAACACAACCACTGTACACAATACAGACATGTATTATAGTGGCCTTGTTCTGGCCCCTGTAATACTGACAGCCTTACACTTTCTGCAAACAGGATGCCCCATGCCGATAGACAGAAACATTCAAATTAAAATTTTATGTTAATGCAGCAGACAACAATAACTGTGGTAATATATTTGCCACTAACATAGAAAGTTGCACTGCTGAATGTAACAAGAAAAACAAACTTCTAAATAAGGAAATTTTTTACCTCAATATTATTTCACATTAATTTTAAACATGTACAAACGAGTTTTAACTTTACTTTGGTAAATATTTTTATCATGGATCACACCCTGTGTATAGGCCAGAGGGGAAGATGAGCTCACTGTCTCTTTTTTTTTTTTTTTTTTTTTTTATACAGGACACATTACATTTTAGCCAGATGACATCACCGGATTTAGGCACACACTCATCATCGCAGCATGACTGATGTCCTTGCTATTTACAAAAAAGTAAAAACACTTCAAAGGCATCCTTAAAAACACGCTTGTCCCCACTGACATGAGTGATTACAGCCAGCCTTGATTGTGTGTGAGAGGCATTTAGTCAGGTAAGCATCAGTGAGTAACTATATTAAGCCAATACATCTTGCATTGTAAAAACTACACTCAGTAATGTCGTGTTCCTAAGTCCTTTAACATGCTTTATTAGGCAGCCTCGAGGTGACCATTATCTATCAGCCTCCTCTGCACAGCTCTTAACTAGGACAATGTGGATCTCTTGTAATGCACCATATGAAAAAAATCCCTCCCTTAATCTATTTTTTTTCAGATAGACAAACCTTGATGCTGATTAATGGTAGTTAAACTCACAAGCACTCCGTCAATGAGATTGCAAAGAGATGGTAATGTATTAGAGTCATTAAATACGCATCATTCTTTTGGCATGAAATATGTTGACCCCAACCTGATTATATACGTAATTAAAACTGCTCAACACTTCCTGAGCACAGAGCTGCGGAGCAGAGAGAATGTGCAGGTCGACAGGCAGGACTCATAATGATGCACAGCAGCCACGTCACTTATTTGGGTCATTTGTCATTTCCGCCCAGCATTATTTCAGAGCATATAAATTGTGCAGTTTATCAGTCACCACTTGTGTCTTTGAGTGTTAAAGAGGATTCATGGAAGAAAGAATTTATAAAACTGTTAAAGTGTTTTATTTTTTATGCTTGTAAATGGCCATCTACAATAACTTAAGGGGCAAATTTAAATGTCTATTGCAAGCCAATTTAAAGGCCTTAAAAACAGTTTTATATACTCCAGCAGCAGTCTAGCATTATTACATGTTTTTATTTGAGTTACTAAACACTGGAGTTTGACAATAGCAAAGCCTGGTGTACTGAAGTCTGTACCACCCTGGCCTCTCACTGCAACACTGGGTCTTCTTGCTGTCATGACCAGAGAGCTGAGCAGCGACCCACAATGAGACAAGATTGCTTGGACAGAAATCAATACCACCACGGAATGTGAATCAGAAGGCATTGATAGCAGTGCTGGGTCCTTATCGGTGTCCAGGCTGCCCTAGCAGGGCACAGCCGAGTGGAAAGCTATCCAGAAATCAGGACTGAGGCAAGAATACCCCCGACTGAAAACACCCTTGAGTGATGCTCCCAATGCTATCACCCTATCAAACACCATGTCGCTCGCATGCTGTAATCCATCTTCTCCAAAACAATTCATTTGTCCTCTCTTTTCCCTCCTTGTGACAGAAAGGAACTAAGGCTCCACAGGCTGCAGGGAAGATCCACACAGACTTTGAGAAGGGCTTCATTATGGCGGAAGTAATGAAATTCCAGGATTTTAAAGAGGAAGGCAGTGAGATCGCTGTCAAGGTGAGCAGTCAGGGTGCCAGAGGAGATGAGAGGAAGTCTCCTGTGATCAGTGGAGCTGACAGTCAGCACACAGCTCCTACCGCAAACTGCTCTTCACCTTTACTCAGGGGAAGAAATTACTGCACACACTCCAGCACCACTCCTGACAAGCCAACTGATTCTGGCTCTAAACACTGCCATTCTGCTCCAGCTGTGCATATCTTTATCACAATGTGTCTTAACTGGCTGATGGTAGTTCTTGTTCGTAGCTCAGCACAGTCGCTCAGAGGTAACACTTCTTCACCTCACCAGGCATTTATCAGATCTATAGAGTGTGCTGTTAGCTTAGAGCTCTCTGTTGCCAAATCCCCAAGCCACTGTAGGTAGGTGACAGTGATTTAAAGCGGCAAATTAAATAAAGTGTGAAATTCTTCTAATACGGTCTGTTTCATGGATGGGTAGCACAGAAATGTGACTTGCATATCTTATTTTTATGATGGCCTGTGTTTGTTTTGACCTTTTAACTGGGCTGTGGGTTGCTCATATGCACACTCCTCTCAAATGTAATAACTGATTTCATGGTGAATTTGTGAAGACAATAACTGGGCGTCAGCTACAGCGAGTAAAAAACATGCTTCGAAATGCCTTCTTACCTACTACATGTTCTTGTTTTGGGTTTTCCATCAAATTAGTGTCACATTGAAAAACTGTAATTTGGCTAATCAGAAGTTAGTAATCAGTTAATCAACACTTTAAGATGCCTTTCACATCAAAATACTCTTTTATAATTTAATTTCTGTACATGCAAAAATCTAAGTTTTCTTGTCAGTTACATGAATTCACGTAGAAGTGACTCGAATCTTACTATGTGTGACATTTGTGAGCAGCAGGTGTAAGCCATGCTGTTACAATCTCACTATCACCCCCATCAACTCGATGCACCCACTTACAGACACGACTAATGTAATTATGGTGACACACAGGGACCCGCGGGGGACCTGCGGGGGCCAGCGAGGAAAGGAAACACTATGAAAACATTTAAATCTCTTTACTATTCAAGCCTTTTTTAATAAGTATTTAATATTTAATGCAGCAGCAGTGTATTGTCCACACCCTCCATAAGCTGCAAACAGAGGGTGAAATGTGTTGGTCTCTAGGGAGTTTCACCATTGTTATCCATGGTTGAGATCTGAGTGTCAGGTCCTTACTGCATGCTCTCTTACTAATCCCTTTTTGAGCCTCATAAGAACATGGAGCGTTTCCGACTGTGGCATTAAGGTTTGTGCTATTTAATGCCAGTTGTGGGAATAGGCTGTCTGAATAGGGCCAGTGTACGGGGATATCACATTATTAGTAATCATATCTGCTTAAGCCAAGCTTGCTGCTCCAGATGGCTGCTTTCAAGTGCAAATGAACCAGTTAGTCGTATCTGGTTTAATACATACTCAGGAATCACAAATAGCCATTGATTTTTTTTCCCTGTCTCCCTCTCCATCCAGTGTTTCTGGTGGTATTGAGCTTGGATTAAATGGTCTCCTGAGCCTTTAAAGGGACATTGATTCTTCTAATTAATTGTGTGCTGAGCAGAACCAGAATGCATAAACCTGTCCATATTAGCACTTCAAGTCAATTATTTTGAGTTTGCCGGGAAGAAGAACAAACACTTACTGTATACAAAAGAAATGTTAGAACTTATTTTGTTTCCTTGAGAAGTTTCATAGTGCTGTAATCAAAGACTTATTAACATTTTTTGCTTGTGCACATCAAACCGAAATGGGCAGATGAGAGGATTATTCACTCAGTGGGAATTCAGGCACCCCTTGAACAAAACATGGAAGTGTGTGTGTGTTTGTGCATGTGTGTGTGAGGGAGAGAGAGAGAGAGAGAAAGAGAGAGAGAGAGAGAGAGAGAGAGAGAGAGAGAGAGAAATAGCTGAAGGAGGAATTACGTTGCATTTGGAATGAAGTTAGTGAGGGGGATGAAATAGATTGGATACTAATCCTGCTCTATCATTTTCTATTTTTATTTACAGTTAGCACTGTTATTGTGAGCTTTATATTGCCCTTTATGACAATCAAAGAATAAAGCTATGTATCAGTCTAAAACCTATGCATCAGATGATAGTTTTTGTTTTTTTTGACAGCTTTTATTTTAATTAATCCTTTATATTATTTCACAGGCTGCTGGGAAATACAGACAACAGGGAAGAAACTACGTTGTTGAAGATGGAGACATCATCTTTTTTAAATTTAATGCACCAAATGCACCAAAGAAAAAGTGAACAATCTGTTTACATGACTGTATTGTTACCTTTTCTTGGCTGATACACACTGCAACTTTCTTTTTTTTGTTTTTTTTGTTTTCCATACTGTAGGATCAACCCCGCCCTACGTACCAAAGCACAGGTTCAGTAAACTCTGACAGCTTTGCTATTTAAGATCAGGATCAGCCCCCACTCCAAATTGTAGAAGCATTTGAAGGAGCATATTACTCTCCAGATACTTCATTAATCTCCATCACGGGTGCCAGCACTGACACAGCTGACAGCGGGGACAATGCCACCTGCTCCTCTCCCCCTTCTGCAGATAATGCATGTTTTACAGTTGCCCAGATGTCTACACTCAATAAAACATTTGACAAAACCAGTCTGTGTGTGTTTTGGGATGTCTGTATTGAGTGGGAAGCTGCATGGGGATTGTGATAGCGGTCCTGCCGACCACTGATTAGAGAATTAAAAGACACAGCTGACATTGACTGTAGCAGAGAGGGGACAATTACAATTAAATCTGTTAAGTGATGCTGATTTCAGAAGGGCACATGCAGGATGCAGGTGTTTCGGCCAAAGATCTGGTCAGTTTAAATTATGATTTGTAAAGTGATTGACTTAACCTTTAATTTTCATTTTTTGTTTCATTTATGATTGATGAATATATAGTATGTGTCCTCTCCTTCAATACTCAGTCCTCAAATACTGACAAAAATAGCATCTTTGTTATGTTTACAGTTTTCTTACTCCCATCCATGAACGCAAGAGCAAACACAAAATAGAAATATTCATTCAAACCATATTGTTGCAAAAAAAAGTCCACATTTCGTGATATTCTGTATAGTATGAAAATAGAAGTTGACACAATCCACAAGCACAACCAGAAAACAATTCCTGTTGTCTGAACTAGTGTTTTTCTCTGCCCCTATATTTTGTGTGCAAGTGTTTGTGAAGCATTTATGCTGATGGAATTGTATGGCTGCAGCTGCAGTGCTCCAAAGTAAGATTGTATTCTCCGTGGGAGTCCCAGCCAAGAGCTGTAGATCAGCGGTGCTTTGCTGAATATCTTGTAACTATTAAGACTGCAGAGAACAAAATGGCCTTTTGATGGGAACAAAAGATTGAATAAAAATGGTCATTTTACAGAGATGGTATTGCATATCCAAGTTTTAGATAGGATGTTTTATGGTGCCGACCCTGTGCTAGCACCTCAAAGCACAGTGTTTGTCACTAAAATAAGGTGGATTATAGTCTTTATAGTTTGAGATCAGTGGCAAAATATAGGTTAGTGTTTATTGTGGTTAGTTGAAATGAAAGAAGAATGATGTGTATCATATGACATTAAGTTTATTGTGTTTGGTTAGCTTTAGCGTTAACCACTGATTTTAATAACTCGGTTCATAAAGAAGACCGAGGAAGTTGTTGCTACAAGCGTTTATACCACTATAATGTCCTCTGTGCGACAACAGGCTGTTTTCAGCTGTTTTTTAAGTAAAACCATACAAATCCTCTGGAGAGCACTATGGGGGCTCGAGACAAAAGTGTTTTTGCATTCTTCTTGGTGTGGTGTTGGTGTTGGCCAACCTAAACCCCACATAGAAGATTATTTATCTGCTGTAGTTTTGAGGCTCATGGACTGATGAGTTGTTCTCAGTGGTCGCAGAGTATTTTGTTTTTCATAAAGTGACAATAAATCTTTTCAGGACAAGTAATAAAGCTATTTAGAAGCATGCAAATGTTGTATAGGAACAAAACACTTTAACAAAGTCTCTTGCTCTGGCGAGTGCGTCCAGGCTGTTTCGGGGTTTGATACCAATAATTTTGCTGTCACATGCAGGGCAACGATGAATGAATTAGAAACTCGCTGGGTGTCCTCACTGCTCTAAAATCATGGAACACTTTTTAAAGTACACAAGCAAACATGTACCAACTGTTAATAATGAAAACAAATATCTATATGTATTCTTAAATTTTACTATGTGACATAGGTCGAGTGTAACTTGTATAACTTCTTTGCAAAATAGAAAAAGTCCAGAAATGTGACGGGTTCTCTGTTGGTACAAATGTTCTGTCAGCACCATCAATCAAGCGGTGCCACTCTGCCCCGAGGCAAACCACAGTGGCATCAAACCAAGAAGGGCACAGAGTGGAAAGCTCCCTTTAAAACACACACCCAACAAAACAGACCACGGCCTGCTGTTGTAAATCACACGCACACCAAAGAGCTTTGAAGAAAAGAAGAATGTATGAGTTATAACAAATAAACATATAAATAACTGTGACATTTTTCATAGCAGTAACTATGCACAAGGGATTGTGTTGGGAAATTTAATAGTTATTATAAATGTATTGTATCTTATTATTACAGCGGGGAAATTATCTCTATTTTGGATGACAATGAAAGTATTGCCATGCTGTAATTATTGCCATTGTGAGACTTCTCTGTCTGACACTTGCGCTATACACTGTACACAGAATAGACATGAAATCAATATTAAATCTGGATTTGACTAAAATAACACTTCGTGTTCACATATGAGTGTTTATACAATAATTTCCTCTCAATCGTGTTGTTCTATCATGACACAGCTTCATGGTTTGATTTATCGTTCTGACTGACAGAACAATAAGACGCTGACGGTATTATGTTGAAGGAAAAAAAATACCATAAACAACTTAGAGGAGTCTTAAGTAGTGTATAAATCCTAACATGAGACTAGCAAATTTAGTTTCAGATTTCCTTCAGTTTTTAGTGCAACACAAAGTTGCAGTTAGCATTTTTGGTAAAGGTTGAGCTTATTTTGCAAATAAACGCAGAAAATTATGATTTTAACATTGAAATGACTATGGCAGATGTTTCTTCATCCATAATATTAAACAAAAAACAGTTAACCAAGCATTTGACATCCAAAAACAACTATTAATTATTGCATGCTGCAATAGTCACTCGTCTTGAATTATTATACATGTGATCGAAAGAGTATAACACACACACTGAGCAAAACTATGTATTGTCACTTCTTAGCCCAACTGTGCTATGTAATGTGCCAAACAAACAAGACACTGGATTAATCTATATATAGACACTATGTTTGTTGACTAGCTGTTCGAGTACACTATATAAATGTATGTGTTAGAAAACCTTTTTCTGTATTATGTTTGTTTGTCTTTGCTGAGCTTTATGTCTTTAGTTGAATGTGGACAGACCTTGTTTGTGTCAACATTATTGGCCTGAATGCATTTGTATTAGTGTTGGGTGTCAGGGTGTCTGATAAGATATGTTCAAGACACTGATCAGTGATGCTTTACCTTGGATTGGGTTATTTCTAAATAAATGCATAAAACAATCAAATAGATCAGAATTTATCGAACATGTAACATGTACAATAACCAATGAATCTTGATTTCTTTCCTAAATGTAATCACAGCTGCTCTACATAGGTACTTGTATCGTACCGAGTTGATACAAATCAGTCGATTTTTATTGATTTGCAAATTTAAAATAACTATAAAAACACTTTCATGCAAACTTGCTTTAATCTTATGTGCAACAGTTAATTTTCAGTACCTAAGACAAGACCTAGATTCTCCCATTCTGGGTCCTTCAGTATTGTCCATAACACACATTTGATATTCCATCCACATTTCTCTGTGATGCACCAGTTTCAATTTTCTCTTACAGGTCCCATTTACAGTGCCCCATAAGGTGCCTCCAACAGGGCAGTTTCTCTCCATGAGGTCACTTTCTCTTGGACTGGCCGTCTTGAAAACAACTGTCAGTATGTTAATTTGAAACACTCAGAGCCACTGTGGACACAGTTACTACTGTTCTCCTTGACATTTGCGCACTGTGCCACAATAACAATGTCCAGTCTTAGGAGATACTGAGTCATACTGAACGTTAGGATTTTGCTTACACTTTGTCATCCATATTTCAATCATATTTCCCCAAAATAATACTAAAAGAAAACTGAAAGTTAAAAGGTCTGTGAAGATATAGTGAGAGTGTCATATTTACAGTTATATCTATTACACTGAATACTTACTGAAACTCCCACTGGGTAATTGCTCCACAGACTTCCCAGATTCTTACCATGAAGCAAATACAAGGTCTGTCAATACAATCTCATTTCCTTTGTTTGCAGCTTGTGCTGGTGACAACACTCGCAGATCTGAAGACAAACACCACAGCAGTTATATGTCTCGCCCTTTATAGGCCACTGCTTCCGCCATATTGTTGCATTTGTGTTGCTTTTAGGATATTTAACTTTTCCCTTTAACTTGGAAGTCTTTGTAGAAATTGTTGATACGTTTCCAAGGACACATGTAGTAAGACAGACATAGCTGCAAGGTTTTTCTAAAGCTGTTTCCATTGCCCTGTGTTTACCTGACACTTGGATTGACAGTAGAGTGATTGGAAATATCCACCATTCACTGCCGTGAGCTCCTGAGTGCACAGAAAGTGCTTTTGTAGTCTGGCTGTAATGGGCCAAGTTTGAATTGAAGGTTGAGAGAAATAGCCTCACTGCGGTCGTGCACTGTGAGGAACTGACACACCACAAATAATACTCAGAAGTGGGGTCCTGATAGCATCACAGGCACAGAGCAGGTACAATAGCACGCAGGCTCTCATTTCAATGCACTTTCACAATGTTGTAATGCGCACAATCAGATGGAGGGGAAGAAATCCAGTCAAATGCAAACTCAGATTGTGTCTTGATTGTGCGTTTTTCTCCAAGTAACACAATGCCACTATTAGTTTGCAAAAACACAGAGAGCATGAATAAATGACATCATGGCAGAACTCAGAAGAGTCTGATTTTAGGGTTTCAGTGCCATAAATAGAGTAAATCTGTTTAGTACATTTTGAAACAGATGTATCTGGATTTATATTGGTCGTGGTTTAAGCAATCCAATGAGTTTCTTCTTCAGTGCCATTATAAAGTTTGTTTCCAGTGAGCTACTGACTCAGAGTTTAAAGCCTGAGCTATTAGAATCAGTGTGACAGAAAAGTTGGTTAGTGCTTTAAATTGCTTGGAATTTACCCTGTATTGTGTTTTTGCCTTCAGTCACGTCACAATATACGCTTCCTACAAAACCACAAAACGTTTTTACAAGTTGCTAGAGCATGCTGTTGCTAAATACTTTATTCCTCAGAAGCATTTTGGGAACATTTAAAGTTTTGTGCAACATTTTATTGATTACTTTTCTCTAAGTTCTTGGTATTTCTCGGGATTCTCATTTTCCTTCTTCCTAATGTTATCACTTAGGATTGCTACATCTCTCACAATTCTTCTTCTTCAGTCTGTCCACTGTTGACGAATCACCTGGTCGTCAGTCTTGGTCATTGTAAACCACCTTGGGAGGTATCCCAATTTGCTTGTGGGACTTACTTACTTACTTACGTACTCAGCACAGATGTTTCTGTACACTATGCTAGCCACTTGGTTGTGACGTTCCATGTACGACCTGCCTGCCAGCATCTTACACCCTGCTGTTATGTGCTGCACTGTCTTAGGGGCATCTATGCACAGCCTGCACCTGGAGTCCCGCCTGATGTGGTAGACCCCAGTCTTCTACCCACATCCTGTTCCTGTGCTGCCATGATTAGGGTCTAAGTGCTGCACACAGTATATACAATACTATTCTAATACACTAATATACTATTCTTATACACATTGCACTGTTTCCTAGATTTCTGCATAAACTGGTCATTAAATGTTAACTGATCTTCACCAAAGTCACAAATATCAACAAACACAATGTTTCTAAACTGAAAAAACACAGTCATGATGTTTTGTTTCTTTATTGAATGCACCCATTAAACATACACAGTGATGGTGGAAAACGTAAGTGAAATAGTGTTTTAATACCTGGTTGACCACCTTTGGCAGCAATAACCTCAAGCAAGTACTTTTTGTAGCTGTGAATAAGACCTGCACAACGTCCAGGAGGAACTTTGGACCGTTCTTCCTCACAGAACTGCTTCAGCTCAGACATATTCCTAGGATGTCTGGTGTGAACAGATCTTGAGGTCGTTCAGGTTGATGTCTGGACTCTGACAGGGACACTCCAAAAGGTGGATTTTGTGTCTTTAAAGCCATTCAGAGATGATTTTACTTAGATGTTTAGACCAAGCTTCTGGGCTTTAGCTTCAACATTTAGGTAGGGTTGTGTGGACTGATAAGTTCAATTAAAACTCTTTGAAATTACTCTGTAACTCTTTCCAGCTACATGCAAATCAACAACTCTTGATTGTAGGTATTCAGCTGATGCTGATCTCTTTTAAATTTACTAGAGGTTAAAATAGTCATTAAATTTTGCTGAGCATTTTTTTAATATGGCCTATAAAATATTACACTCACTTTTTATCTCAGTGTTTTTGAGAATCACTAAACTCACTAGGTTGTTTAGAAATAAGCTTAGATTCACAGTTGATTTTATCTTCAACTGCACACAGCAACAAACACCTAAATTAAAAAAAATGATTGTAACAAAGATAAATGTTTAATCTTTGTATCAGAGCTCCATTGATAAAGGCTTTTTATAGTCATTATGAACAAGCTGTGAACAAACTTAGAGCTAATAAAACTGACCCCGATCAGTTTTTCTGGAAATGAAAACTCCAGTCTCAGGGTTAATAAACTCAGGGTTAAGTTCAGAGTTTGTTAAAACTGCTTTCTTTAATATCGCCTGGTCATTGTGACCAGGAACTGAAGTTTAGCTATAATTATGCAGACGATAAACATGTAATAATTAGTGTGACGGCGTTCCTGTGTATATGTTATTTTCACAAGGCCTCTATTTGCACAACACTGAAGTACCTTCAGTGACTTTTAACTGTACAGGTTTGACTCACTAATAACAACAATGTAAGCGAAAGTAAACAACGTTTCTCACTTTCATCAGCGCCAACAGTGTAAAACTGAGAACGCACAACAAACAGGAAACGAAGCCAACAAAGGATGATTGACAGGTCCGCTGACAAATAATTACACGCTGTGCAAAAAGACTACCCAATCACCTTTATGAAGGTCGGCGGGATTTCCTGTACGTGACGCACACACTCCCAGTCAACAGTGGAGGCCCCACCCTTTGTGTTACCTACAGCCCGTCAATCAAAATACAAAAAATCTGACACTTATCACCTATTTCTTCGCGTATACAATCATTATAGTCTGCTGATCATGCCCGGTGGTTTGTGACTATTAGGACTGTCCGTTTAACGACAAGTCACGCAATGACTGGTATGTAATACAGCCTATACCGTATTCTTCACCCACGTAAGCTAACAAGCTATCTCAGGCATCCTGTGGCTAAATTAGCTCCCAGGCTAAGAGGGATACCGCTAATCGTCGCCGGCTACGTTAGCATTAGCAGCTAACGCTTAGCTAGCTAGAGTAGCTAGTAATAGCTAGTTTAGGAAACTACCCTCGCCTCAAAGTATTAATTGCTAAATCTGCTAAATGTTTTAATATAGATGGATTGTGCAGTTTTATGCAGTTTAGTGTAGTAACATTACAGATGTTAGTCCTGCCTGTATCGGGTTTGTTAGCTAACGATTGCCTCGGCTGCTAACTCTGTAAGCTAACCTATATGCATTTACTAACATTACACAGCCCCAGAACAGCCAATGAAATCAGAGGAGATGGCTGCCTTGGACGCGGACAGCAGTCAAAGCGACTTTCTGCAGCAAGGGGAAGGCAGGGGCAATCAGGTAAGAGGTCTTTCTCTGGGGTATTAGTTTCATGTACATCGTCTGTGGGTGTTCAGTAACTGAGTGGTGCTTACTGAAGTTCACACATTTCAGATTTGGAGGGTGGGCTTTGTACCCTGATTTGAACCTCTCAGGCATTATTTCCCCTTCAAATCCCACCTCCTTTACTAGGATTGAAGTGATAGACTGTAAACTCCAGTTTGAAGTGAACATTATCTCTCTGTTATCCTGAGTGCTGCCTGAGGGGCTCAACACAGGACATGAAAGTCCTATAACCTCCAAACGTCAAGCTTTGCTCTTTAGCGATTAGTCAGAATTTCTATGTGGCCAAAACTAATGGCCACCCGCTTTCTTCCTTCTGAACTCACCCATTGCGGGTAGGACACTCAGCCATCACCCCTCGACCTGCTAGCAACCACCTGCACAAAGGTTGGGTCTCCGTCGTCAGAGGTGGATAGAGGTGCTGCCGCTGATGTGGTAAGTCAGCACCTCTGCTAGATCCAGTACAGCTACAGCAGAAGTAAAGCTTTCAGCCATGGCTGAGTAGTATTGGTGGTGGGAGTGTAGTCAAGCTTGCACTTGCTTTCATGGCATTAACGTCACTGCATTTAGGTATGTAAGCTAGAGGATATCTCATTGCTATAACTGGACCACTGAAACACACTCGGCCATATTCTTCAGGTCATGCCATAGTCTATAATAGACTACATTCTAACTCCAATGACCACATATATGACAGTTTGATTACAGATACATTTATGAAAAAGAAATATAAATAGACATTCTTAGGTATTTAATGCAGCTGACAAAACGTATTCTAATATTTAATCTTTTGTGCTCTAATAAAACAGCCATGAACCATAATTGTATGATGTAAAATGGATTGTCTTAACAACTAAAGACAAGATGATGTAGGTCACGGTGATGTTTTACAATCTCTGATATTAGATTTAGTTTTGCGTATTAAATATTTGTAAGATTATTTATCATTGATTGCATGCTTTAGTTAGCGCTTGGAAGATCTTGTTATCTTAAGTTTTTGTGCACAAGATGTTCTTCAGATCATTATTTGTTAACTTCAGTTCATAAAGATTTAATAATGAAAATTGTGTATATAATAGCACATTCAGCCTTGATTGTGTTTTCTTTTTAGAAAGTAGTCCGTGACTCAACTTTCAGAGAACTTCACCAGGATGACTGAGAAGATTATACTGCCACATAAAATTCTGTCGTGTTCTGTCGTGTTTTGCTTAAACTTTCTATAACTTACACTTGTAGTTATAGATAATAAAAACTGTACGATGTGGGCAGCATGGCAAACTAAAATACATAAGAAAACTAAACTAAGTCTGCCTTAGTTCACAGAACACCTGCTTAAAATAGTCAACACAAACTCTGTTGTGTTTGCCCAGTTACTTTGGTTAAATCTGTGATTTTGTTAATGTTGATTTCATTCAGAATTTGATATGTATTAAAACATGCAATGAAAATGCTATAAGTGCTAGTTCTGACATGCAGCACTTCAGGCAAGCAAATAAGTTTTAAGGTCAGTCAGGTGTAGTGTAACAGTGTTCGTAGCATAAGCTACCGTAGGCCATAAAATGTCCCTCTTGTGTCTGTGTAGCCACATGATGCGCTGCAGGATGACAGGTCACTCACATTGTCCCAATAAATCATCAGTTTGGAATTCAGGGTTACAGTTTATAGTTTGGTATATTTGTAATTGTAATAAATTTGGATTTTAATACATCACTGTCAACTAAAAGACTAAAACCCTACAACTGACCCTTTTCTGTGGTGTGTACTAAGGGGACCAAACCGTAGCCATATATGAGCCGTAAATAAAACAAAACATTACACATCAATTTCTTGTCTGTAAAGGCTTCTACCATTTTAAAGGGTTTTGCTTATTTTGCTCTTTCTTATGTATTCCTAATGCTGATTGTGTGATCTGCTAGCACCAATTTTCTTCAAAATATTGGCTCTTGCACAAACTCTACAGAAACCTTTCTGTAAATGGAACAAAAAAGCAGACTGTGACTAGACATTTGAATAACTGCTTTGCATTGTTTAATCTAATTCATTAGCAATTGCTCGACTGTTTTTTTTTAATGGCAGTCATTTCCTTTCTCAGACATCAGATCCGTCTACACACCTTACCGGGAGTGATAAATGGGAGGTGTTGACCCCTACAGCAGCAGCAAAGGATGAGTCTGGACTGATACATATCCAAAGTCAAGGAATATTAACGTCAAATGGACAGTATGTTCTTCCTCTCCAGAACTTACAGACTCAGCCAATCTTTGTGACATCTGGAACGGACAACTCTAATGCCAATTCAGTGCCTAACATCCAGTACCAAGTAATTCCTCATATTCAGACAGCAGATGGACAGCTAAGCTTCTCCACATCTGGTGTGGAAAGAACAACTCTGACTCAGGATGCCACAGGGCAGATTCAGATCTTGCCTGATGGCAGCCAGAGTCTCACTGTGGCATCAACTGCAAACATCCTTAATAACAACCAGAACCTCATATCACAGACTGGTAATATCCAGCAAGTCCAGGGTGTTTCTATTGGCAGCTCCACCTTTAGCAACCATGGTCAGGTTGTCACTAATGTGCCTGTGGGTTTGCCTGGGAACATTACTTTTGTTCCTATTAATAGTGTGGACTTGGACTCCCTGGGCCTGTCTGGTGCTCAGACTATAGCAACAGGGGTCACTGCTGATGGCCAGCTAATTATGGCAAGTCAGCCTGTAGATGGCTCAGAGGGTCAGGTGAAGACAGATGATCACCTCTCACAGTCAATTTCAGTAAATGACTCAAATGCAAATTCTGAAATTTTTGTGCCATCGTCTTCCTCCCAGCTACATGTCCCAGCAAATGAATCAGGTCTGCTGACACAAGACGCTTCATTGTCATCAATGTCTGCAGAGCTAGCTGACTCAAGTTCTGGTCTTCAAGAAGGCTTCATTCAACAGAATCAGGAGCAGAGCATCCAGGTGTCCTCAGCTCAGCCCATCATTCAGCTGCAGCATGTGCCCATTCAGACCACCAACGGTCAGGTGGTGCAGTCTATGGCGACAGCTGGACCTGGCCTACAAAACGTGCAGCTGATCAACCCGGGAACCTTCATCATCCAGGCCCAGACAGTCACCCCATCTGGCCAAATACAATGGCAGACATTTCAGGTTCAGGGAGTGCAGAACCTGCAGAATCTCCAACTGCCCACCACGCCACCTCAGCAGATAACCCTGACTCCAGTCCAGACCCTGTCACTGGGTTCCAGTCCAGTCAGCATCAGCACAGGACAGATCCCCAATCTGCAGACAGTGACCGTCAATTCAGTGTCCCAACAGGAAGGAGACACGGATGCCCCTGGAGGTACGGTAGCTTTTATTATCAGAGAGAGTATACGCAGGAAACAGCAGAAGTAAAACCCACATAACTGATTATTCTCCTTTTGTGGCTGTGTGGGTGTGTATGTCCTTGAGTCTCCTGTTAGCTGTGTTGCACCTTTTAGAGTGGGCCAACTTGGCGATTTTGGTGATTTTGTGTAATTCATAGCAGAGTGTCTTCCACCTTTAACCTCATCAGCCACAATAACGACACCTAAAAATACTATTGCTTTAATATCTTTCAAAAAGCTCTGCCCTGAGCTAATTACTTCTGAAATGCCATTCTGTACACAGTGATCACATTTATTACTCTAACACAAAGATGCATGGAAATTCGTGAGTGGTGCTCAGAGCAGATACAGTGAAATCATTAGACAGCGTCAATGCTCTTGCACTGTTGTAGGTAACCAATGGTTATTTTCATTGTTGGTTCATTTAACTTTTTTCTCAGTAGATCCCTAAATAAGTATTTTTCACAAAATACATTTTGTCATGTCACAGCAGGAAAGGCACAGGTGTAAACAATAAAAGTGATGATGGCACGCTGGCTCACTGTCACACTGGCTTACTGACGCTATTAATGGTCTTATTAATTACACTTGTTTTCAACTATGACAAAGTGTCTATAGGCGATAAAGTAATGACAAATTCAAAACAAGTGCCTGCAGTCATTAAAAAATAAGTGTTTGAATTAGAAATCATGAAATAAACAAAAGTCCATATTTTAAAAACTATTCAGAGCAAATGTTTGGTATTTTTTAGTTTTTCACTTTTTATTGTAGACATTGTTTACATCTAGTTTGTCAACATACATTGTAAGCTTGTTTAACCTATTATAGCAAACCAGTCAAAATCTTGTAATAAAGTTTTTGATTGTACCAAACTCCATCCACCTATATTTTGCCACTTATAATGGGCAAAAAGTATTTCTTTAATTAACTATCAAAATTGTCACTGATACATTTTCTTATTGAACAAATTATTTAATTGCTGTGCTTAATATGGAGTGAAATTTTCTGCCATGCTGTCAGTCACTCTGTTATAAAACACCTCTCACTGTTCAGAATTTCTGGCACATTATTACCAGAGCTTGTGGTGATGTTAGTCTGCATATTAATTTCAGACATTCAGATAAAGGAAGAGCCAGACTCCGGAGACTGGCAGCTGAGTACCGACTCCACCCTGAATACAAGCGATCTGTCCCACCTTCGTGTCAGGCTGGTGGACGAGGAGGATCAGTTGGGCCAGGAAGGCAAGAGGCTGCGCAGAGTGGCGTGTACTTGCCCCAACTGTAAAGAGTCAGGTGGGAGGTAAGTAAACATGACGCAGACTTCATTCACTTTCTGTACCTTGTATGTATGTTGTAACTGAGTCTTAACTCTGCATGGCAGATAAAATATATCAACTATCTTACATGTATTTGTCAGAGGATCCAGCACAGGGAAAAAGAAACAGCACATCTGCCATATCGCGGGCTGTGGGAAAGTATATGGAAAGACATCACACCTGCGAGCACACCTGCGCTGGCATTCAGGGGAGCGACCTTTTGTCTGCAGCTGGATGCTCTGTGGGAAGAGGTTCACACGCAGTGATGAGCTGCAGAGACACAGGAGAACACACACAGGTGCCCTTTCTTTGCTCCCTCCATGTTTGCACATCAGGAAAGCATCACTAAAATCAGTAAAATGTGTTAATTTGAGCTCCGCAAAGTGTGAGTCATGTAAGAAATAACAGCGTTTGTCCACCTCTGGATTTGCATGTTAAATGTCAGGGTGGGATTGAACATTGTGAAAAAATCCAGACTTCGCAGACGTGGTAGTAATTTTCCAATTCAGAATGGGGTTTAACTGTTCTGAAGTCAAGTTTGCAGGGTTTGTTTGTTTTTTTCTAAAATAAAAACATTACAAGAGATGCATGTCATTTTTTTTAATTTTTGTCCCATGGTTCTCTGTCGAGTCTCTACTACGTCTTCTATCTCATTTTTTTTTCATAGAATATTTTTTTACAGTCACTTTCATTAGCCTCATCTGTTTCAAGTAGAAGCCTGTGAGAAAGCCAGTCAAATGTCCAGTACACATAATAAAATACAGAATGACACTTTAAACACAGTATGGCGACTTGTTGTTGCCTCTGTTGTGTTATTTCACCATCTCACTGACTCAGCGACCTCTGACGCTGTGGGTAAAAGAAGCTTTTCATTACGCTTTAAGCTGCAAGATATAAACTGTTTGGGTTCACAACTTTTGCAAGTGAATATTAAATAATTATAGGTTTCTAATTGATGATAATTGAATCAGTCATACAGTATCAATTAGCTATGAATTTGTTTGTCAAATTTATGAGTGGGGTTGGCATTCAACAAGTAATGAAATGATTTAATTTTGGCTTAAATGTAGGTCACACTACAAAATATAAGCCTATTTAAAGAAAAAAAGATTTAACTGAGAATTTTATGAATTTATGGTACTGTTTCATTTTCTTTACTTTTGAAACAAGCACATCCAGTTTCTTACCACCTCACCTATTAGATCTATCGTCAGGAGTGGTGGCACGTTTGATGTTTTCCAAATGTATTCAAACGCTTCATTTTTCAAACAATTTTTTTTTCTCTGGCAGGAGAGAAGAAGTTTGTCTGCCCAGAATGTTCTAAGCGCTTCATGCGGAGCGACCACCTGGCGAAGCACATTAAAACTCATCAGAACAAAAAAGGCGTGAACTCTGGCAGCACTGTGGTGGCCTCGATGGAATCGGCAGGGTCCTCAGACAGTATCATTACCACGGCAGGCGGGACCACCCTCATCCTAACCAACATCCAGCAGGGTTCCAGCAACGCCCAGGACATCCTGGCCAACGCAGAGATCCCTCTCCAGCTCGTCACCACAGTAGCAGCCAGTGAAGTCATGGAGTGATTTACACTCCACTTACGAACTTCTACAACCTCTGTCATACTGTATCCTCCTACCTGCGTTTTTATTCAAGTTTCAAAGACAAACTTATATATGTATACGTTTTTACTGAGGAAAAACTAGTGTTGAAGACTACAAGAAGATAAAAGGTGGGAATAGACATTGCAGTAAACACACAAGGAAATGCCTTATTTTGTACAATACTGTGTAGTTGGAAATGTAGGATGCCATTTTGTTTTGAATCTACTTATTTGTTAATAATGTTTTTTCATGAGAAATGATGAGTAAGGTAAGTAGAGCAATTTTCTTCTCGCCTTTTGTGGTTTATTCTGATGATGTCTTTGGTAAGTAAGGTTTTGTTCCACGTTCCTTTAAGCAAATACTAAATCTCACAAAAGAGATCATTTTATCCAGCTGAAGTAATTATATTGCTTACGTCCATGCAGATTTATTAATGTTGTGTTTTATATTATGCTTTTTTGTTCCACTGGCCTCCTTGCACTCAGTCTGCTTATAAATTAGCAGGTCCTCCTTGATCCATTAATAAAAATTAAAAAAAAAGCTCCCACTCTTGACATTTTGCAGTCAAAAATGAAAAACAATCAAACTTTTTTATTGTAATTTTTCTTGAACATAAACTGTTGATATGATAAACATTATTTGCTTATCAAATATCTTGACTGAACCACTATTTATATTGGCCTTTACATAGAAATTTCAATTGCGATATTAAAAGTCCTAAATATTTCAAATGGCTTAAATATATGTGTTTAAATAAGCTTTTGTAAAAAAAAATTTCCTTTTTTTCTGTTTCGTTTTGTGTTTTTCTGGAGGAAAACATGTAATATGAAGAAAAAAAAGCCATTTTTGAAGGTAATTGCCAAATTTGACTACACACTCAGGGTGATTTGTGACTGTGTGATATGAGTAAAGTAAATCACCCCTGTAGCTTCTCGGGCTGTGATGGGGTGTTGTGAAGAAATGTTAATTGATGGACCAAAAGCTGAGGTGAATTAAGCTGTCACCATGTTACCTGTGCTCGTTGAAACTTTTCATCTCTCCGTTTGGTACGATAAGGACAACCCCTGTTCATGTTAGGGAAACAGCTTTGCTCTTGTATCTTGCTCCATCAATCTTATCACGCAGTTAGAAATTCAGTGTATTACTGAACATGGTACTCTTTGAATGGCACTGTTCTCACTGTTAATCTTTTTGTATAAAAAATGTTTTGTATAATTCCCAAGAAACTGCTTTATACCCATTGTCAGTAAAGGTTTCTGGCTTTGTTTTTATTCTTTCTATTATCTGTGTTGCATATCCGTGTTCAGTGTTAATTATGTTTTTGTTTTTCTTTCCCCCTATTTCCTCAACGGTTACACATTTTATACACATACACACTGATCAGTGAATGTACTGGCAGCGTGTTTGACTGCCTCCTTTTATGACCCATGATGAAAATTATGTGATACATTTTTGACAGATGGTCCTTTGCAGAAGATTATTCTAGAGCCTCTTCATATAGCATCTTCATATATACTGTACTAAATTCTGAAGGTATAATCTCAATCAAATCTTCTGTGTAAATATGTCAACATAACATAAATATAAACCTTTCTGTTACTTTGAATTTCCTTTGATTTTTGCTTTCTTTTAAACATCTTTTTTATGTACCTTGGTTGTACCATGTCTGCTCTTTTAGGGCAGCTTGACATTTCAAACTAAATTGACTAAACATAAGTCAAGGTTGAATTTTTTCTTTGTACTTTGAGCCTTTTGTTTCTTTTTGATGATGCTATCATCCAACCAGGAGCATCCGTTCTCCCCCAACAGGGCTAAACTCTGGGGTAGTAGTCCAGTAGATGTCACTACAGCCAAGGGAGCGGGACGAGAGGTATGTTTGACCCTTTGACCTTCCCCATGGTGCATGGCTAAGATGAAGATCGAAGTCACTGTGGCCAACAAGATGTCGGGACCCCTCAATTATCCATAAGTTAATGTAAGAAATGCCAGGAACATATGATCTGAATCTGTTTATACAGTAGAGAAAAGTTATGAATACTTAATATAATATATAATATAATATCTAAAGCTAGATAAAAGGAATCCAAACAAATGACAAAAACTGAAAAAATTATTTTGGAAAATTATCCAATCTTAAATACTTGTGCAGTAAAAGTATGTGACCCCCATGCCTTTAACAACTGGTGTGATTCCCTTTTGCAGCAATAACTACTACAAAGTGTTTGAAGAAGGGATTTTAGCCCATACTTTCTATTTATCTATTTTATATCAAATTTTTTCTAAGATTAAGGTTTGGACTTTGTTTTGATTACAAAACATTACATTTCTTCTACTTCAGTCATTCTTTCATAGAATGACTTGTCCTTAGGACTGCTGTCTTGTGCGTTTTTTTGTTTTTGTTTACAGATGGATATTTTACTGTATAATTTGCTTTTACAACTCGGAATTTATAGCTCTACCAGTGATGGCCAGTTCTTCTGGTCCAGAGGCAGCGGAGCAGGCCCATCCTGACACCATGTTCACAGTTTTGATGAGGTTTTCATGCTGGCATACAGTGTTTGGCACCAAACACCACCAAAACATACCTTGGTCTCACCATTTACACAAAATTCTTCTAGCAGCCTTCTATATTATCCACATGGCCTTGAGCAAGCTCCATATGAACAGTTCTTTTTTGAAAATAGTAGCTTATGAAGTGTATTCATGTATACTATGGTTAAATGTTCTTCTGATAGTGGACTCTTGAACACTGACATTAGCCACTGCAAGAGAGGCCTTTAGTTTTTGAGACGTAACTCTGGGATTCCTTGTGACCTCCTAGGCTGTTGCATGCATAGATGGTTTGGTCTTTGTTGTTTAACCACTACTGAGGAGTATGTATGACTGAATGTTCTCCATTTGTGCACAGTCATCTGTATCTAACACCTGCCTCTAATTCAACTTTAAATGAAACACCTATAAAAATACATCTGCTAAACACAAATATTTGCAGATTGGATTTTTTTTTCCGCAGTAGCTAAATTTATACGTGTATTTGCATTTGTTGTCTTTCATTCCCTTCGTGTAGTTTTATTGGCATTTCAGTTCATATTTATGCAGGAATAGAAGAGAATAACATTTTCAAGTGCCACTTCATTTGAGTGAGATATAAGGAAAAGCTTCTGAATGAGTTGCTCTGTTTTCACTCACACTTTTTCTTGTTATCATAATTTGCACCATAAAATAGTAATATGTTCTTATATTAACAGCATCACCCAGATGTTGTATCACTATTTTTACTTTTTTAACTAAATGGGACATTTTACCAATTAAGTACTCTTTTTTAACATAAGGTTTAAGAGCTGAAAATGTATTATAACCCACCTGGTTTTAGTGCTTGTGAACATAATTAAAATGGTAGTCTATGAAAAGATTTATCTGCTAAATCAGAGTGAAAAGCACATGCTTTTTGACTTTTATTAAATTGGCTGAGAATGAATCAGAAAATGTGGTGTATAATGTTAAAAAGGACTCGTCCGTTTTGCTGTTCCTTTCATTTGCATAATTTAATGAATCCAATTCATTGTAATGCAATACCAAGTGCACCAGGAACATAGAATGACAGTTTGAGTTAATGAAATGTGTTAACGGTATCATCATTTACTTGTATGTTAATTAGTCCAATTAATTTCCCCTGCTCGGTAATCTGAATATTGTAATAATCTTTGCTCCCCTGCAGGAATGAAATCTATAACACACACAGACCTCTGGGACAATCTGCCTCGAGAATCCTGGGTTTCTCCAGTTGTGTGGCAAATCTGGAAAATGTGAGTGCCTTGAAATACTTTTTAAGTGTGAGATTCAGCACTGATTTTTTTTCTCCATGCTTGATTGTTTGTTTTTTTTAACCAGAGGTTGTGTATGACCTTCCCTAAGCTTTTAGGTCGCTAATTACACCCACAGTTTGAAATGTATTGAGAAAGAGAAGGCAATTGTCTGGTGTCAGAACCAGGATAACTTTGTCTTGCTTGACAAAGTGCCATTGCCTCGTAACAGGAAGAGTTTCTGATGGCAGATAAAAGCTGCCATCAATGGACGATCCTCCCCGGCAGGTTAAAGGAGGGAGAAAGATTGTGTGGCTGCCGAGCATGACACTGGCCACAGTGTCATTTTAACTGACCATCGGGATTGGAGGCCAGCTTTGTCAACAAACTGTTGTCACTCCACTGTCAGTGTGTCATGACTAGTGAGCAGATGTTTTACAGACGGCCGGCTGATGAACCTGGAGAAGCAGCCTCAGCATTTAGTTGAATTAAAAGAAACACCGATGTGAGACAAGTAGAGCTTCTTGTGGCTTTGACTTGTTGTTGCAAACATGTCTTTCCGGCACACACTTAGTTCCTCATTGTTAACTGAGGAACATTTTGCAAACATTTTGCAAAAGAACAGTACAACTCATTTTGGTTAGAGTCTTATTTTGGGGAGTGAAAGGAAAGTTTTTTTCCAATTATGCTGCTCCAGTGCTGTGTTTTTATCATAGATAGGTGGTTGTGTGTTTTTATTGTGCCAAACAGCATTGGTTCTTCTAGCTCCGTTTGAATAGCGTTGTAATTGTACATAGTGCTCAACTTCTCCTCTAATTCATGTGCAAAATGCATAAATACAATAACTATGCAGAGGGAGAAGAGCACTGTAATCATGTAATAGTATTTCCAACTGTATGTGTGATGAAATTCAAACTACTATTGGCATTATGGTTCTTAACCATTGGGAGGTAATGTGAACTGCTGGCAGAAATGATTTATTTCATTATAATGTCCCAAATATACAAAATACTTCAGTGAGAGAGCTGCTTCTTCACTATCCTGCTCAATTTTAACTGTTTTCCCCAGTTGTTGAAGGGAAGGCCTGCAATTTTGCAAAATGACTATTATTTGCCTTTCTCAAGGAATCAACAACTTGAAGAGTACAGTGCAATGAATTGTTGGGGTGCTGCAGCTGCATTCATTTACAATATGTCTTTTCTGTGAAACATCTCACAGAATTTAGAGAATAAGGCCTCTATTTCATTTTCTTTTGGGTACAAACTGCAACTCTCTTCATACGTGAAAAGCACTTACCATCTTCTTAATATTTTGTTTACCGCAGAGTGCTAAGGGTTCTTTTCTTTTAACCCATTAGGACATTTAAAACTACATAAAACATGTCTTGTGTTTCTGCATTCCTGACACATTCTTGCCCTTGATCAACTGAAGAAGGGAGACAATAGCTCAGATCATTTTCCCCAGGCAAGGAAACACAGCATGGATCAACTCAATAACCTGATATTCCCTCTCTACTGAATGTGGCCAATTTTGCAGAAGGTCAGCGCCTTTTTTTATTCCAGAGACAATTTGGTGACCTCCCTGTGAAGCCCCAGCAGGACCAGAGTAGACAAACAGAATCATCGAGCTAGAAAGTGCCTGTGTTGACATTGCATTTAGGTCTGGACTTCTCAAGGTGAACAGATACCTGGTGTGGGACAGGGGGGCTATTATGCAAACCTGTGGATTTACTTATTTTTGATCGTTATTTATGGCGTCAGGGTGGATATTTAAATTTAAAGATGTACACCGGGTAGCAAAGTATGGTCCATGTGTGTTGGTGTAGCTGCAAATCATCTCCAATCATCCTTTTATATACAGCAGTTCTGTTCACAGCTTCAAATTAAACACTTGTTTCAGGAAAATGATGGGCTTACAATGTTATGTTTCAAGAGGATTGCATTCAGATCAAATCAGTCTTTGCTTTATTTCAAAAATTTTCTCTCCTGCTGTTTTGAATTTACTGTATGTATGTTTTTTTCCCAGATCCAGCTGTGAAAATTGAATCAACAACAATGAGACCTTCATCAAATTTTCCACATTATGTTTCCTTTGTACTCATACACAGTATGCAACTCGTTTTAGTGAGGAGACAATTGCATAAGATAAAGTTATCTATGAGAAGATTAGGAGGGATCATTTTATCTGTTCCTCACAGCAGTCATATAGTTTTCCCACTGAATGAAACAACTCTTTGTCTCAAGGTCAAATGTGACAACGGCTTCAACTTTCTCAGATTCAAGTCGAAGAAAAACTACAGAGTGTGTGCTCAGTATTTTCTTTTGGTGACAAGAGCTGGCCTTCAGTGTTATTCAGCCCATTGAAAACGATTTCTGATATGAAAGGAGACGTTTTGTATCTGAAAATGTACATTAAATGGTGTCAACAACATCCCAGAGGTCAGAGTAGAGTCCCTGTGGAGTCTGAATCTGGCTGCTGTGCTCAAAGACTCGACACCCCCCTGAGTGGCGGCTCTGTGATGGCTCTCAGTTTCTCTCGTCATGTCCCTGGCAGCTTTGACACAGGTAATATGCATGCAGGCTGACAGTGCCTGGGATGTGCGGCAGAGACAATGATGTACATATCATTTTCCTCGCTGACTGATTGAAGACTGTAATCTGTGCTGGACTTTCTTTCTGATTACACACGTCTCATGGAGCAAAACAAGGACTCTGAGCTGCCACTGGGCACTGGGCTCATCCAGGGTTTTCAGCCTTCAAGAGGACTGAAGTCCGCCTTTAAGGTGAGCTCAATTTTCGTCCCATTTACAGCATTGTTACAAGTGTCGGATAGAATGCATCTGGTAGATAGTGGTCAAACAGTGGCTGTCTGAAGATGACACAGGAACAGAGATGTATCTGGCACCCAAGGTCATCTTATTCCCATCTTCAGCGCAGTTGCAAACGTTTAGAGCTCCTGTAAAGGCACTCACAAAGAGAGAAACAATATCACTTTGTGCTTACAAAATGCAGAGTGTCTACAGCTCAACAGGCCAATACTAAACTTGTCTTGTTCAACAAGGCCAACTATGATATGCAGATAGAAAATATGTTTAGAATAATGACCAAGTGTTCCTCATCTTAAGGTAATCCACTTTTTACTAAAGTTTTTTTTTTTGTCTTGCGTAATACGTAATGTTGGCAAACAGCACACTCATTCATTTAAGACACTCTTAACCTGCCCGTGTAACCTTGTAAGGTGCACTTGTGTCTTTATGTAAAACCTGAGAGATTTCTCTGTTGACAATAGGTCAATCTTTTGCAGAAGGTACCTAGCACATTACAAGGTTGGTCTCAGGGGAGAAGTAAATGGGTTCTGGGCAATTGACCAACCTGCCATGCTTTACTGCACCTGCACTGAGTTAGAGCTGTCATCATTACCACTTCCTCTAACGTCCCCCCCCCCACAGCAACCTAGACACTACCACTTACAGCGATATTTCACTTTGGTAGAACATTTTCCCTTTTTATCATGCATCCCCCCGTACACGAGTGGAGGCAGTCTAGCTTTAAGATTCAAAGCAGTAAGGTTACCTCTAACAGGCCTTTGGGGTTCACACTAAAACATAATGTTTCCAAAATAGCCCCCAGTTACCAGCTATGATTCTGACTTGAACTTTTGAGATTGAGAGCCATGCTTGCCAAAAAAGAAAAAAAAAAACTTAAAGATAAAAGGTTGTAAAAGGTGTCTAGCTATATTTTCTCTGTGTCAAAACATGGAATGTGAGGTTAGTCATTTGAATGGTATTTATCCTCAATTTTAGTGGAGTTATTCACAATGATTGCAAGATTGTGCAGCCTGAAAATAATCATTAGGCAGCTCTGTAAAACTACAGTTTGAATGGTTCATTAAAATGAATGAAAAAACACAAGCTTCTACATGTTAGTTAATCAAGATGTGCTTTTAGAATGAACCTTTAGTCTAATTTGTGTTTTCCATTTTTCTTTTTCATCAGTACAATCCTTTAGAAAATGATTGTACATTAAAGTGAGGACAGCTACACTACCTACATGTCAGGAGTCGATACTGTGAAGGTCACAGACACCACACACATACAACGTACTGATTACAAAGCCATCTGACATCTGCCCTAATCAACATTTACAACTAATCTTTTGTGCTTCCACAGTAGCTACAGTATTAACCTAATGAGGACGAGGTTTAGCAGCATTAACCCGAACAAACAAATGAAAAGATATCTGATTTCTTAAACAGCTCGGTTTTTCTTAACAAGACAATCGCTCACCATAACGTCCATTTAGTACCTTAAAGAGCATTTTCAGTGCAGGTCTCAACAAAGGCTGACATCCTCTAATGTCACACAGAATGCAGGAAGTTCAGTATGAAATGTGCACTCTGACTCTAATAATAATTCTCACACATTATATGTTGAAAATTGTGTCTCGTTTTGGCACAGTATGTACTCAAATAGAAACCAACAAACAACAGTACCGTAATAAAATGTTTAGCATTCAGGCTTTTTTAAATGATAAATACCAGGAATTATCAAGGCCTCGGCGCATCAAGCCTGCAGCAACTTTGCTCTGACTTGCAGATGTTTTTTCCTCAGTTTTCACTTCCTCCTCCCACACACGTCTTATATCAGTATTTGCCAGATCCAAAACGACCAGCTTTGAAAATGAAGGAGGGGAACTTTACATTGTGCCAGAAAAAGGAATGGAAATTACGGGCAGTGTCAGATAATTGAGCTTGTCGTAAGAGACATGTTAATAACAGACGGAGATGCAGAAGACTTGTCACTCCGTACCCTGGGTGACAGACTCTCTCTGCTGTTGATGAGCTGTTTTAGAGGGGAAATTGTTCCACGCAAACACCATCGTTATTACAAGCTGGCAAGCTTCTCGCTTGTGTACCCAATTCTGCTTGAACTGACAGAATCCAATTGACCGGCACATATTCATGCACTTTATTTTCTTTATTCTCACCAACAATGCAGATAATTACTGCACTAAGTAAAACTGAAAATAGAATTTCACTCTGTCCCAGAAAACAATGCCAGAGCTGTCTCAGCAACATGTCTGCTGAAATTGCTGTGACTGGGGGACCTACTGTAAGACAAGCAGCAATCCAATATTACTTGTCAACTTAAAACCTATTGAAACCTTATTGGCTTTTTCTTCTTTTATAAAATAGAGTGAAATAACTTGCATTTTTCATTTTGGCATTGTCCTCTCAGGGCCACATGCAAATTTTTTATTCAACAAAGAAGCTGGAGCTCTATCAGCACACTCACTGTTGTGTTATGACACAGCCTGTTTTTATAGGCCTGTGTGTGTTCTGTCCTGGGTAAACACATCTATCTACTGTCGCTCAGTGCTAAAAGTTATTTAACTTCTGTGGTCAGACACAGTTTAATTATCGTGAACATAAGAAGAGAATTTTCCAAAGATTGAAATTATAGTATCGACATTTGAACTTGGGATGTCATTGGTTAGTGCAGCTTTAGGTTACTTCTTAGACAATCAGCGGCAGACAGATTGTGGGCAAAATATCTCTTGACTTTCAAAACTCCAGTAAGAATTAATCATTACTTAAAGTGTTGTCTTCCTGTTCACATGATATTCTCTGGCTCACCTATACATTAATAATTCACCATTTTCCAAATCCATTCATTTGACAAGGAAGTTCACCAGGTTTATTCTCAGAGGAAGCTTACAGATGTACTGTAGTAAAACAATATATTTAGCTACTGAAGTCCCATTTTAATTCCCATATGGTTTTTTTTCCCCTCAATCCTCTGATTAAGCTTACAAACCTGTTTTACTTTAAACTGAATCAGTTTGCATGATAAAAAGGCTACATGCACAATGAAATTGTAAATTTCTACTTTACATTTTAATTCAAAGTCAGAGCTATTTGTTGATTAATTTTCTATTTATAACTGACTTTTTCTTAAACTGTTTTTCTAATGCATTGTCAGAAATGCCAAAAGGTTTGCCCCAGAAATAATGACCACACCATATTTCCAATGTTAATATCCCTCTGCCTCCTAAAGCACAACTCATTAATAAGGATCTTTTACTGGGGCCATGTCAGTGTGTCATGTAATATGTTTAAACTTTAACTTTGTTGTGAGTCCCAGTGTTTGGGGGGATGTGTGGTCGTCATACTAATGTATAGGGACACTCTAGTGCCGCTGTCCAACAAGTCGTCCGTTATCTGAGGGAAATGTGTCTGTCCAGAGGTGAGGGCGGCTTTGTGCTCTCAACCAGGCCACCTCTCTTCCTTTGTGCCAGTAACAAGCTCAGCTCAGGCTCCAACGAAGCGAGAAATTGTAAACTCTCGGGAGAGGCCCAGTGGAGAGATAAGGGCTTAGTGTTTGCTGGCAATGTGCATGGGGATGAATCTGATACGGCCGAGTCCCACGCCAGAATGGGAGTGATGATACCTCCCCTTCTATGGAGAGTTATGTTTAATCCTCTTTGCCAGTGTATTCACTTGCAAATATTCCTGTCACCATTAATATGTATTAACATCCTTCACATACTGTTCAATACAGATTTATCAGACTCCATTTTTCCTCTTGTGCTCACCATCATCTCTCTGCTGCTCTTGAACCACAGCTTTTCATAAGGAGAACAGACCTGAATGTGCTGCCGATGTTCAAGAAAGAAAGTCTTGGCATGTAGTTACTGCAGGGTTCAATATAGACTTTGCAACTAAAACGAGCAGACAAGACCAAATCCCTCAAAGCAGATTTTATATAGTTTATTTATTCAGATACATTTTTCATTAACCTATAAAAAGGAACATTAAATTTGGTGACAGTGAGTTCTTTAATATGATTTTTATTCTAATAAATGTACCATGTGAAATATAAGTTATTAAAATGTTAAATGTTAAAATTCAGAATTATGAATAACAGACATTAACAACTCTTAAATAAATGTTTATGTTTACTTTGACATACATTAACATGCTATTGTCCTTAGACCCTTTGTCCTTATTATTCGTCCTACTCCTCCTGCAGAGAACAGCAGATCAAAACATTCTTGCCTGAACATAATACTGACTTTCTTTATATTTAGTCTTAAAAACACTAAAAGACAAAATTGTAACTCTCTGATATTCTCAGGTTTCCACTGTAACATTTGACTCACTATTTGTTTATCACTCCAGTTTAAATGTAAACATTTCTTATGAATTAGATTGTAATTCTAAATTAAAGTACATTGTATAATCTAACAAGATAACACATTTTGGATGGGATTTGTGCGAGATTTTGTCTGTGTTTGGTGGTTTAATCCAGACAAAGCCCTGAGAAGCTCATTACAGCCTGGTGAGGCCTTAAGCCTGTGCTGCCTGCATTAAAGCAGCCAAGAACTGTCTGTCAGCTTCCTGGCAAAGCCCAAATCAAGCTGTCAATTACTGGACGTGTTTATGGAAATTACATGTTTGTTAACATGCTGGAAAAATGTGCTCTCGGCTCAAGCAGCATGTGTTCGGAGAAACAATTTTGCTTGGAAATCACCTTTCAAATGGATGAAGGTGATCCTCATCAGATCACAGACATGAGAGACATTTTAACTCTTCCTGTCCTGATTTGTGTGAGGAAAAGCTCAGACAGAAAGAGCCACAACTAACAATCAAGGGTGGAGTCCATGCGCCACGCTTTACTTTTGCCTATTAAGTTATTTCATTCAGTCTTGGCTGTTGTTCAGCCTCTGTTACTCTCAAAGTAGCACAGATTTGGTAACTTACGCGCCAGTGAAATTTCTTGAGACAAGTACTTTTTATATTAAACACATTTTATTCAATATACAGAAAGCAAAGCAAATAAATAACTAGAGGGACTGACGGTTTGAGTTTTATCATAAACTCTAAGATAATCTTCTCATTTTCACTTACCATATATTGACATCTTGCAGTAAAAATACTTGAAGAACGGTTCTTTGAAAGTATAACTTCACTTTAAAAAGATTCCTAACAAAGCAGTGGCAAAAAGGAAGCTCACTCTAACATTCAGCATAATGTCTCCAATGAGATGTTTATGTCAATTTCCCTGTTGATTTTCTCTCACATAAAGGCCTTGATTTCAGCCTCCCAATGATCATGAAATTGAGCCAATCGACATGCCTATCTCAGATGTCTGGTCGAGCTCATCTTAGACAAGGTAATTTTGTCAGAGCAATTACCATTGTAATGTATTCCAAAGTCAGGGCATTTTCTGCTGCTTAGGTGAGCCGCTGACAGCATGTTTTGATTTTTAAGCAATTGTGCTTTTCACTCTGAGATCACGCCAAGGTCTGCATTACTCCCTATGTAACAACCCGCCATGATTCCATTATTTCACATTAACATCTAATTACCTCACTCAGACCCGCAGCTACATTGAAAAGGCACTGCAAGTTCTGGGGTTTGACAAAGCTGTAAGTAAAGATGGGTTGGGGGGTTGGTGGGTGTTTATGAAGAAGAAACTCCAACTGTAAGACATACCCAATTCCCTGTGGACCCATATTACCTGTCAGGGGTGATGACAATGCCCTGGAGAATGTCACTGTGCAGTGAAACTGTCATCACACAATTACTCTCACCATTACTGGCCCTACATCTCCATGTAATGGCTGTGACACACTTTACAATTCAGATTGTATTCTCAGTCATTGGCACTTAAATGCTGCACTCCGTTTTATGAAAAGATAAAGATCTCTGTAATCTGCCAGAGCTCAACCATCCCTTGAAAGCTTGTCAGCCGGCATTTTGTCGTTCACAAGAAGTTGTCATACCCAGTAGCATCTCCCTTTGTTGGGCTAGTGAAAGTGTCATTTTGAGTGCACTATTGTGTGCTTGTTGATATGTGCTTTCCTATAGAGTCTGACTGTGTTTTGGTCCAGTTATCTATTTGAGTCATCACAAGAGGAACACGCAGTGTAGTATACTGTACAGTTCACAGGAGACTACAGATCAGCACAAAACATCAGAAGATCCCTCAGTCATGGATCATCAAATTAAGACCAGAACGATGCTTGTTTGTTGTGATGTGGCTGATACGTTTATTATGAGACGTGCCCTCGTGTTTAGATTTAAACTACACGGTCAAGCACAAAAACCGACGTTTTGGCGTGAAAGCCTTCCTAAGTGTGAACAGAACTCCTATGGGTATACTAATGTGTTTTATGTAGGTAGGCTCATGTCATTTCTTTGTTGGTTTTGGTGTCTTTGTGAGAGATTTTTTTTGACAGTAAGAAAAACGTAGATTATCACTAGACTTACTTTAAGTTTCAGATATCATATTTGGGAACAGTCCAACTGTGCTGATGCCAAACTGCCAGCCTGTGTTTTGTAGCAGATTGAGTTTAACAAGCCAGATGGATTGTAATTGTCTGATCAATCCAATGTTTGTGAGCTTTTATGCCTTTTATTATGGTTTGTTTTCCTTACGTGCTGTTTCCTCTGTTGATTTGCCTTCCCTTGGGGAGGTTCTGTGTCAAAAACACTTTTGCTGCCTGACCAGCGTCGCTTCTGAGAGGATGTTATATTGTGTGCTGTCTCAGTTGGGCAGCACCTTGGCCATGCTGCTGCAGGTTCACGCTTCACCTTTTCAGAGAAGTTGTGTGGCACAGTGTTATATGATTAATACTGCCATGCTTTCCTCTGTGCAGGAGAGGAAAGCATGGAAGCAGGAGTAAAAAATGTGTTAGATATTTTGAAATGTCATTTGCTTCTCCTGAACCATTTGAATTCTCTTTTAGCTTTTTAAAACCTGCAGGGATCAACCTTTGCTCTTTTTTCTTCACTTTACATTAAAGATATTCATGTACCTGAATCGTCAAGTTGCTTCTCTCCTTTAACGTGAAGGAGAATTTTCAAAACTCAACATACATGCAGATGTGTCTTACTGAGAACTTTCTCATATAAGGGTCTTATATTGCAGGTATTGTTATTTCCATGCCACATGTAACAGCAGGTACTCTTTCCAATCATAACTTAAGAGTTGGTCCCTGTACAGATGTGAAGAGGTTAACCCTTCACTTTTGGAAGCCATTGACTGGTTTTCTTGCCTCTCCTTTACTTTATCACAGTAATTGAGACTCTTTCGTGGCACTTCTGTTTCTTTTCCTAGATATGTAATGTACTGGATAGATCTTCAACAAGCTCAATCACAGAGAACTAATTTGACTGTATTGTTTGACAAGTGTTCCTTACAGCTTGATGTGAGTGAGATGCAATCTAAGAACAATTATGCCATTTTCTGAGAACAGTATGGGGCAGGTAACAACCATTTTAGATTTTCACAGGTTAAATGTAATGACCACTCTAAGTGCTGAATTTCAGAGTTTTGGTCTTTTTTGTATATTGAAACCTGACTGCTGTTTTCAGGGCAAGAAAGAAAGTGAAAAACTGCCATTTTATGTACAATATATACAGCATGTTTAATATGAGTTTCTTTGTTTCCACTTCTTATGGTCTGTTTTCATTTCTTCTTTAAAAACTGTTGGTTCAATGACTGTCTGACACGCGACAAGATATCTAATCATTATTATATTTGAGGGTATAATTCCAATTCTGCAGCACATCAGGTACCCAATCTTAAAAAGGGGTAGGTAAAAGACCCTGAAGGTGCACCGGCATTCGAGAGACAGTGAAGTATCTCAAAGTTGCATAGGACTGAAAACCGTCTGAGCCACGTCTTTGAAGGCGCTGTTGGACGTTTTAATTTTGATCACTTCAGATATTTGTTCTCGATGGCAAATTAACAGCCTTCCTTGTGCTGTTCAGTTTCCTTTCTGAGGACAAGACTTAAATTTTGTCTAACTGTCTAAATTTACTGCTCTTCTATTTTTCACACGACAGAATCAATACCAGGACTGAAGAAGAGAGGATAAAAATTTATGGTATCTTGCAATTTAATGGTTGAAAAGATGCAATTTGAAAGATCATAAATTGTGAAGGAGCTTATGCTTCATTGCACTTGATTCAGTGCTTGCTGTTAGAACTTGATTTGCGAGTGTCTGCAAAGTGTGATTAACGAGGCGATCAATGTGCACTGCAGCACACTATGGCACTGCTAATGCTCTTCATTAGAATAAATAAAATAAATTGACTGCAGCTCTATGAAAACTCTGTAATGGTTAAAAATCAAAGAATGTCATCCCCCAGCCACGATTTAGCTTCTCCCAGCCTGCATCCACCTTGATCACATTATCCTGACAGTCTTGTCTCTGAACCTGCAGGGGCCCTGAGACGAGCTCGCAGTAAGGGAAGTGAAAGGAAGTGGCGTGTCGGCGGGGGCCACAGGCTATTGCTTAGTTGACTGGTAATCATAAATCGGAGGGCTTTTGTGCTGCAAGTGTTGGGGGAATGCAGTTTGTGAAGTATTAATGCATGAAATAGCATTTCAAGCTGATAAACGGTTCGCAGAATGGTCAGTCTGCGCAGATTGCTCTTCCCGCTTTCTTTTTCATGAAGGCATATTGTTTGTAATAACATTTACCAGGAGAATTTATTCTACCTCATCTCATGTTTTCTTGCCAGACAGAGAGATATTGCTGTTGTGTAGGGACGAGGAGAATCAAATTCAGCTGTGACATTCACTCTCCCTGCCTGTAGATTACTGTCTTTTTAGATTAGACTATGTTGAATTGGCCACAGTATAAACTGTCATGCAGTCACTTAACACTGTGCTGCGATTGATTTCCTACTTCATCTCCCATGTGGCAATTAAAATCAATTAACTATTGGTAACTGGGCTATAAAACACCTTTGTAGATGTGCTGATATTGATCTTTTCATCTTTCTCAATTAAAAGCAAAGTAACGACTCAAAGGTTTATGTTATGTGTCATGTTTCTTTTTGTCAACACTATTACTAGGGAAATGTGTAACACACAGATCCAATTAGTATACACTTGATAAATGTCCAAGATGATGCACAACAAAAACAGTTATACTCTTTTGTGTCAGCTAAATCAAGCATCACATTTATACATCAGAACAGCTGCACAGAAAATGAAGCTATAGCTTGAATGCATCCTGATAGTGTAGCTTGTTTACATGTATGTGGATGCAGCTATTTATTCTGCTTTACATTCAACTTTCTGATTTGATTACTTCGCGGTAAGAGGAGATTGAGAGTGTGTGTGCAGTTGCAGACTTGCAGCTGCTGATGAGATGTGGCTCTGTGCAGGAAGATGATAGTGCACCTGATGGAGTCCGCACGGCAACCAGCCGCCCTGCCTCATCTTGTCCTTGCAACACTTTTGTGCTTCTGTGGCAGGGTGAGTCACCTCTCCTGCCACTCAGTCCAGCCTTTATTAGCTCTCTGCCCATTAAACATGACCTGAGTGCTCATTTTGCATGGAGACATTTAATTGCGTGTTGCTGAGGCACTAGTCCTAATAGACTAAGTGCTAGCTCCTACGGTGACTGCATGAACTGTATGAACTGCAAAACTTTCTTCCTTCCTGTGGACCCCCAACCATTCATCTGAGAAACCACAATGTCTTATCTTAAAGAAAGTAAATATTAATAAATTAACTAATAAATAATAGAATAAAATAACATTTTCTCCTTCACACATATTTCTATTAAGGAATTATTAAATGGTTTACAACAAATCTGTAATTGTTCAATTTCATTTCAATCTGAAATATGTTTTGCAATTATCTCTGAACACACCTTTGGGGGAAATTATTAGAAGTGAAGTTGGTCAAATGCATTCAGGTGTATTTGAACAGGATTGCCTTGTACGATGGAAATTCTCAGTTACTAAGTTCAGTGTGGCACCACTAATGCCCAAATTAGCTTTTTGTGCTTTAGCTCCTGCAGAAACCATCCATGTACTTTTATTTGTCAGTGATCAGGTCAAACAATCCAGCATAATCAGTAGGGAGATTCGCATGGGCTTGTTAAAGCTTCAACACTGACCCCATCAAGTTTAAATGTGCACTTGTACTTGATAAAATCCATTCAGTCTGGTAGGCTGCCATGTTCTTACATATTAGTTACATATCAAACACAGGTGTTGGTAAATCACTCACATTTAATTGTTTTAAATCAATTAATTTATATGAAAAACACACTCACGACTTTGCTCCTAATGTAAGACAGAATTCACAGCAATTGAAAGTAAAACAGTGCAACCTTTACAACAAATAAAACACGCACACAATAAAATAACAAATCTGTTTATTCACATTTATTCACGTTTGATGAAAAAGGTTGTGTGAGGAACACAAAGTACAAACTGTGGAGTTGTAAACATTAAATCTATATCAAATCTAACATAATTATGACATTTATGATTTAGTTTCACAGACATTCTGTAGCATAATATCCTGACACTTTCTGCATCCTTTTCCTTCTTTTTTTGGACAGTTAAAGACCAGTTCAGACCTTTTGTCTGTAACAATGTTTACACTTGATTCATAATTCAAATACAGGGGGGTTTACATACCAAAACCTTGTCAACGTCTTCCTCTGATCTAGATGGGAACATTTGATATTTACTAAATTCCTTTGTATAAAACACACAAACAGCACAGATTAGTTGTTTTTTTTAAGGACACAGTCGACTGTGAGTCTTGTTGACTGTCTGCACGGTTGCTGTCCAGTGGTCGATTTCTGCAGGGTTTTCTTATCCAGGGACTGTTTTTGCAGTCCATAATGGGAGGTTCATTTCTTGTCCCTTGTTTGCTTGAGATTTCTGCAGCAACTGTGAGTCAGACCCCAGACATGGTGGCCACTGATATATTCCATGAGAGAGTACTGGATACCCTAAAGTAATTACAGCAGATCCTGAATTTTTTGTTTTTTTGTTCTCTTGATGATTTCCCTGGGTATCTCTTTTCAAATGGAGGACAATGTGTGTAATCATTTCTATATTTTTGTTTTCCACCATCAGCCAAAATACTGCTAATAATCCGTGAAGGTAAACTGTAACCGAGCACAGACAAATGGGAAGGGTCAGTACTGAAACAAAACAGATCAAGTTGTTTTGTTTAGAGTGGGCTTCACGTTGCATGTTTTGTGTTCATAAATACAGTACAATTTATTTCCAAAGATTGCTTCAGGATCATACTAAATTGCTGAGATGAGATAAACAGATATTGGCCAGATGTGGAAAACCTTGTTTTTTAGTATGTCATGTAAAAAAAAAAAGCTCCACTGACTTTACAGTTTTAGGATTAGGAATGTATTAACTCTTACTGTTTTAAAGTGAGATGCACTTTAAAACAGATAAGTGATATAAAACTAAAAATTGTGAAAAGAAAAAAAGTCTATTCTGTCTGTCTGTCAAACATTAATAATAAATGTAGTTTATTAATGTAATGGTTTGCTAGGTCAAAGTGAAGATAATTCTGACTACGCACAGTTATATTGCCTATATTACAATATATTTGACTACAGCTGTCAAACAACCATAGTCAAATTAAAAGACTTACCTAGGAAGTGTATTCGAGTACAAATATAAAATTGCATAAAATATGAAAGCAAGTAACTGCATCAAAACTTTATAATGTTGGTGTGAGGAACCAGCCATATACAACTGAAATCGTTCACTTATAAAAACTTAAATACTTTAAGTATTTTTAAGTCATTTATATTGGACATGAAAGATCCAAATATTGTACAATAAAATATGTAACACAAAACAGTGGTGATTTAAGGACTGTAAATGTAGTAGTAAACACTGACAAACTCAGTTTCAGAAGTATTTTTTTCATTTCCTATGATGCAGTAGAAGCCTATTACCTGGGTCCACATTACCTTTTCTATCTCATACTAAAGCTGTAGCGCAGTAGCAGCAGCTCAGTTGTAGGTTTCGTATCCAGTCTTCTCGTTCAGACTCTGATGCGTCTCTTAGCTCCTACTGTCCTCCTCTGTGCTAGGAGCAGAAGTAGCACTGCTCAGTTATTTGCAGCCACATAATATGAATATTGTTGTGAAAAATCATTGCTTTGAAACTTTAACAACACACTCCTCATCACGACGGAGCATAAGGAGCTGGGAGGGGGCACAGGGCAGCCGAGCTGTGAATAGGCCTCATCAGCGAGGGTGAGGGTTCAGATCCTTATATTAGTTATACAGGAGTCACCCTCCCCGACCTAAGGCAAATAAGCCACTTAACGCAATTATTTGCAATCACTAAAGGTGGTATTCATTATAAAAGAAATTTTCCTTCTTGCCTCAGCATAATTTCCTATTGTTCATGTGAAAATGGCAACTAAAAGAGCATTTTAAGTGTTATTGTGGAGAGAAGGGCATCTTTTTTAAAGACTGCTTCAAAGTCCGAATAAACTTTCAAACTGTGTGATAAAACTGAGACGTATTGTGCATTGACCCTCGCTGAGAGAGAAAATGGCAGGCTTGGGGAGCACATTGTATTTGGCTGATTTGCAAATATAAGCTTTTGAAATGTAGCATAATACTCCATCAGGAATATTTGAGCTGTTACACATTTGATGCCATTGTAATACTTGAACTGTTTTTACTAACCTTATCAGTAGGTATTGTGGTCTAACATATTTTATCTCAGCCATACGCTACAGTATATATGTGATTCCTGGCATCTATACATGTGAAATTACAGAGAGGAAAATGTCTCTAATGAGCTGATCCCTCACACAAGAAGCAGCAGCTTTGTGAACAGAGAGAGCAGATGAACAATTATTCCAAACTTTCCCTCTAGTGTTTATCTGTACATCTGTCTTTGTTTGATTACAGTTTCAAGAACAGAAGCCTCACTCTTTTTAGCCTCCTATCTGTGTGGGGTGTAATGTGCTATTTGGTAATGCAAACCAAATATCTGACTAATTAGCAATTTCCTCACGTTGCTATACGTTTTTTCGCTCTGCATATTTCTGCCTTGCAGATAGTAATGCAATTAAGCACAACAGTTTTTTTTCTCCCTTCACAAAATTGCTTAAGTAGATGTAATTAGTGAGGGAATGTTTTGATGGGGAGAACAGAACTTCTGAAATATATCCCTAAACCTTCACACTGGAACATCAAATAGTAACTATAGGATTTACTGTATGTATATTTGTAACTTTGTTTAGTGTCTGTTATTAAGGATATTTTTATTTTTAAAAGTCTAATAAAACTGCACTCACTCGCCTATTATTTGTCTGTGTAGTCCACATAAATGATATTGATGCTAAAATGAATTAATTTTTGCACTAAAATGATTGTAACTTTGACAAATACCCAGCTGATCTGACTAACTGACTGAGAAAGTCTCTGATTAACTTTTGTTAAGCATCAGGAAGCATGTTAGTGACAGTGGTTTTAATACCTGATCTCTTACCTAAAAATAACATTAGGATTGATCTATACATATAAATACATATACAATAAAGCATTTTTTAATCTATTATGACATCCCTCCATGTAGTGCAGATACAGCTGAACTCATCTCTACTCCCACTGAACCCCAAATACTGAGCTAACACTTTAAGAACTTGTGGTGGCATGCGCATCTGTGTGAAAACTGGTGGCAGCATGATGCGTCACAATCACCTCTGATCAGTTACAATGGAAATAAATAATTCATGCTGGAGGAAATGAGTCTAATTAGCAGGCAGTTTGGGTCCTTTGATAAAGCTGAGGACTAATTCTATGAAGGGCTGGAAGCTCTGTCATCAGTCAGCCCTGAACAGATTAGCATCTATTATGAATGAGGGACGAGCACCCTGGTGAAACCAAGTGTGTCTGAGAGACAAACGTAATAACTCCTGTGTTGGGACAAACTTCCATGAACCCTCCACACCCCCCACCACCTCCTCCACAGCAACACACACATAGACACCCTCCTTTCTCCCTCTCTCTCATTACTTCACACTCCCTTCCCGCAGGTCTATTGTGTGCAGGTAGACTCTCAGCCCTCTGTCTGTCACACTGACAGCTGTGGAAATACATTTGCTATGCTGCATTAAGGAGCGTCCATAGTGTTTAACACCACACTCACACACAAAAAGGGATCTGGGCCACCTTCATTGTGCTCTCTTTCCATGTCCTTGCACCAAATTCCCAGCTGTTAAAGAGAACACTTCATTTTCAGTGTGTCTTTTGCTCAAGGGATTTGTTTTAGCAACTTTAGAAGAATGAAGAGCAGCAAGGAAATGTTCTCTGTAATGTGGATCTGAAATTTGTGAAACACAATGATGCCACGTCTCTCCTCTGTCTTGCAAGAACAACACAATTGCGGCCAATTAGAACTGAGTGTAGAGCCGTTGTGACAAGCAAAGGTCCTGGTATCAGGGGGGACACGCGTGGGTGGGGTGGACCTGTCAGCGCTACATTGAGGGAGATAACAATAAATAGCTAATAATGACACTTAATGAGCTTGATTAAGTTGATTTGTTATGGAAAAAGTGTAGCAAATGGCGGATGTAGGCGCCGTGATGAGAGATTGATTTTAATAGATAGGAAATTCTGTTGGGGCTTTGCTACACAATGGGGCTACAGAGGGAAAATAAGGTACAAAGGGATGCTGAATGGATTCTCATGAGACATATTTGAGATAATTAGATAAATTTCACACTAACATACATTATTCACGCAATGACACGATGAACATGTAACACTTCTCAGAGTATCTCATATAGCCTATTTTCAAGAAACGGCTGGTCTGATTATTTTGAACTTACATGTTTCCAACAAGTGCAATATGTTCATACAGTATATGAATGTCGTTAAATGCTATTATGGGAGCAGTAATGACTGCCAGATAATTATCCCTCCCACTCAGACTTGACGGCTGCTGAATTTCTCTCATTTCACCACATAATTGTCTGTGATTGAATTGGAAATTTTATATACTACTCCGTTCTTTTAGGCAGAGTTGACTTTCCACAGTGATGGTGGAGGTTATCACAGGCCCTACAAGTCGCCCGAATTGCCCTGTAAACAACATGCAATAGTGAACAAAGTTTGCCTGGCTTTCAGTACGCCGCTCCCAATGTTCCCTCGAAAGCGACAGAAAGTCAGATGAAGGGAAGTTTAATTAAGTAAGAACCTGTTGAGGAAGATTTCCAATCATGGTCTTCAGAATGAGTGCATTCAGCGTATTCATCTCCAGGCAATATGCTCTCTCTTTATCCAAGTGTGCGCTGGAGTTCTCTAGAGGGACCCCAGTTAATTGAATACATTAAAGTAGAGCGCCGGAGGCTTTATTTATTTTTCTACTTTAGTCAGACTTGTTTAAAAAAGACCAACTGCTGATGTTTGGCCCCTTCTAGAGTTTAAATGGTCTCTACACTGGGAGTGGCGTACAGGAGTAGTGGTTTGAGGAGAGATTTGATGTAATCCACAGCCTTATTTATTCACAGCGAACCCCTGAGTGAGCCTAGTTTATGTATTTGGCAGCCAGTCAAATGTGCATCTTGGCCCTCCGGCCTGTGTCCCTTTGTGTATCTATAGATTCAGTACAGAGGCGCTTATGAGGGGTTTCATTTTGTTTGCTCTCGTGTTGGAGTGCCGGTGTATTCTTTCTCCCTTTTAACTTTTAAAACAAGTAGCACCACACTCCTTACTAACATGTGCCAACTTGGCATGATTGGTTAAGTCATGCATAGACTGATTTTACACAAGATGAAGATATCTTGCAATTGTGGCACATTCTCAGCCATTTTATTCTGTAACTTGTGATTTCTTATCACATTTTGTAAACTGTACCTGTTGTACTAACGTTTCATTCATAATTCAAGATTCAAAACACTCAAGAATCTCAAGAAGGCACAAGAAAGATCAGCAGCAACATAAAATAGTCAATACTCTTGTATTATGTACCATGTGATATGTACCATTTACATTTGTTTAAATGTTATAAAACAAGTTCACCTGCAAGGCAATAATCTTTATGTGGAAGTTTGACCTTAGAAATGGTAAACCTCATGTAATCACATTTATTTTTATTTAGTTTTTTAAGAGGTTCTTTTGAAAGGTCCGTTACATGATGTTTGCTCCTTCTAAGGGGTTAAGAGGTGTGTAATTCTTACTAAATATTAGTCAATATATATAGTTAATACTAGTTAATACATACAGTAAAAACTGTAGAAAGTACATGATTTGCAATTACATCTATACACCAAAGACCGAACTTGAGCCTGGATGGTCAGAGGAAGTGTAGAAACGGCAGAACTGACTCTTTAACAAGCAGCTTGACTGGTGGACCACCGGGTATTAACATCATGTGATGTGTGAAATACAGATGGTGGCTTTCTCCCCAGAGGGCACGGAGATCAGATCCCTGGACAATACTCATTAGTCAACATGCTTTTCACCTCCATCGTCACATTTATCACAGCGACAACAGAGAACTTACTTGCACAAGCACATTACATGCTCATTAATAACCTGGTACGGCATTCATCTTGCTGGAAGAAAATTAATTTTCTTGCTGTGTTGCACTTGTTCATTTAATCCAATTGTCAAAAACCCTATTCTTTGTTTTGCTGTGCAGGAATTGCCATGTGCCTTCAATCATAGTTAAAAAGGTAATGGGACAAATTATTTTGCATTATATTAAACTGGTTGGTCAAAAAACTAGGAAATGTTTTGAAAGGTCACAACCTGCCTTTTTGCAATAGTAAGTGGTTTTTAAAGGTGTACTTGCTGTTGATAAAGTTATTGAATAGGCCACAGTTTAAAGCGAATATGTAAAACACTGTAATTTGAATACCAGGATGCCTTTTAATGAAAAGGACTAAAGTGAGAGTTAAAAAGAACAAGGTGATTAAGAGCCACTGTGCTGGACATTTATATAGCAGAACTGAACATAATGAATAAAGATTCATGCTTTAGTCCCAAATTTAAATTTTTGCACAAAATGTGCCTGATGTAGGCAGCTTTTAATCACCTTACTGACAGGAGTAACTGCTTTCATTTAACCTTGACTGAAGATCATGAATTCTAAAGCATTTAATTGGATACATCATTTAACAGAATGAACAGAGCAAATTTTCACCAATTCAAAGGCTCAGATTGACAGACAGTGGCAGTAAGACCCACCACAATTAAAGCTGATCTGTATTCACTGGCCCTGTCACCCATCGCCATTAGTGATGTGACTGTTTGATCATCTCTGCAGAGAAACTTTGCTGAACTTCACCTTGTTTTGAAAGGACTCTGCGTTGAATGAAAGACGAAGGTTGAGGAGGGGAAGGGGGCTCTGGAGGATAGTGACGCACACATACACACACCTACCTCTGGGACCAAAGCTCCCTCAGATGCACCTTTGGTTTAACAGCAGCAACCATCCTGAAAATGGACTTGACAGCACAAAAGAAAACAGTGCAAGTCTCACACCATTATGTTTATTATCTCCATCAGCGGCTTAATTGAAATGTTTCAAAATCAGAAAATAACAATGCCATCTTTTTGAGACATTGGAAGTAATGGCTTTGTCTTGTCGCTCTCTGCAGACAATTGCCCCAGTGATGTGAAAAACTGTGTCAAGTGGTACACAGTGAAATGTGCAGCAGACACTTAATTGTTTTCCTGCCTTTGACTTCAGAGAGAACAAATTCAATCTGTGTGCCAGACATTTCCTCTGTGACTAAGCCTAACCAGCCAAAGCATGTTTGGTTAAGCAACAAGCCCCAGGGTTAAATTTCAGATTTTGCAATTACAGTTTTTTTTTTCTTTCCACAAAAATACAATGTGTTAGTTAAATGAACATAGCTTTGGGATGTTTCTGTTAACCAGACCCAATATAACAGTTCTCAAAGTGAGATGTGGGGAGCCCTGTGGGCCCTCGACGTGCCCTGGGGGTTCTCTGGAAAAATGAATTGTAGATTAATTTCACTCTATTTCAACTCACAGTTTTTAAAGAGGGAGATTAGATTGTCTGTTTTTGGGTCATCAACAAGACATCTCTATACGTATTGTTAAACCTTCAATATTTTACTAATTTCATATAAAAATAAATGAGAATCTTAAATAATTTAAGTGAGAAACACTCCTGAGTTTTGATCTGAGTAGCAACATTTCTAATATGAGCTAAACCCTTGCAGCATGTAAGGACTTTAAAAAGATGCATCTTCATTCCAAGAGGATTTGCTCACACAAACACACAAAAGTATGACTGAATTTGCATCTGCGTGATATCACAGACGACAGCTAGAAACACGCCTCAGACCAAATGCTTTTATACTTGGGAAAATCTCTTCAAAGATTTTGCAACTGGGATGACACACTGGCTTATTCCAGCTGGAGTTGATCAACACTGACATTTTGGAACAGAAAAAAGGCATGTTAAAGGAAATGCAGATTAGGGAGACCAAATCAAATCCACTCAAGTGTTGTTCATTCTGCCCCGCCACAATACAAACCATGTGTGCTGCTTTTAAGTGGTGAAAATAATCTTAAGATTATAGAGTGGTCTCTGGTGCTAATTGTCTAAGAGCTGTTTTTCTTTTGCTCCCATTAATTCTTCCTTTAAGAGCTTTCCCTCGAATGTTTTAACTGGATTTTATCAACTGTTAGCTTTGGAGACATTGTTTGATGACAAATGTAATGAGGGAATCATCATTTCAACATGTGTGGTGAAACAGATCTTGCAAATGTTCTCCAGGATAGCTGTCGTAACAGATTTGAAATGTTAAGAAGTTTACGCTGCCTCAGAGGAAGAGCACTTAGCGCCTGCTCGCTGATGTGTGTTGTTCTCATGCTCAGTGTGAGAAGAGTCTGACAACAGGTTTGAAGCACGAACAACTTCACAGCTTCCATGCGAGATTCAACAAAGATGCTCCGAACTACACCCAAAAGCTTCACATTCAGCATTAATGGCTGTTTTATCTTCAAAATGCCATTATCTTACAAGCAAATTATCACAATTCACTGCTGTATTTTTAAACCTACCTTAGACTCAGAGTTGTGTGTTGCTACTTGCTTCTTTATTTCAGTAGTTGACCTTAACTGTGCAGAATGATTTATGTGTTAAGTTTGACATGTGAAGGCCGTTTTCACTTTCATCTGCTGAGTGAGGGAACTTTTCTCCGTGCTCACATTAAATCTGAGACGTGTATGTACAAGCAGGATTTTGTGGCATCACCACTTGTTTGAAGACAATCATGCACAAGGTATTTGGAAATTTACGGGACATGCACTGAAAATGGACTTCTCTTAGTGGAGTAGAAGAGATCTTCAGAATCAGCAGCTCAACATTTGCATATTCATAGGTTTTGGATTTTTCTGTGAAGGAGAAGCAGTACGTCATTTTTACTTAACTGTAATTGATTGTTTTTGTGGAAAAAAACACAACACAGCACATTATTTAAAGGGTATGTTTATGTGCTGTAAAACACATCTTGAAGGAATCTTTTAAGGAACCTCAAATGATGCGCACTGTATTTCATTACAAACTGAAAGTGTCTAGCTGCAGCTCACTGTCAGAGACTGTTTCCCACGTCTCCCACTCTGACGAAAAAAAAAAAAAAATCTAGTCTTACTCCAACTTTTCTCAGGGGCTCTGCATCCATTGTTGATTTTTCACTGTGGTACATACAATACACACACTTGCTCCCATTTTCACTGAATAGGTCAATCACTGAAAAAAAAAAAAAGTCAAAAGCAACGCAACACCATCCATTTATCCCTCTTTTCCTCCCCACAACCTTGCTTCTCTCACCTTGCAAACCAATGTAGTTTGTCTGGGGTTAATGGTGATGCAGAGCAGAGCAGCATGCACAGGTGCTTTCATGATTGATTGATATTGTTAGGTTTGAGGCTATAATATTAAACAAATGGTCTTTTCTGAAGGGCCCATGGGGGATTTAAAAATTCCTTGCTGTGAAACAAAAAGCAGCTGTTACAGCACCTATTTGGTTTCTAAGTGGTAACCGCAGAAGTAAGTAAACACACTACAGGAAAGTACAGAACTATCAAAGGATGAGGGTTTGTAATCTGTAATTATCATGCTGGATTTTAACCAGTTACTGATGCAAAACAATGATGGTGACATTCATAACTGTTCCAAAATGCCTTGTTGTCAATAGCAGAATTTTATATTGTCAGGACAAAATTAACAAGAAACATTAAATGTTTAAGATTTCTAGTGAACTCTGTCCCCTCAGCTTGCAGTATTTCCATGACATTTGTTCCTGTCGCTGTAATGATTTTTTGACAGCTAAATCAATACAGCACTTCATCTTATAGTGACTGAAATTAATACTTTTATTCTGTAGGAACAAGTTGTTGTTGTTTTTTTTAATGCATAGCCACAGGTTTAAAAAGAGTTACCTCGTGCATGAATATTGATTGATGTGAGGTTATGTATATTTCATGTGTTACTGATTTGTTTTGACAGCATTACTCAGTGTATCCACTCCACTGAAAGTCATCCCAGGCTTGTCCGTTTGCCTGTAGCCTGGATTCATGGCCAGCAATGAATTGTGTGTTGAAGGATGTGAAGGAGAGAGTTAATGAAGTAAAAATTAATGAAGCACGTGAGCACCACCATCTCAAGGCTGTAAGTTCTACCATGCCCCATTTATAATGTATGATCTCAATAAAATCAATCCAATGTACCAGTAGAAGACTAGATTTACAGATTACAGCCCTGCGTTCCCCTGGTCATAATTACCCACCACCATCACCACCACCACCACCACCACCTCTCCTACCTTCTCCTCCTACGGTCAAAGTGTGCTGCTCGACTCCTTTAGAGAATATAATGTGATCTCTTCTTAAAGATACAAAGTGTATCAAAACGTATTGATTTATTACCAGACGTCATGAGACTCTGAGTGTTTTGTGGTTTGCAGAGCAGCGTATCTGAGCTCTGTGTCATTTTATTTGATTAAATGTACGGGAAATGGGAGGTAAAGCTCGGGTAGTTTTTCACTTTCTCCTCCACTCATAAAGACTTGTTGAAAGTTAAAGCAAGATAAAATGCAGCAAGTTGCCTGTATTAGAGCTCCCCCTTCAGGTGTCAGGGAGAACCATGCATGAGGAGGCAAAACTAGTCCACATGATGAGAAGTAGCAGTGTTGCACCACAGTACGATCAAAATATTCACGATAAGCCTTGATGGATAATCAGCATCTGTTTTGAATGCTTATTGTACTGTTTTATTAAACTCACAATGTGTGTGTGTCTTCTACAATAGAATTAAACTAAAAATGCAATTAAATCATTCTCATTGTGTTGTATGTTGCTAAATCTGGAGTACATTTGAATTTTTCTGTTTTTACAGGCCCCTTCACACTTCACACTAATAAATTGTGAGAGACATTAATTGCATATTTTTTTCATTTGATCTGTTTAATCTTGTCTTTTTAAACTATGTGAATCTGTTCTCCGAAGTAGTTTAAGTGCAAACAGCAAGGGTCACAGTTTAACACATTTACAAAATGTATGAACCCCAAGTGGATAGGAAGCAGATTTTGTTTTAGATAAACCCTACAGGCTGGAGACGTGCAGACGAAAAACAGAATTGTCACGTTCAGCTGCCTGATGTGCCTACCCCTCCACCACCATGAACAATTCTATATTTATAATGTCATCTTATCGCGTTCCCCTTGAAGGCAGCAGCAAGTGCACTTATGCCTTCCTTTGTTAGGGTGAGTTGGCAATTTCCTGTGAGATGGAGCAACTGCAGGCAGCCCTTTTCTTTGATAATGTCCCTGACACCTAGACCAAACTGCTGTTTCCATCACTTTGCAGGCTGGAACAGGAGGAAAGGAACATGTCATAAGCCTTCTGCCACCCAGAGTCACTCACTGTGCATTTAACAGCACTCTCCTCACTACATTTTCCAGGATGTAGAGGTCGGAGCTGGAGGGAGATTCTTGTGTGCAAAGCTGTCTTGCTGAGCTGCGCCAAAAAGTAGGTGAACAGTGAATATAACTCCACTTTTCAGTCTTAATGTTTCGTCTCATTTTAGCATCAGAAACGTGTAAGTATTTACTTATACATATCCGCTGTAATAACTTAGCTTTGCATGGTGCACAACAGTGTACATGTTACATTTGTACCATGTAGAGCTGGTTGTTAAGCAGCTAGCCTGAATGGGTGTTTATTACAGAGGCCTGACAGATTGATTTTATATTATAATTAATCAGTTGATTTTGACCCACAGATTGTGATTGTGCCCTGTGAGTTTCATTTATTCAGTTTTTCCTCTGGCTCTACTACAATCACTGTAGACCTGCAGGACTCAAGCAAATTAACAGTCTTCACGCTACCCTGCAGCCATAATGAAAATATCAGTCAATCAAAACCCATATTATGCTGTGAAATCCTACCACATATCTCCAGACCTGCATACAAATAGAAACTGCAGAATAAGTGCTCAACCAGTTTCAGTTTTATGGCTGACAGTATATCAATGACACGCTATCTGAAAGGCTTTCAGCACTGAGCATGTCCACCTGAAGCACCACTGTACTGAGATGTTCTAGTGTGTCGTCTGTTGACGAACGATAAAACAGATAATCTGGACATTAAGATGCTTTGGGGAAATCCAGCCCATAATTCCCGGAGTTAGAAGAGGAGGGCATGCAGAGACGTGAGGCCCATCTGCGACCTGTCTGCAGGTCCGGTGATGTATGGCTGTGGGCTGGACGGCCACAGTCAGGCTGTGTGTTGCTGCTCAGTGTGCCATGGCACACAGGGTACTTCAACCCTGAGTCCCTCCTTACAGGTACCCCACAGCCCGCCACCATGCGCTACTCATTTACTGCTACACTGGTTTTCATAATTAGCGCCGCAAGGCCTCATTAAATCTGCTCTAATGAATAAATATTGTATTTCATAGCCTGATTACCAGATCAGCTCAATGCTTGAGCGTAGTAAACAATTACTTCCCTAAATATTCATCACTCCAAAGTGGATGATCATTGGTATTTAATACAGGACTAGTATTTTCAAGTGCATCTTTATTATACTAATAATAGTTTTTGAAATCTTCCTTTTAGAGGAAAACATTAAGGAAAAAGAAGATATGTTATGTTTGAAGTTAATATCTATACTGATGTAGCCTAAAATGTATGATGATGTGATGATGGTTATTTTCATGTAGTATTTTATTAATGTAATATAGTCACTCTGCAATATACCCTATCTTAAATCGTGATTTGCTTTTGTGTGTTGTATTATTCAACTGTATAATAATTTTTAACCATAACCATAAACCATAATTACTATTTCTCTGACTTCCATCATATTAAGAGTTATTTCTAATATTCTGTTATCCTCAAACATCTGTGGGACTGTACAAAATACATGCATAAACTGGTTATTCCATTTACTTGTCAATGTTTTATTGTTATTGTTGTATCAATAATTCATTTTATTCTGTTGCAACAATCATTGAGTAATTAATAAAGTAGATTTACAGATTAATTAGGAATGTCCTATCCCAACTACAATTTAAAAATTGGCACCCAAATTGAGAGCTGTTTCAACAGCTTACAACTTCCAGTGTTCATCCATAGAACAGGAAAATGTCATGCAGCAATGTCTTGTTCTGATTTCCAAGCAGCTATTTCACTAATTTTGAGGACAATTCCTTAGTCTAAACTGGGTGGCAGGTATTTGTCTTTGTTTGAAACAGTCATGACATGGACTATCTCTGTCTAACAGTGTACACATTGCGTTCTTCTGATAATATTCTAAGGTAAGTAAAATAGATATATCATGATTATTATGTTATCCTTATTTCTAACAATACATTAGCCTAGTAAGTGTATTTTTAAACTTCATTTCAGCCATTCCCCATAGACATGGATTGTCTTTATTCATACCTGAAAAATCCATCAGCACAGCTAAAATGCATCTCCACATATTACTATTATTACACTTGACTCTACAGAGTCTGTTTTTCTAAAAGTGATCTTTAATAAATCCTGAGTCATTTAAAAGCACTTACAACTAAAGGTATTTGAAAATGTCCAAACCTGCTGAATGTGTAAATAAGCAGCGGTTATGTCCGCTTTAGAGGTAGTCAGTGTTGTGTTCACAACTTGTTTCCACTGACGCCAAATGGCCAAAAACATCAGTTATCGCAGGTTTAACTGAGAAAAAGTATTGACATAGTGTTTTCGGCTTATCACTCATGTTACTCGACCAGGAGAAACCAGACTGAACCCAAATTTGAGAGGACCATCACACATGACGGTATTAACACAAACTCGCATTTGTTGGTAAACAATAATATTTAGAGGCTTCCACAAAACAAACCGCACCTCTTTCTTACCACATTTCCATGTGGCCATATTCTGACAATAGCCCTTAATACAGCTGGAGTTTAGTGACAACCCTCAGATTGCTGTGGTTCTGACAGCCTTATAAGAGATTGTGTTGACTGTTTCAACCAGGTAAGCTTATGAAGTAGCAGTAATGTAGACTCGCTTTCAATACAGACTGCAGAAACAGTAGTAAACCTCCAGTTCGTCAGTCTTTAAGATCCTCAATCACCACCAGCATTCAGGATTTCTCCCCCATGTTTCAATAACGGTAATTACAGCTGCCACTACTGTAGACAGACTGATGGTCAAGTCAAAGGAAAGTGATAACATGATCCTGCAACGATTAACGCTTTAATGAAAATGTACAGTTTACCCCATGAGCACAATGTAAGCATCAGCAACCACAACAGATATTCCCATCAACAGTTCAGGAGTACATTACCTGATAAACACAAGCAGTAGAATAACCTCCATCTGCCATTACAGTAAAGAAGAAATCTCAACCGTTTATTTTGAAACAGTTTCATATAATCAGAGTACGTCCTCGCACAGGTCAGATGAAGTACGTTTCAGAGATGAACGACACAAAGGTTAATTCCATGTCATTTCGTGCAGAGTATCACACTTCTGAACAGAAAATGCAGGCCATAACTCTATTGCCACTTCAGTGGCACCTTCAACCATTCCTACTTAACAGCGTAAGGCAGAAAATGAGCCAAAGAGACTGGAGCAGAGCGAGAATGTGCTTTAACGGGATAAAATGATTTACAGGTATGAGATTCCCATTAGAGTGTGCTAATTGTTTCCACACCATTAGTGACAGTTATCTAATGAGGGATATTTAACCAGGCACTGTAGTATATCACAGTTCCTCTCCGTTTAGAAGTGAGAGACGGTGGACCCCAGTCTGTGCACTTTCCACCTGCACAGCCTCAGTAGCAGGCAGATTATTAGGCCATTTCTACAGGACGTCCCAAGTAAAGCAAACATATTTTTTGCATTTTTTTAACATATACACTTTCACCAGATTTATAAAAAGATTTAAAAAAACTTGTAAAAACACAAGCATAATTTTTCAAAAAGGCACAAAGAGGCACCCCTCGGAGGCAAATTCACATCCATGTGGGCTGTGTAAAAAATTATACATTTAAAACAATGTAAAAAAAAAAAAAAACACAGTAGAACATTTTAACAAACCTTAAGTATTTTCTGAAGCAGAGAACTTGATTTAGCTATAAAAAGGTATTTTTTTACATGTCCAGGGAAAAGGAAATATGTACACCACAGGTCAAATGTTCATCTTAAAATATTAAGATCACAGAGGTCGTTGGTAAATCAGAAATTTAAGATTGAGACAATTTAGACATTTAAATTTACCACCTATTGAGAACATGCGGGAAAATATGTCAAAGAACAAAGAAAAACCAAAAACAAAGCTGAAGGGAGCTGACTGTGTTGTGCCTTCTCCAGACATCAGTCAATGCTTAAAAAGTGTATCAAATTTCACAGGCATGAACATATGTTCTTACATGAACAAGCAGTTTGCAATAATGCTTGAAACACTATGTACTATGTATGTAGTAACTGAACTGATGTCATGGGGCATGTCAGCTTCATCCTCCACACTTCACTGGCTGCTCTCCTCCAGCTCCTTCTTCAAGCTGAAGGGAAGAAAAGAACCTTGGTCGTAAAGACAGACATTTAAAAATATTTTTAACCTACACTTTTCAAATGTACAAATGCTCTAGTTACCTTTTCAGATAGGCATGCACGTTATCGAAGCCGTGATATTTCGCCAAGTAAACCAACACCCCTGTGGCACATCGACCTTCTCGGGCACGACAGAAGCTGCAGTTGCAGATCCCTCTGCACGGCGGGCACTGCCACTCCTATCAGTGAGATTGAAGTTAGTCACTCTTATCCAGCACATACAACATGCCTTTAACACAACCGACATGATTAAATACTCACCGGATTCAGCAAGGCATCTCGGACCTCCTCTCCATAGCGGTTACGGAGACAGGGGCCACAGAACTGACCCCTCACTCCAACACACTCTGGATTACGACAGTTAGTTTTTGTGTCCGTTGTTTTCTGGCGGCACTGGTGGCAAGTGGATCCCTGTGAGAAAGAAAAAAAGTTTTACTACCTTCAGCCACAGGGCTTTACGACAAAATGCATTAGTTCAGATCATCTCTGCATCACAGTGAATCAGGGACGTACAGTAGAGCTGTTGTAGACTTTCTCCCGCACGTTGTGGCAGATGTGCTGCAGCTCTGCCTCTGTGATGTCCTCCACAGGACGCACCACATGAGGGATGGCCTTCATACCACTGCAGGAGCGGCGACGGGGCTGTGCATGAACATAAATGTTGTTTATGATACAATAAATACATATTAGTAGAATTGAATGTGGAAATAATGGAGACTGTTTGCGGAAGGACTTACTGGCTCGTCAATGTCCTCATAGTAGTGGCTTTTGCGAACCAGGCTAAACTTATCCTCAGGCTCCTCCTCAGGAGTTGGGCTGGGGGGTCCGTCCACCAGAGTGCGGGATCGTGTATGAGGGCGAGACAAACGCTCTGGGTTTCTCCTGTAAGCTCCTGGGGATGTTATAGACCGTCGAGGTGCCTGTCGGGGCTGTACAGGTTCAGATAATATCAGTTAACACAGAGTTCAAATGAGACAGGCCGTGCTTTAGTCGCACATGTCTAATAATCTATCTTTAAGTAGGATTACCGTAGTGGACATCGCCATCTGTTTGGGGAAGAGTCCAGGTACTTTGTTCAGCTCTGCCATGAGCTTTGCAAGCTGTAAATACAAATGAATATATTAATATAAGAAGCTCAGAAATGTTGTAGGTGAAATAAGTACAATACTATAACATGCTGTACCATTTCTTTGTTCTCCTTAATATTCAGCGCTCTTTTGTCCATGAAGTTGTCCTCTTCCTCTTCCTCAGAGTCCTGTACTTTGGGTTCTGGCAGTGGTTTGGATGCAGGCCTTTTCTTGGCAGTCTTCTTAGCAGGGAACGTCAGAGCAACTTTCAGGACATTGGCCCGTCGGCCACGTCTAGAAGGTGCGAAGTCTACTTTCTGAAAAAGAAGAAAAATATTAATACAAATTCTAGTGAATAGAACATTCTGACATGAATTGTGTTGCAATTGCATTTTTCTTACCAAGGCTTTCAACTGGCTGTTGATCACGTTCTCCTCAAACCCGCTGCATGTGTCTTCCTCTGATGTAGCTTCAGACACCTTTGGTTTCTGTGCCATCCTCCTCGTCTGTCTTAAGCCGCTCCTCTAAACACAGAGACACAAGCATTAGTTGCAGATGGTGTTGCGAAGAGCCTACACACTCTCCACTATTTGAAAAGGATTATATTTTGTGGTGAAGACTTGGTGCTTTATCTTTACCGTATTTGCAAAGCCTCCGTCGGAGCCAAAGCTGTCGCAGCTGTCATCAGAAGAAGAAGAAGTCTCCATGGGAACCAGTGGGACGCTGCGAAAGCTCCTCAGACTCATCCTGGTGGATGGAGGCTGGACTGCCAGTTTCTATAAAGGAACAGAAGTAAGTTTTGTTTGTTTTTTATAACCAGCTACAACAGTGTACTCCATAAAGTCAGGAAGTGTTCGTGTCTTTAGTCGACAACGGTTTAAATGTGGAACAAGGACGGTTTATTGAACTACAGGGTTACACAGCACCTGAGGATACTTAGGTAGTGTAGGCACCCACTTCATCAGCATTTACATAACAATTCATGCTGGATTTTTAACTGTAATGACCCAGCTTGAAAGGGTTTTTATGACTGCAAGTAATGATTGCAATTTAAAGTTTAAATGTTTGTTTGACCAAAAAACGATATGGCATAAAATAGAAAAAAGAAAAAGTGCCATATAAAGTTCACTTTCTGTCAATGAACTTAGTGAATCATCAACTTACGGTTCATTTCTAATATTTGCTTATGGGACACACCCCTGTGCAAAGCCCACCCTATATGTAGGTCACTCACTAGATCAGGCA
>JAUYWH010000013.1:10967173-11075764 GCA_034779795.1 Ctenopoma multispine
GAAAAGGGTGAAACTGTATTTTTTCTTATGAGCTGTTGCTTGCGGCACGCATCAAATCCTCACCAGGAGGCGGAAATTCCCCGTCCCTCTTCTCCTGCATACTGAATGCTGACGAAGCAGTAATGACTCTGCCAATCCCCATAAGCTGGCCATGAAGCCACAGGTCACTGCTTAACCACGCAGGGTTCACGGCACAGTCAATCCATTGTGTAGTGATCATAGAGAAAGACATCAGAGGAGTGGCACTAACACACTCGTCTGAGGAGCCTTCGCCCTCTCCTGCATCGTCCCCAGGGACTGGAAACGGCTCAAAGGGGAAGCTTCAGCAAGCCTTTGGCTCAGAAACACACCAGTGGTCCCACGCTGGCCTGGTGTTGGCCCTGCACGGTCGCACCAGGGCTCCCAGGTCTATGCTAGTCTAATCACTCCAGCAGAAACAATGTCTGGTAATGATGCCTAGGACCCGAGTGCGTCTAATGACAACTCATACATAATTCAGCACCTTTCACTTGGCTGCACGGTGATATCCTCATTAGTAGGGGACCCTCAGTGGTTGTCAGATGGTGGCCGCACAATCGCAGGCCCTCATTTTGTCTTTGAGAAGTGCAGCTGCTTCCATGACATCGCCAGCAAAGAGGGGCGAAGAAAAAAATGCAGTGCGGGTTTGTTTTATTTAGTGCAAAAAACCTTCCAGTTTGTAAAAACAAGGCTGACACGGAACCTGACACCAGGCAGGGGAAAATAATTAGCTCTCATTTTCTCAGCCTCCTGTTTCCTTCTCCCTGCTGTGTTTTCTACCCACTAAACCACCACATGTCAGAAGAAATGGGAGGCAATTAGCAGGCTCGTTTCAGCCCTGCCGAACACACTGAAAGAGGACTATTTATGATGGGACAATGAACAGCTGAAAGATTAAATAACGTTTGCCTTTTAAAAAGAAAATGACTTCTGGCTAAATGGGCTATTTTTGATTAAATTCAAACAGCAAGTGAAGAGCCACCCTTTCTCCACAGTTTGAGACCCTGACAAAGGGCTATGAGCAAGTCGAGGTGGATGTGGTACATGGCTGAGAATGAAATGTTTGTCTGGATTTATATATGTTTAGTGATGCCTTCAGTGGTCAGCTGTCATCATGAATCCTCAGAACAAAGGCTTCAGGAGAAGGAGGCTGATTCAATCATGGCAAAAACATGATTCTGTATGTATACTATTTCAAAAGTACAGATTCTTACAGAAATTACAAAAAAATTTTGACTTTAATTAAAATAGTGATTAAATTAGACACAATAAGTATTTGTGACTGTCCCTAATTTTTGTAAAGTTGCCCTTTACAGAGCTAATGATGAGCTTTGTCACATGAATCACATGCAGCTGGGGAATATGATAATGCAGAGAGTTTGTTTGTGTTGCATACGTACAGTTTTCCCAGTTCCTGGTTTCCAATGGTACCCAAACACCAGCTCCAGATTTACAGTTTTACTCCATTCCACCTCCTGTTCCAGCTCATCCTGGGAAGATAAAGTGCACAGCACAGGCTCAGATATACACAGAAAAGGAACAGGAACAACTTCTGACACTAAAGAAGAAATTTCATACCTTCAGTAGTGGTGGGAAGTGGACAAACCCGAGGTAATCATTAGTTAGCTTTTCAATTTCAGCCTGCAAAAGACAAAATGTAAGATTCACTGTAATTTCAAATAACAATAAGCACAGATCTCAAGCTGTAAAAAAGTTGTGGTTAATGGTTAACTATGCCTTGCCTTAAGGTGCATGACGTGACCTTTAGACTTGACCCCCATGTCCCGCATGTCGTTTTCTGTGAGCAATAGCAGCCTCTTTCCAGTGATGTGATTTTCTTTAAACAGGTCGGCGTACAGCTGCATTTCACATGGACCCTCCCCTGAGATGGAAAGTGCACAAATAAAGTGTGTGAAGGTGCCAAAGTCTGCTTAAAGATTGTCTTGTAGTGTGAAATGTGAGAAAATAAATAAACAAACCTGCACCAAATATTTGCTGCATCCAGAAATACTGAAAGAATAATATAATCACATATTAGAATTGAATAGCTATGTTGTATAGCTATTAAAATATATATAGATCCAGGAACATTAAATACACTGATACTGACCACGTGCTCCTCAGTCCAGGTATAGATGTCAAGGGTGGGCAGCAACTGCATAGAAAGCAAATGACAAATAGCAATAGCAATAACAGCAAAAGAATATGGATGGATACAGACATCATGTGTCTGTTTATGGCCCAGAAATCCTAAAGTAAAAATCACAGGACTGAGGTGAATGTTTTTAAAATGGAAAATAGCCATGTTCATGTCTTCAAGGCCATTACTTTTCTGGTTACTGTGGTGTGTGATTAAAAAGACTTGCCTCTAATGGTCTATACCAAACGGAAATGTCCGTGTGACTGATCTATTTGAATGATAAATCATTTATTGCTCATTAAATGTAATCGCGCAGAAACTTGCCAGCCAAAATAAAGATTCCATCATTGTGATCATGAGACTGGTGTATAATGACACAAATAATGCAATGGAAAATTGGGAGAAAGATGACTAAATGAACAAGTGATCCTCATTCACTGTTTTCTTCCCACGACATCTCATAAAAGCTCAGATTATGAATTGAATGCCGGGCTCAGTACACAGTCGCTGCCATACATTTCTGTACAGCCTGCTGTCTCATAAAGCCACTCAACCCTGCAGCATTTTCCGCCTCCTACAGCGCTGCAATTCAGAAGTAAACAAATTCAGAAACACCCTGCCACTGCCAAAGAATCATTTCAGTGACATAACATCACTTTTCAAGCAGCATATTGTATTTCACATATGGGCTGCTGACATATGATAACTTTAATTCAAATTTAAAACAGGGCTATACTTTAGGTGTTTATGACATGTATGTGGAATCTGAAGAGGAAAAAAAAGAGCTGGGTTTACTTCACACACTCCTGCCCCCATGTGGACTAATGGATGATGGTTAACTAGGCCATGAATACTGGGAGTCACAAAGGGGCATGAACACAGTATCACAAGAGTTAGCCCAAAAAAATTATTAAACTGGTTTCACTAATGCTCTCTGTTCTTTTTTCAATCATAAATACTATGGTAATAATAGTGACATTACAACATAATTCTAATTTGTGCACGCATAGAAAGTAATAAAATAAATTTAAGACAGAGAGGTGAGCAGAGAGTCAAAAGAAACAGATTTATTGACAAAACAATGAAGGATGCAGGAAAATAAATCACACCAAGAAGCTGTAAGTCATATGATTTTAGCATATGGAGGTCGCATGTTACAGGATGTCAGAAGAGACTAGATTTCACATATGAGAATGTGAATAGTGGTGAAAGTCTGTGTTAATTGTCCTTTCTAGTGTAATATCTCTAGGGCCTGATGACACGAGACTACAGGTAATGTTTGAAAAGGAATATTAGCTCATAGCAGGAAGCTAACAAGCATCAACACAGTAATACAGAGGATTACATCCTCATGAGACTGACTGATGATAACAGACAGAGGGGACAATTAAATGGGCTATGCTCAAGGAAGCATGTCCTGCCCTCTGATGAAGCGTATTACCTACCTACCATTGTTATAGCGCCAACGCTAATACAATGTTCTCTACTGTAAAGCGCAGGTCTTGGTGGCTAATAATCATATAGACCATGTGATGTCATGTGTATATCAAATGTGTCTGCATAAGGTTTTATTCTATTAAAATGTATATAGTTTCTTTAGTAAAAACTTTGACTTTTGATTGAATAACACTATTCTTTAAATTATAATTTCTTTATTTTTAAAACATTTTGGCCTTAGGGTGAAGAAATCCTTGAAAAGTAAAATGTAAAATGGGAATGAAGCCGACAGTCGCACAGTGTAGACCCTCTCCTGCTGTTTTGAACCTGGATCACCCAGAGGAAAAAAAAAACATTTACTTTCTCATCCTGGTAAGAGACTGCATCTCAACAACTGCACTCCACCACATCCAGAACAAATTGGCCAATCTTAATGTCAGCAAAATGTCACTTCATCATAAAAGCCTGGCCTTCTCAGCAACTGGCTTACGTCGCTCTTTCCTCACAGCATGGCACTATACATCCAGCACATTAGGCATACAATAAATGACATCCATAATATCCATAGGTGGAGGAATTCAAATACATTCTGTAATATGTTCCTGTGCTACACTGAGTTATTATGGAATGTACTTTGTGTCATGAATACAATTCGAAAAAAGCATAAAAAATTGTATGTTGGGATATATTTTAAGAGTGGACTGCAGAGTGATGAAATAGTGCTACCGCAACACCAATAACGCTTTATGTGAGCTCCCAGACGCCGCTGTGGCAACACCGAACATCGGAGAGGTTTATTCACTGTCGTCAGACCAATTGAAGCATCCTGTCCCCAGAGTCATGTTGATTTTGTGTCCTTCTCTGACACAGCTCGACTTGGAGGAGTTCTGATTGGCCTGCATGTTGACCTGCATGCCCGAGTGCAAGACAGGCTGGCCAAAGTCCACAGAAAACATGTCCTCAAAGCCTTTCATCACGGACTGCAGATTCACCTCCTCATTACTCGAGGTTGTGATCTGACATGACATCAGTGAACTGTTTGATTCCTCCATCTTAGACTGATAGAACGACTTAGCGCTTATCTTTTTTGCCACAGGTAAGAACAGCTGAGAGAGACAGGTGAAGAGCAGGGACAGAGGGGTAAAAGGAAAAAAGAGAATAAAAAAGAAAAGGAAGTAAGTAATCTGTTTCAATCCACAATATAAAGTGTCAATAAGAAAAGGTGACAATTTGAACTCAAAAAGATCTGATTGCAGAAAATAAGATGGTAAAAGGAAGCAAACACAACAGAAGTGTGGCAAAGGGAGTGATCAGAAAAGAAGGAAAGAAGGAAACGCAAGAACTGAAATTCATTCAAAAGTCGTTGTTGACATTCCATGTGACATTTTCCAAGACATCTACACTGTACGCCCTAGTGACATGCAGTCTGTGATCAGTGTATCAGTGACAGAAACTCAAAGTGATGACTGATATGGATATTCTTCATGTCTGACCCCCTTTCACTTCTCAAGCATAAATGCCAAGCATCTGCTGATTCCAGTTTCTCCAGAGGGAGAATTATCTGCTTTTCTTTGTAATTTACATTGTAAACAGAATATCTTTGGAGTTGGACTGTTGGTCAGATAATCTCTCTGACATCTGCTCTTCACACATCAACAGAGAAACACATTCTTAATGGTGCAAATGTTCTTGTTCTGCAGGTACTTTGGATTACACTGCAAAAAAATACAGAACAGCAAATAGTGTCTGCTACCCATGATGTTCTCTTAATGTGCTTCTCTTTCCTTCCTCATTTCACACTTTTTATTTTCAAGTCACTGCTCACCAATTTCCACTTCACTCTAGAAAACATTGTACTTCCCTTAATGTGAGTGAGGAAACCAGGAAATACACAGATGAACAGCAAATTGTAAAAGTGAGGTGAAGTGAGGACTGAGGTGCTGTGACTAACGGACAGCGTGTCTGTGTCGTCCGGACAGAAAAAGTGAACAAAGGTGAAGAGATAATGATAATGAAGAACTCACCGGGCTGTTGGACTGTTCGATGAGTTTGCGTTCCCACATCTTTAAACGGCGCTCTCGCTCCTTCAGCTCCTGTTCTTTGGTGCTCAGATCTCTCTCCAGCTTCTTAAGTCTGTCTAGTGTGGCTTCAATCTCACACCTACAGTGTACAGCATCAAAGAGCAGCAAAGGTGTTAGTCCATCGCTCAAAATTTTTCTCCCCTATCCGAGGCACTCAGCACCAAGCACATGCTAAAAAGTAAATCTTCATGAGTCGCAAATATAGATATTTTTTAAAAAGTTTTTGTTGTTTTGTGTTTATCAAATGTTACTAGAACAATCGAGTATAGAGATATCTGTTAGAGGTTTACTGTCAGTCAAAGAACAAACACTTTAGCATTAGTGCTGATCAGTTGTGTCTTTTAGATCCCTTCTTGTTTTTCCTTATTTAGCTTTAAGGCTAAATACACTGTTTGTGTTGACCAGCAGGTGGCGCTGCACAGTTTGTCGTTGAAAATCATGCTTCAGCCCAACAATGTTTTACATAAACACATGCAACCCAGGCAGGAAAGCCAACCCATACTCCACCCAGTCCTCCGGTTCCTCCACCCGCATGCTTCCCACCTTAAACTATTTTCACTTTTATTTCACATGGCTCTTGTGTTTCCACTACCTCAGACATATCATTTATCAGGTCTGGACTTTCTAATGCATCTATAGTACACTGATTTTCTTTTGTTAAACATATTACAACTACAAATTTTCAGGATTATTGACAAATGTGCAATCTGCAGTAAGAGACATTTCATTAGTTTTACAAATTAGAATTTGAACAAAATGTGTATCTCAGTGTGCTACCTAAAGAATTTCACACACATACAATGATATGAAAACCATTAAAGCGCTATTACTTGACATTTGACATGTATACAGCAGATTTTAGTACATATTACATTAATTATAAAGTGTTGATTCCCAGCTTTAACTTTTACATGCACATCAGTTAAGTTTTGTAAAGTATTTGTACATCTATCCTATCCAAGATTAAAAGAAGCTATCATTTCTACACTGTGAATTCACCCTGGACCTGACTACCTATTAAACTTAAAACACCTTAACATCATAACTATTCTTTCATTTAAGGCCTAATGAGCTAAGCCAAAAACATGGTATGTGATGCCAATACCCATGGCCTACACTCCAGACTATATACATAAAATACTGTATCTATTTCTTGATAAAGCAAATCAGCTACTACCTATTTTCTCAACATACCATCTCTCCACCACAAGCCACTTCTTTTTGGTTTCAGCTGATATTTTAGTTTCAAACCTCCTGGCTTAAAACCAGTTGTTCTATTTGTGCCACACATTCTCACTCTTTGTCTTCCAGCACTAAGTTTCACTGCGACCTGCTCCACCTGCAGATGGCTGCCTGGACATATTCCCATCAGCACACGTTCTGAGGAAAAACCTCAGAGCACAGACATGCCTAGCAGAGAGGCAGACAGAGAATAAAGTAACAGCTGAGACTCAGGCTGTGCTGATCATCACCAAACCTCCAGCTGCTCATACAGGCCAATTAAACACTTCTACTTGAAAAAGATGGTGATTATTTTTAGGGCCTTATGGGTAAAGAGAGGAAGTATATCCAGATGGATGATTCTTCAGAGGTTTTCATGCCTTTATGTAGCTATCAGTGGAATTATTAAAGATCTATATGCATGAACTCAAGTTCTTTTTTGTATTTCATGGCTTCCATCAGCTACATTTCCACCTTATTCTTTGAAAACAGTTGCACATTTAGGCTGCAGCAGTATGTTGGTGTAGAAAGTGGGTTATAAATACATTTACTGGTTCTGGAGACGGCTGATCACATTACCTCCATTCAGCCTTGTTGTGAAGAAATGAGTTGCACTGTTGAGGAAGTTGGCTGTCATTAGACATGGACTCTAGAGTAGAGAGGATCTGCTTGAACACTGGCCTTTCCTAAATGAACACAAAAACTGTTGTGTTTGTATGTCTTTCAAATCAAAGCGTAAATATGTTGTAAGTGTGACTTTGTGGATAACTCACTTTTGGCTCTGTTGCCCAGCATTTTCTCATGAGCTCAGCAAAGCTGGCAGGACAGCCACTAGGGATGGTTAACCTCTGAAACACACACAGTACACACACAGTACAGTCAGCTGGAAGGATGGCAGGTCATTCTTAAACTGAAGGGGTTCTGACTTAGAGGATACCACCGGCTCATTAGCTTAGCTTAGCATAAGACCTGGAATTGCAAATGATAATGTTGTGCATACAGATGGAGAACAAAGCAACATTAATCATATAATTATTTGACCACTGGACCATCTGGGCAGTTGGTATTTCGTTTTACCAACAGTACTGACATTAGGTGTAAGCTCGCGAGCAACACACAATACAAGTCAACCATGTGTATGGGAATCTGCCTGTGTGTGTTAGTTTGTGGGGATGACTGAACTCTCCAGAAACTCTTTTCTATCTGCTCTTTACCTCCAGTCTCTCTTTCAGTGTTTAGTCTCTGCATATCAACTGGGTGTGAAAGAAGGGTTATTTTGACGGACAATAATGATTCCACATTTGTGAGCGTCAGTACTGTATATATTTTATACATATAATCACACACTTCAGTACCTCATTTTTCTCCACCACGAGCCAGGCCACTTGTAAACCTTCCAGACCCTTGAAAGGTATCTCACGAGTGAGCATTTCCCAAAGCACCTGTCACAGAAGTCGAGAGGTAAACAAAGTGCATATACGCTGTACATTTACACATATACAAAGGTGCATGTGCATTGCAATAACAGCTAACAATCTGCTGTGGTGCTCAAGCATATGACAAGATTTCCCAGAATAATGTAGAGACACATAAATAGTGCTTAGCAGGTAGTATGTTTTATGTTTTAATATAGAGTATGTGTTCAAATAAACATTAAAAACATTAATCTATCGTTCCTGGAGACCGAATGCTTCATAAATAAAAATAAACACAACATTCATGTAATAGATTTCCAACACCAGTTGAAGCCTGCCATGATTTCTGAAGTACAATAATGGTACTCCTTGATAATTTAGGTTCCTTTCAGTCAAGTAGTGTCAGAAATAACAACTTGTGCTGACTTCTCAAAAGCATTAGATCATGAAAAGGTGGAGGAGAGTAAAACCCACGGATTTTACTGTATGTGTACCGTATTTCTGCATTTCTGCACTTGTCAGCTGCCTTTCATTACATGTATGTATTCTGCTACAGAAATCAGTTCCTCATAAACACGTGTGAGGGGGAAAACTGCATACTTAATGTGCAATCATTCTGCATAACAACAGCATAAAAGCATCCACTGCAATCATAAACACTGTCTGTTTAAGTCCTACAGAGATCTAAGTAAATATAATTTAAATAATTCTTAAGGACTTCGATTCTTCTTCTTTAAGAACAGGAGCAGGTTTAAGGTTGAGAGCAGCTGGTAATAGTTTCCATTTTACAAGTACTTCCAAATGTCTTTAGACAGCAGCTTCACAAGAGAAAGAGCGACATAGAAAGTTTCTAAGAAGCTGTAATTCAGCAAAGGTCAGAATCACTCCTGTTGTCCACTTAAGCAGAGAATGAAGTACAGAAATGAAAATATCAGCAGAATTGGTTGACTGGCAGTTGTTTTTAAGCCTTGAATGATTTTTAGTAGAATTTCGTCAAATGATTTGTATGTATTTGATCCAATTTTTCACAGCTGGATTAAAGCATTATTGTCTGTCAAACTGTTCCTTTAAAAAACAAAATTATTTTAACTGTGTTCCGACCAGATTCAGCCCAGACTGTGCCATAATGTAATGTGAATTATGGTCTTAAACTTAAGAACGGTCCTAAACTTGGCTTATGAGCCAACAACTTATTAATAAAAACTAGACTTACCAACTTAAGGAGTTTAAGGAGTACATTTATTTCTACAAAGAGTGACATCCATTAGCCAGTAATTGTCCTCCAAATGTCACAACTTCGTGTACACTTTATATCCCTCTGAAAGACTATATTTAACATTGTATACGCTTCAATACACTGAAACATGCAAAAAAGAAGCCAGTATGCTCCCATGGTAACAGTTAATGTATGGGACCAATGTAATATTATTATATTCTTAGTCATATATTGCATAAGACACTTGCATGAGAACGCAGGATGTGTCTGTAGGCTCTAAATAGTGATCTATGAAACTATTTAATATACTTTTTTATACTAAAGTTTAAATTAAAGTTGATATAATGCCGTTTTAGAATCATCAGATTTCTAATGATTCTCTACCTGGTTATTTTTTACTTTTAATAATCTACATTGTCAAATGCCTTGAGGAGTGTCATCTTATTTTCAATGTGTTCCTGAGACTCACACTGATGTAGGTATGTTGAGTTACAGTCTATGAGGAACAATCAGTCTAAAGTGTGAGCATTTCATTGTGTTTCTTCAGAATTCTTTTTTTTATCCAATTTTGTGAAAAGTGCACCAAACAATTAACTACACAATTTAAAATAAAAATATTGCATCAGGGTTGTGAGCAATCTCCTCCTTTTCTTCCTGTCACTCACCACTCCATAGGAGAAAGTGTCACAAGTCTCAGACACAGGCAGGCTCTGGATCACCTCTGGAGCCATCCAGGGAAACGTGCCAACCAACGACATGTGTGTTGTGTGGGTCAAAAACTTAGATGCCCCAAAATCACAGATCTGTAGGGATGAACAGAAGTGAAACTAACTTTGCAGCTAAAAGAAAATATATACATTATTTTGTCTCCCTAGCCTCCTTTAATTTGAACAGTGTAGAACCATTGTTCTTTTTCTACTGAAAAATGGAAGTGGAATCTGGAGATGATGCTAGTGTTAGTACATTGTATAAATGTGGAATTTTTTTATTATTGTCATTATCAGCTTTTATTTGATAGGCTGACAGTGGAGAGGCAGACAGGAAACATCAGTAAAGAGAGAGTATGTGACATCCAACAGAGCCCCCCAACCAGACTCAAATTATGGAAATAATGGTTACATGATATGACATGCACTGTACTACACTGACCGCAAGTACTATAATCACATTATTTAAGTCACTGCAGTGTCACAGGAAGACGATGACATTATGATATGTCTCTTTGATACAGCAGGTAAATACAGAATATCCCTAAACAGGCCTGACAAAATATGTGTGGACTTACTGAACAGTTTTCCATAAAACACTAAATCTCTTGCAAATAAAAAGTACAATATATTGTTTAGGGTCTCATTTTGTCATCTTGTCTCTCTCTTTGGCTGATGCTTTCAGTGATTTCTTGTACATGCTAAGTTAGTCACTGCCCTCTTGTGTCCACATACTGTAGTTAAATAGTATTCCATGCACCTAACCTAACAGTTATAAGGTGACATTTTCATGTAACAGCACAATTTCACTTTACCAGAACTGGCTCATTGTGCAGAGCATGGTCAAGCTTAGTGATATCAAAACCTACCTTCAGAACTTTGTCTGCGGATAACACAACTGGAAGGGAAAACAGATTTTTAAAAGTCAGTAAAAGTGGGTATTCACTGCATTTTTGTAAAAACACATTACACACATATATATATATGCAAGTAATACAATCTGTTACCATTCCTGGACTTTAGGTCTCTGTGGATCACCTTAACAGGGGCCTCTGAATGTAAGTAGTGCATCCCTAAAGAGGAAATATAGATTTTTTTGTGAGGGAGATCACAGGAAACACACATGTAAACAATTTTCTGTCCAACTGTCCTTCAGAGTTAACTCTAATTGTTTATATAAACCAACAGCACTGGTATTCTTGGATTAGCTGACCATGATCCATGACAGATCCTGTTTGAAAAATCCTGCATGTGTCTGATGAGCAAATAAAAAACGTCTCTCATATATTTTTTATTAATTTCAACTGAAACTGGTTAATAAACTAGTTTATCAATGTACATATCAATGTCTACAACACTGCTGACTTTTTTATAAAAAAGTTTGCCCTCAGTGACTTACTCCTACAAACAAAGACAGCAACGAAAGCTGTTCTGCTGTTATAACCAATATAACCAATTTACCTCTAGCAATCTCTCCAGCCCATGTCATGATCTGCCCCATGTCCATCTCCTCACTCTCATCACTGGACAGGTAATCATACAAAGACCCACCGCTTGCATACTCTGTGGAGAAATGTGATTACATTAAGTTAGCACTGCCTGGAGGGACAGATACCAACAATTCAATGACGGCAGTTGAGGAGAAAAGTCAGGTGTGGTAATTTGTGATGCTAAAATGTTTTATGAGAAATGTCTTCTCTTGAGGCGTTACATTAAACATCGGAGTGCGGTATGTCAGAGCATTACGTGAAAACAATATATAGTTGAAAGTCTGCTGGACAACTCCTGGAAGCCGGCTGACAGCGGCTTGTTTACAGATTGCTCCTGTCACTGGCCTGTCACTGCGAATGAGCTCAATTTCTCACATTGTACATGAACACACTGAGTCATCCTGTTCCCTCAGGACAAGATGTGTCAAATTCTGATATTTCTACGACATAAAGGAATAATCTTTCTGCTCTGTTTCATACTCTTTTTTTATGGGCCACAACCTTGACAACCACGTGGCCTTTTGCAAGATACTCTTTACAAGACTCACAAGAGACACGGTCTTGAAAATGAAAGATACACAGAACAGGCAATTCAACATTTTTGCTACCTGCTACATGTAAGCTTTCTTACGAAGTACTTCAATAAAGATAAACAAGCACTATCTAATACTAACTACAATGGCAGGAAGCCTCTGTTTGTGCGTAATAACCTAATCATGTCCCAATACAGTAATGTAAACATGCAAAGGCAGCAAGTCTAACTATAAAAAAAAACTGACTTTTATTCTTGTGTTGGCTTTTTGCTTGTGTTGTATGAAAGCTGGCTGACAGCAGGTGTAGAAAGTTTGTTTTAAATACAGTAACATGCAGCTACATTAAAGCTGAGTCACAGCACACATCTCTTTCTGTACTTTATACTTTATTATGTCCGTCCACATTCCATAGATAATATGACCTGTAATATGTGGCTGTAAATTGCACTTTGATTTCAGTGTCATTCAGTGCCTCAGAGCAAATTAGTCTAATGTCACAGAAGGTTTATTACATTAGGTTTATGATGCTGCTGACTGACAGGAGATATTGTTAAACGGGTGCAGGTCAATGGAGACACACAGGTCTGGCTGTTGGAGAGAGTGTACTGGCTGGACCAATACTGTATGTCAACAGACAGAGGAAATTTATAACAGAGCTGATGAATGTGGACATGGCGTGGTCAGCGTAGTCATAAACATTATTCATGTATCTGGTGTTAATTAGTTTCTGCTTTGACAAATAGAGACACCAACCAGCTCCTTGACAACAAAACCCTTTCTCTTTCACAGCTGCAAAATACTCAGGAGCCGTGTTTTTCTCCAGCTGTCAGACACAGTTCTGCAAGTCATGCTGAGAATCTGCAAAAGCAAAACTTCAAATGTTTCACTCAACTGTTAATGATTTCTGTCTCTTTAACTGTTAATAATTTCTTTGTTATAGGTTTCTCTCAACATTTTTTGCATAACATTAACACTGAGCACAGAGTTGATCATAAGGTTTTCTTTGGATATTTATGATGAATGTTTTTTGTTTTCTTATAGACTTTTTTATTTATTATATTAAAAATTTATATTATATTATATATATTTATTACGAGGAGCCATTTATATTAACAGTATCAGTGTGTGTCATATACACACACTGATACTGTTAATATAAATACATACCCCAGTATTGCCATATTAAATTCTGATTTGTACCACACCGAACCTGATATGATTCCATATTTTTTACTGTATGTATTTTTTACAGCCTTACATTGTTGCACTTTCCTTACTTTGCTGTTGTCATTTTTTTTAACATAATACTTTTCATGTTTCCGAGAGAAATTTCACTCTGAATAAATGGAGGAAGACTGTTATTATTGCAGCAACAAGGTATTTACATCTTTCTACATAAATGTTTCTCTGTGATATAAATTCAATTCACACTGTTTTTCTCTCAGTATAAAAAACATTTTTGTAATCATGTTCTTCTCATTGTAGTGTTTAAGTACACTTAGTATAAAGTACTTTAGATGAAAGCTTCTTTCAAGGATGAAATGTAACCGCATCCAAGGTTGTGGGAAGAAAATAAATCACAGTGCGCTACAATAGATAACACACATAAACACAGTGGATTTAGTGAGCCCAGACTAAGGGAACAAAGAAGATCATGCATGTGTTTCAGCTGCTCTGTTGGATGCTGTGTATTTTCCACATGATGAAAGCAGGTGATACTCCCTGTTCAGGATATGAGTTGGGGATGTTATGATTTTCACTCACAGTGTGTTTTGCTGATTTTTCTTGAAGGACATTGATCTTTGTAGCAGTATAAAGACCACATGACCTATGGGCAGTCACTAAGTTTCCCAAACCTGGAAATCCCTAAATGTGACAGATATTTTGCAGTAACTGTATTTGTTAATGAACCACACAGGGCCAAGAAGTTCAGCTTTTGATGTAGAGTGAGTAAACAAGTTAAAAGCCTCTAACACAGCTTCCATCGACATGTAGGTTGAGCTGTTTGTACTAAACTGCTGCTCGAGTGCTCTTTTGTTTTGTTTTTCAGAAAGAAGGACTCGTGCCCAGTTTCTGAAAGGTGAAGATTTTCTTTTTTGTACCACAGTAAACGGGATATGTTTGAGTTCTGCATTGCTGGTTATTATTATCTCATGAGCTCGACAGGACTAAAATTAAATTGATTGTTAAAGCTAGAGATGTAACAGCAGCTGCAGCAGAGGAGTTTAAAATACTCTTCACTTCAGACATATGTGTCTGATATAACATTTCACAACAAACTTCACTAATTTATTTATTTAAATTATATTTTCTCCCTCCCCCTCACTGATCACCAGAAGTGTATATCACAAAATCATGTTTGTATGTTCACATTTTAGTTTTGTTTACGAGGGGGAGCAGAGGTGAAAGCCCCTTGTTTTCTACAGTCCACAGTTAAATGAGCTTTGGAGGTTGTATCATTCTCTCAGCCTCAACTGCACAGAAAACACAAGCAAACAACTAGTCTATCAATGTGTACACTTCCTGAACCCTCTGGCATCCACTAATGCTTCCATAGAAACCTCTGTACCAGTCATTGTTGAGCAAACTGTGCGACCGGTGCTCTACAGATTCAGCTGCTACATTTTCTATCATGCTTAAAAAAAATTAGTGGCAGAATTTATCACTTAATACTGGGACATACATCACTGTACATATGGAAGTGTCAGTATTAAAGCTTCATGGTTAAAAAAAAAAACCGTACCCGTGACAATTCCATAGTTGGGCGCCTCAACAATCGCTCCATAAAACTGAATGATGTTGCGGTGGCTGAGGACACTGAGGATTTCAGCCTGAGGAGAAAACCCACAAGGAGAAAACATAATTGGAGCTTCTTCATCATAATTAAGGTTATTTTACAAATGTCAAATCAGTACAACAGCATCTAAAGCAATGTGAGGATGCAGTTCTAAATGTGAATGTCAGCATGCTTACACGCTGAAATGAAGCTAACATGTTGATGTCAAGCTGGAACTTAAATGAACATTTAATGAATTATGAAAATATATTAAGTTTTTTGGGAAACACTGATGCACTCCAACACTCCGTGCTGCTGCTGTGACCAGTGGTCCCTCATTTGGCCCACTTACTACAAGAAGAGAGGAAATATCTGATATTCAGGACATTTATATCATTGACTGTTTGACAGGTGTTTTAATGCACTATTTTAATAACTTTTATCGAGCAGACAATAACAAGCGTAACAGTAGCTGTAACTGTAGCTTGGAGTTAACTGAAGCAAATTAGTAAAGCCTCATCTCACCTGGTGAGACTCCCTCTGTCTGCTCCGTGTGAAGGAGCTGAGCCCCACCACTGGTCACAGAGAGGAAAGGCTTTGTGGAATAAATCTGGACTAGATTTGCACATTCATGTTATGAACAGTATCAAACTTTACTTTTATTTAGGCTTAAATTAAGTATTTTTTGGAAAGTACTTTTCAGTTTCAGTTTTGAGCATAAAGTTTGTGTAGTTCTACCACCTCTGGGCACGCAGTGGTGCCAAACACTAAGTGCAATAAGTATGAAATCAGTACTGTGGGAATCTGTATAAGTGAAAACTTGTTATTAATGCTAAATGAAAAATTATTAAATCCATTAGGATCCATTTCCATGGGACCGTAAAGATTTTTACATAATTACAAAAAATATTCATGAAATAGCTGCAGAGCTTTTTCAGCCTGGACCAGTGAAGTGTTGGCCCAGCTGACTCAGAGCCACTAGCATGGATAAAATACAGGTGAATTTACAGTATATAGAGACATTTTAATATAAATATAACCATGTGTCACCATTTCTACATTGAACAGGAACCTGACAAAACCAATTCATTTAATTGTATTCAAACACTATAATTAAATGAACAATTAGTTGAATGTGAAAAGATTACATTATTATTTTCACTGCACAATCATCTCTCCAACACTTGAGTGAAGCTGAATGGATATCTGTGATCTTTTACGATTTCATAAAAGAAACTATGAACAATTTTCTGAATATCTCATCAGAGTCCAATGTAATAAATGTAATACAATCTTCCTGAAAAGATTTCAAAGATAATTCCTTTTTTGTCTTTAAAACAATGAGCCTGATCTTTCAAAGAGATTTTAAGAACAGTCCCTGCTGTAATTGGGCCAAATACATTCTTTCATTTGGGAATAATGTTTCTTTTGCAGCACATTGCTAAGAGTGGGGGAGTATAAGAGCATGAGTGATGGGTAAAGAAGTCAATACATCCCACTAAATGGGGTAGCAATTAAAATGATTACTATACTGACAATTAAAAAGTATATGAAAAGCCCAGGCAATTATGACTCCTACCTCGTTTTCAATCTTGAGCAGTTTTTTCACTGCCACCTCTTTGTCCTTGGAGATCCACCTGGCTCGGTACACACTCCCGAAGCTGCCGCCGCCACAGTTCTCATAGAAAACGATGTCATCAAACTTGATTTGCACGAAGGAGGCACTGGGAGACGACATCTCATAATGACACTCAGCACCGACTCAGCTTCTAGGGGATCACAAGGAGGGAGGGGAAGTCTGGTTCACTCAACAAAGTCCTCTGTGATAAATAAACGTGTTCCTGGACTTCAGAGAGCAGCTTCAAACTGAAACATACCGAGAGATTAGACAGGACTCCAGCATGACCCATAAGAGGCCACTGGCTGATACTGCGTGTAGTGTCAGTGTGCTATCCCTGGTTTTAGTTCTGTGATTTACTGACCATCCTCTGTCTCCTTCTCTCGTCTACTACAGTCATCGTCGGTACCAGTGAACTATGAGCTCAGGGTCCAGACTCTGCTTGTATAAGGACGAAGGCATGCCTGGTATGTGGTCATCACGCAGCCAAAGTCACAGACTATTCCAGCACGCTCTGCTGTGTTCAGTACAAGTAAGGCCACAAGCAGGCAGAGCAAACGCTTGTAATGATAAACTGTCTCTGACTGTTTCAAGTCCAAATCCTGGAGAGACCCTCATATTCTCTTTATCTTCTAAACTAAAAAATGAGCTCTTGTTGCCCGTGTAAAGGCCATACATGCAGTATTTGTGTAAGCCAGGGTTAGGAGCAGCACAATGCCTCTAAACTGGAGTCTACGCAGAATGATTATCACATCCTTTTGTTTGTCCGTAACAGCATAAAAGCATCTTGTAAAGAAATAATTCCATCATTACAGGAAATTGTAGCTCTGTTATTGTTCATAGGTTCCCCATTTACAGCTGAGCAATTACAGCTTTTAAAAGGCTGTTACCTGGGTCTTCATTGGGATTGCTATCCATCTCAGCGGGAAATGCCTCTATTGTCACAGAGGGGAGCCGTTGCTTTCTGCTGATTTACTTGTATTCATGCTATACTTAGCCCCACAGCAATTTGCTCAGCAGCCCAGCCCCCCAGTATTGTCCATCTACTCAAGAAGCCAGGGTTACTGGGATGGGGTATAGCTCTCCTGCACTCAATCCTGCCAGTTTCTCAGTTAACAGCAAACACTGCTTTAAGCAAGGCAACAATACGGGCCTGATAGCCACATGCCAAACTGCAGGTTGTTGCTGTAATCAAATCTAAGTGAAAAGCAACTCTCAGGAAGCGAGCAGATAGCAAGGTGGACTGTGAGTTTCTGTTTCACACCCTGACATCATCCAGGTCTGCGGCATGGTTCTATATAGCATCATCACCATCTCAACTACACATCATGACTGTACAGTGCCTGGTGGATACAGGTCCTGTCTCTCTATGTGAGAGTGTCTTAATCACTGTTGGCATGATTACATGGCTTTATAAAGTGATGATGCCCTGCAGACATATAATCAAACCTGACAATGCATAGGACACAGTTAGATGTTAATAGACTGTGGAAAATAAGTAGCACTATGCTTAATCACAGTATAATGTCTTAATACAGTGTGTTTGTTCATTCAGCAGCGTTGTCCACACTCTACAACAAGCGCTTTATAACCTACATCTAAACATTACAGTGCGGTAATGTTCATAATCACACGCGTGTCTGTCAGACACCAGCTACTGTTACACACCTTCTCTGACTTTATAATCACACACACACACATACATACCGACATTCGGCGTGAAGAGCTGCTCGTCGTCGGCGCAGTTTACACCGGGCAGAGGAGAAACTTTCAGAAAGAAAATCCGAGTTCCGGGAAAACCTCATGTGACGTTTGTTGATTTCTCCAGTGACTCCGCGGTAGTTTCACCGGTTTCACAACTTCAGTCAGACTGAACTGGGCCCTCTGCACCCACCATACTGATGACAACAGCTCCCCCCGCTGGACCAATGAGGGACAGCATCTGCGGTGTTTGTCCTGGGACGGTGGTGCTCAGCGTGTGGTCGGCGGACCAGAGGAGGCACCAACGCACCCTCCATCCAGATTTCCAGAGAATTTATTGTTTCACTCGGGAAGAAAAACTCATGATAGTGTGAGATACTCAGTATGATTCATCTATCCATAAACATCAGCCCATGTCCTGGAACAGTGGAGTCCAGCGTGTGGTCCTCGGACCAGTCGAGGTCAAACATAATTTAACAACAAATACTATGTATCCTAAAGTTAAACTTCAGATAATAACTTCATGACATCTACTTAGTAGCTACACGTTACCTTACAGATTTATCTTTGAGTATTTTTACTTTTTTTTTTCCATTTCATATTTATTAAATTAACATTCTGCTTTGACTTGTGAGTTGACAAGTGAGTTATCTTACACTGACAAACTCAATTATTAACAGAGTGTAAGAACATCAGTATAATAATTTTATTTATTTTACATTTATTTTATTCAGATTTCAGTAATATGGCACTTACTACTATATAACTATACAAATATGTTTCCTGTTCCCAAGTGATAAAGAAAAGTCAACAACACAAATCATCCATTAGTTACAAGTTAAAATCAGAATTAGACTTTACTAATATTTTAATTCTATAATTCAATATATCACAAGTCATAGCTGATTAAAGGGTTTTCTGTGTTGTTGCCTTGAATATTAACAGACCCCACAGTTATTAATGAAATGCCAAAACAGGGATGACAGTGTGCCACACAAATGCATTTAAAATATTTAATATTTACATCACACAGAAACGTTTATGACATTAACTGTATCTCAGGCTTTGAAAGACAAATGTGCTCAAATGAATAAAAATTCAAGAAATCACAATCAGTTGCATGCTGATGTCAAAATAAATATTTGTACACAATTTACAAACACATAAGAATTCCACAAACTTAAATATGTATAAATATTGATTGATACAAAAGTTACAAAACAACTGAATATCAGGAATATCGAAACTGCATTTTTAAAGCATTAGCACACAGCACAGAGTGTTTATATCTGAAATGTTACACTGACGAATGAGATCTTTCATTTCTTCAGTCCCTCTTGTTTAAATTTGAGATGATGGTGATAATCTGCAGCACAGTGACATGAGAGGTGCTTCACCCACAATCAATTACTGTACTGTTGTTAAAATACCACAAATTACTGTAATAAAAGACGTAGTAAGTCAGGCAATGGGATCTGAAACGATATCTCATAATGTCCTACAGAATGAGAGGCAGCATCAAAGTGTAACAATAATGTCCCTGAGTGGCTTCAAGATCTGCGAGGCTCAAGTCCATGAGAGAGCTGAGTTAGCGTCCTTTGGTTGTCAATCACGTGGAGCTGACGGACATAGGTCCGAACTTCTGGGTGGTTCTTGTTGGCCAGAGGCGAATCTGAACCTGGTTAAGTTGAAAATATGAGAAGCATCACAAATTATGTGAAAAGCTGTTAAAAAGTATCGCCTACAAATCAACAAAGATCTGTGAATATGGATAAAATGTATTGTTTGCTATCAAATATTTCTACTGATTGATATTTCATCCCACCTTTCAGAAAGGGATGATCATCATACTTACCAAATGGGTGGCTCCGGCAGTATCTCACTATCTTCACTGTGTTAGCTATCATACGCTGAAAGACAAAAAGCTATAATCACTCATGAGAAACAGATGTACACTCTTGCTAGATAATGTTCTCCACCTTTACAGTCTCACCATTTTCTCAAAATTGACCAAATTGTCAATAAATGTCTTGTTGCCCTCATGAGTGAATGTCATGTCTGTAAAAAAAAAGTAAGTTGCTCAGACGGTCAAAGCTGTTGCAGAAGTAATTCAGCAACAAAACAACTGTGACATACAGGTTAAAATAATGATGATTATGTTAAAAATATAAACACTAATTAAATAAAGAGCTCTGACCTTTGATGAGCAGCGGCATGAAGGGAATGATGGGAGGCTCCAGTTTGGCAAATGTCAGTCGGTATGCTCGATGGTTCCTGGATGGGTCCTGTGGAAACAGTCACACTGGTCTGAGATCTAGCGTCACTGTGTTAAATGGCTCCATCACAGTCACCCACAGACTGAGGGTGATGTTGCTAATCCCACACTCCTCTCGAGTGACCAGCTGACGGAGCAGCAATCTTAACTTTCTCAAAGATGGAGACACTGAGAGGGATTGAGTGCACAAATTGACTTACCATCGAGTTTTCAAATTCACTGTAAAGTTTCTTGAATTTGCTGGGAAGTTTCTGTGAACACAAATAAAAAGGGAGGTTAACTTGCAGCTAAGATCATTTTGAACAGACACCGACTGTGAACAAATAACTCACCTCCCAGGTCTGACTCAGCCTGCTTACTGCTGGATTACTCAGTCCCATAATGACAGCAAAGAAGGCGTTCATATTCCTGTACTCCTTACAGCTTTTACAGAAAACATGAAAAGACAAGTTAGAGTAGTGAATGCACAAAACTGTACTTAAGTGAATAGAGGTCCACTCACTGTGCGGCGATCTTGATGAACTTCTTGAGAAGTTGCACCCTCTTGTTGAGTTGAGAACACAGACACATCTCTGTGACCACCCAAAACTGAATCTCGTTAAACCTCCTCAGAAACAGGTCCAGGTTGACAGTGGTTTTCTTGACGTTTTGCTTACCAAAAGTGTGGTAGATGAGTTCGAGCTTTGGACACCACAAAAAAACACAACTCACTTTCTTGTGAGTAAAAAAATAGAATGACTAAAGTAAAAATTCGACTTTATTTGTGCCATAGAAGTAAAACAGTTCAACTCTTAAAAGTCAATTTACAACCTTACTGCAGATGTCGCATTATTCTTTTCACCTAATGGCACCTGGCATCTCTCTGTCATACCTCATGTACACAGTGGAAAAGCTCCCAGTCATAGGAAGTCATGTGATAAGCCACATCCTTAGAGCTCATCACCTCAAACGTGGCCAGTGACCCTGTGGAGGGACCCTCCTGCTCAGGTAAAGGAGTCTAAAAAACAGAAAGTGACAAAACTGATGCTGAAATATGTTCATGAACCAAAATACAACAAATGTTTAACACAAGTAAATAAAAAGTTTAACACCACCATAGTTTAACAAAATATAAACATATGAAAATACATATAACTAAATATATTATGTGACTCTAATAACTGCTGCACTTTCACTGAGTTACTTAAAATCAAGCAAACTGCTAAAGTCATCAAAGACCTCACAAATGTTAGCTCAGATGTCACTGAACTACACCTACGAATGGGGCTTCTGTAAAATGCTTTTATAATTTTTTGGTGTTTTTTTTTTTTTTTTTTGAAAGACATTAACAAACCAAAGAATCCAGCTGGTCCCTGTGGCAGACAAACAGCCGTCCGTTTATGCTGAGGGTGGAGAAGACTGAAACATCGTTGGGCTTAAAGATCACTTTCTCTGTGGAAGCAAAACATAACACATTAAAAGTTAAAAAAAGATTTTTGAAATAGGGGTTCTAACTGATAACACGACTGCTAACTCTTAGTCTTAGTCACAGCACAGTGTTCTGAAAATACAACAGCTTAGAGTACAAGCATTTGGAGCACTAATAACAGTGAGAAATTATGACAGTATTGGACAACACCATATTTCTTTCCATAGTTTCATCACATTCACACAGGTTTTCCTGTCCACAGCTGCCTAGTGTTGCTCATGTTATATCCTGTAACTATTTACTAGATTGTGAATGTCTGTTATATAATTAAACTAAATTGAATATAATTATGAGTGTAAAAAAACTAACTCAAAGCTAAAGTTCCTGACTGACTATTAGTTTATTTGCCTCTAAGAAGCAAAGAAGTGTGGACAAGTAAGAGTTACTCTTGTCACAGCTGTTCACAGTCAGCAAACTCAACACTAATTTAAATTTCATGGAGATTCATTGATGTCGCACCCTGCTTGGCCTCTGTTGTGCTGTCTTGGTTAACATGTAGCTGCTGCCCTCACCTCTTTCTGAACTGAGGTTGACCAGGATCAGGTCCTCAGCTGACACCAGCTTGTCGGCCACAGCACCGATGACCTCCCTGACTGAGGCACCCACAGGGACCCGGATTGTGGTGTAGGTGTGGTCACAGCAGTAGACTTTGAACAGAACTGGAGGCATGAATCACAGCAAATATGGGTTTGTCATCAAGAAGCAATGAAAGAGACGGGGAGTAAATAGAACTAATGCATTGCACTAGTTGGCAACTTAAGATAAAGCAGAGGGGTCTGATTTTCCTCTGGTGTTTACTTTCCATGTGAAACTGTTTCACTTAAATTAAACAACACCTTTTGTTTTATTTTAAACTATCAGAAATGTTCGTGTGCGACTATGCACACAAATGAGGAAAAGAAAAACAAATGACTCTGCTGACAAAGAAAATCAAACAAGGAAATCCTTTGTTGCAACAAAACTGTCTTTGTACTTTAGTGCAATCAGTGCGCGACTCTATTTGTTTTAAATATATAACATGTCAAGCAAATTATGTTTTTTTAGTATACTGGCTGAAATATGATGAGAAAGACAAATGGAAAAACAAAAGATATTCAATCATTATGTGTAACGTCCAAATTAGGTCACTGTAAAAATATCCTCTCTTATATTAGTGTAGATATTTCCTGATGAACAAAAACACCACCCACTCCAACATCTAGTGAGGACCTGACACACTAGGCCTGATGTAGCAACAATACACTAAGACAAACCCTGATCACAGACATAAACTGCTCCACACTGAGACATGTCTTTTACTCACTTTCATCATTACTCTTAATGGGCTGATGTTTCTGAACCTTCTCATCTCCCATACTGAAGTGCCGCAGCAGGACTTTGTGCTGTGACAGAAAACGGTTCTTTAAAAGGCTCAGTCATCACAACAATTTGGCACAATACAAAAAAAATCCACATGAACCTTAATTTGAAAGAAAAAGAATCAATTTCTTACCTTTTTCTGTGAAACTCTGGCGTCTTCAGTGCTAAAGTGAGAAAAGTCTTCATCAATCAACTTAACAAAGTTCTTTATGTTTGTTCATATAACAATACAAGTTGACAAAGACGTAAACATTGGAGATACAGCAGCTTAATTATGAGCACATACAGGAGGATTATAGTGTCTACAAAATGTTAAAAAACAGGTTTACAGATGAAGGCTTTTTCTTTGCCTCAACATACTTGCACTTCACAAGTCTCTCCAGTTCTGTCAGTTGGTCCCTCAGGGCTTGAATCAATTTGGCGTCACTAGATACCACCATTAGAAACTTCTGCAAAAAACAATATCGACAAACGGAAGAACATGAAAATTGTTTTGATGCCTATCAATCGTGCATAGCATTACATTTTCCCCTGTCCACCACCATTAAACTTTTGCATTACATAATGCTGTAAACATTTATTCATTTTCATCACACAAATCTGATCTATAAAATGATAACTTTAGAGATTTAACTAAAGAGCATGACTTATGTTCATATTGCTGTATGAAAAGAAAATTATACAGATGAAAATCACAGAGAACCCCTGATAATAATTTGAAATGTCCAGTGGTTATATTGGCACTTATATCTATAGGCTGACCTCTAAAAAGGCCATTGAGACGTCCTCCTCCTGCAGGTGATCTCCGTGTATTGCAGCCCACTGCATCACCAGGCGGATCACTCTGCGTTTGTTGTGAAGCGTGTAGTCCAGTTTCTCCTGTTCAGAGCCCTGCAGGGCCTGAGCACGGTAGGTGCACAGCAGTTAAAGATCAAAACAATTAGTTTAACAGGGTTGAAACAGAACATTAGGTAACATGGTGCTGAAAGGATATTGTGCCATCAAAACTGGACATAGTTGATTGTTTGGGATGAAGACACAGTGCGTGAGCAGAAAGTCGTCCAAGGCTGAGTCTGTGACCAAAAAAGAGAGACGCTCTGTGATGCCATTATAAGAACAGATCAAAGAGTGTTCAGAGCCATCAGGCCTTGCTCCACACACGGCCATGTCACTGTCACCTATGCAGGCACATGAAAACCATACGTATCCACACAAGCGAGAGTAAGTAGATCAGCTCTGTGATGTGTGGCTAATTATTCATGAGAAGAAACAGGTCAGAGCAGAGCAGCAGGCAGAGGACCGAGGATTAAATATACTAATGGAAGGAAACCCTTGACAGTAAATGATCATTATATTGATAGATTGTATTAGATGGTACTAATCTGACGTTCTGAATGTTTTACACTGAGCAGTACCTGACTCTGTGAATTGAGAATCCAATCGCATCATTTCAAGGAGGTGCTCCAAAATCTTCTCCGGCGTCCCCGACATTACCTTGTATCTGGAGCGACACAGAAGAAAACACACCCTTCACTAATCAAGAAACACTGGCCCTTAATGCTTAATAACACGGCTAGAGCCCTTGACTGATTTGTGTTACTTGAACGTGTGTCTCTGATTGCTTCATTTGATAACAATCCTATTTACAATCACAGAGTTCTTGGGCGGCTGAAGATTAAGGGGAGTCCAGGCTAAGTGCTGCCAGTGAAGCAAAAAAAAAAAAGGTGTAGGGGCATCTTCGCTCTAAAGGAGAATCAACGCAATCCAGCCTTGGTTGTTTTCATTACTTGATAGCAACATGACAAGAGGGAGCTACACAAGCTACGGCGTGTCTTCCCCACTCACGGGAGAGAACACAGTCTTAACACTCATGTGTGAGGAACACAGTTGATTAGAGGATGACCCTGAAAATATAATTGTGACTTGCCAGGCCTTTTCCCCCTGGGAACTAGGCGGTTATTATCATTAATATGTCTCTCTATAATATTGCAGCAACTGAGGGGTAGTGACAGATGCCTCCATTAAGACACCACTCATTGGCTGCTGTGCAGTATCTGCTGGCCACACTGACTGATACATAGTATTTACCAGGGACTTCCAATGTTTTTCACAACAAGGCAGTCGATATCCTGCATTTTTCTCATTGTCCACAATAAAAAGACAAAAAACAAAAAGTTAGTTCTTTGTTCTTTTCTGTGCAAAAAGTGACAACTATGTTTAAGATTTGTTTTTATTTACGTGAACATTTGAGTTTATTTTGAGTCAATCCCACATAATGATGAAAAATACTCAATACTGTAAATAGTGTGCATTAATCCACAGATGAAAATAATACAGAAGTAACATCTACAAAAAGCCCAACTGTTTCACAGTTTATTCTATTAATGACAAGAGTAAAATCATCACTAACATATGTGCTTAGGGCCAAAGTGTGTGCCAAAAAAAGGGTAGTTAGAAAGTATTGAGAAGGAACAGCAAAGATACATTTTTACATTACAACAAACTGCAGATATCAAATGAGGGAAGCTATGCTTAAGTCATTGTCCATTTTAAAGTTTGTGATAATAGTTAGTTAATCTTACTTCAATTCAATTCAGTTCACCTGTAATTTATTATATGTCCTTTTTTACATAGAATAGTTAATAACACCTGTCACTTCATAATGAGCATTTTTCATGTTTTAATGACGTGGACACACACTGTACTTGAACCTTTACAGTCTACAAATGAGGTTGTGATGAGTTAAGTGGGTAAGCAGTAAATTTACTTGTAATGCGAGGAGGAGGCTCCGTGGTTGGAGATTTGTCTGCTGCTGAGACTCTTCTCTAACACCAGGACATCCTGACCATGCTCTTTCAGACGCACTGTGTTGGCCTCTACATCCTTCACACATACACAAACACACACAGTGAATACATACAATTATGCATTTTAATATAGATTCTAGTGGGAATTCAATAGTTTCCAACTTTGCCTTTCATTATATAAAAATAGAAATAGAAATGCTGTTTCCATCTCAAGCAGGACATGTGTGATGTTGTCAGAGCTCCCAGATGGAGATTTACCACTGAGCTTTTCTGCATCCACAGCCTCTTAATCTCATATCTGCTTTTTATTGCTAGCTAAAAAAACTCATCATTAACATATTTCATATTTAACAGGATGACTAAGCTAGTGGGTGCAGAGGGCTGATGTTCAATCCCAAAGGCTACTTTAAGTTGTATGCCTGCGCTACTGAGCTTTTGCCAAGAGAGGGCGACAGTGGCCTTTTTATTATTGGTTAAATCGAATCAGAAACCCACCCTCAAGATCCTGTTGAAGTCTTCCTTGTCTACTTTGAGGAAGTGACAGTTGTCCTCTCGCAGTACAATGGAGGCAGCTCGGGGGGCGTCATTGACAAGAGCGAGTTTTCCAAAGTCATCTCCTTCATGAAGCGTGCAAACAACACCCTGAGGAGCACAGCAAACTGGTCCGTTACTGACGCAGAGCAACATAATCAGCTTAATGTTTTTATAATTTAGACAATCTCATCTGGAGAAATACCTACTTTTCCACAGATGACGACATTTACTGAGCCCTTTAGAATAATATACCATGATGTGCCCTCCTCCCCTTGATTGAACACTGAGACAGGAAAGATTTGGTAGTCAGCATTAATATTGTTCCTTTACTGCAATAATAAATTTAGGTATTTAGCATCGATTTCATCATTTTTGTAAAAGGGGGGTCCATTTATTTTTTAACAAAAATGCTTACACACTGTTCCGGCTTTTGCATGAGATTCAAAGATCAGAACTCCTGCCAGTTCTCTCTTTACCTGTGCAAACAGAGGGAAAAAATCCATATTAACACAAATTTCTTCTACTTACTGATAATTCAGGAAGCAACCAAAAAGAGTACGACCAAAGAGTGTACAGGACATTATCCTGCTGGTTCAAAATTCCATAAACATGTAAGTTATAGTTCAAAAAAAGTTGCAGACTAGAGACTGAAGACAGAGACATTGTACTCACAGTGGTGGACAGATGAGATAAGGCCTTTATATGGAGAAGCTCTTCATAAATGATCTCCAAATCATCTGCTGTTCTTTCAGACGGACTGGAAAACAGCGTATATTTAAATGAACTGATCACACCACATGCTGACTAAATTTTTTTTAATATTTCTTAGATTTAGATTTAGACTTAGATTTCTTAGATCTCTTAGATATGCTTTAGAGCCGTACTGTTTCCTCAGAATCATCCTCATGTGGGCGTCAGGCCCAATCTGTGAGAGTAGAAGCAGAGTGTCCTGCAGCTCCTCTTGGCTCTCTCTCCTCTCCTCCTCACTGGGGAAAGGGGCGTCCTCCTGTTCATCGTCCAGGAAACGGTAGAAAAGGTACTTGTCCTGGAAGCTCAGCTCCTGGTCCACTGCGTGACAGCAGCACGACACGGAACACAGGGTTTATATATTAAAATCTCTGCCTCACAGGTGCATGTGTGCAGACAGACATCACACAGAATCTCACCATGGTTGAGAACACCTTCCTCCAACAGCACCTGCCACATGCTCACAGCCTGAACACGAGAGTGGACACACGAGCTCTGCTGCATTTGCCAATCAACCAACTCGGTCCCCACGCAACACTGTCTGGGAAAGACACAAGTCAAATAAGACTTTATGCAAGCCTAGGCAGTAATGTAACGTATAATGTTCACTGTCAGATTTATTGTTTGTTGTGGGTATTCATTTGCTCTCATTTTGTGTCCGTTGTTCAGCTAAACAGAGTACTATCATAAAAGAGCATATAAGTTTAGTCATAGTATAATTCTTATATAAATAGGTTAAATAAAATAAATAAATCTTTGAATCCTTCTGTTTTACATTCTCACAGTCCAAATAATGACACATTTATTAATGAGGAATTAGGGAAAAATAAAAAGCAATATCACTGACAAGATCAATTTTGATGACATAGAGCAATTATAAAGAAAATATTTTCAAAAGAACCCTCCCAAGCTTGCTGATAATACTGATGTTAAAAATTCTTCTCTATCTACAGCACATACAATGCTGCATGTTGGTCCACAAGTCAAATGGTCTGTGAACAGATGAGATCAGATTTTTCTGTAAATGATGAATGCTACATGTACTTTTGTGTCTTTTGTGTGACTGTCCCCAAAGGGACAAATGAAGTATTTGAATTGTAATAATAATGTAATCTTCTACAATTACCAGAGTATTAACATTTACCTGTATGTCTTCAAATGGTACTTCCTGTCTCTGATCATGTGAGGCGCCCTGGAGAGGATGGCATTACGGATAATATTTCCTGCCCTCAAGATCTTCTCAGAGGGAACCTGTACAGTAGGATAAAGTTAAATCTACCACAATAGCGTATACTGAGCGTAGCATATACAAGTAATGACCCCTACATACAGAAAGTGATTTGTTTACTACCTGAGAAATGCATTTAGGATGGAGTTTGGCAGGACTTTCAATGAATGACTTCTGCAAAATAAAATTTAAAAAAATGAGTATAACAGAAATCAAAGACGTCATGATGACAGTGAAACTGAGGCTCATCTGTAAGTAGAAAAGTCAACAAACTCAAGTTAAATGAGGTGTTTTTCTTTTCACTGTGGGCTGCAAGATGTTTTCCGCACCGCTACTGCATGATTCACAATAGGCAGTTAATTTTATTTGAACTTATCAATTTCTATATTGCATCTGAGTTAAAATAACAGTCTGCTCTCGACTGATTCATTCAGTCGCTCAAATGAGACACACAGGTTGGGGATCACTGTATGTTTTTTCTTCTGCCGGTGCCATGGGGTGGGCTGGGGGGCAGCGACATTTAAAATGCATTCTGTATGCTTCAGAGAGTAGCGGTAACTCGTGCATTTATGTGAAGGCTTTAAAACCTCAGAATTTATTTACTGGAAAATTAGTCAGTAGCCAAATACGATGGGCTTCCACAGTTATTATTTATATATGTTAAAGTACATTGACGACTTGTTTTTACATAACAGGAAAGCAGGAATTTCTATTTTTTACTTAAGAGAACAATTGTGTTGTGACTAAACCCTACGTAGGAACAAAGCACAAGGCACCATAAATCTGCTGTAGTGCCACATTATCAAGCCAGAGTTCAGGAAATGACAACAGGAGAAAGGTGGGACAGGAACTGTTCTGGATGGACATGAGGACTCCAGTCACCTTGTTTATGCTTAAACCAACTTTAAACAAACTTCACACTGCACACTTATTTCCACCTCTGCTGGGGAGGTGGGTAAAAGTAAAGGAAACTGTTACATCAGTCAAACTGGAAGTACTGGTAGCATGAGTTATATTATATATTTTAGAGTAGTCTGGGCTGAGTAAAAATAAATAATGAATGTGTGTCAGGTTATCCAGTTTTAGAGAAATTACCATATCCTGATGCTTGCAGACTGAAACAAATGGGTTGTTGCTTATATTCTCTTTATCCGGCATTCCTGGGGGAGAAAATAAGAGAGTATGTGACCAAAAAATGTCGAGTTACTTGTGTCTGATAGGGGCACTTATTTGTGAAGAAAAGGCACAAATAGCTCATTTGACACCGTATACAGTATACCATCTAAATTATTTTTGTTGAATGTATTGGTCCTTCAAATGCCACATCAATTCAGTCACATCAACAGGACACATCATACAGGTAGTATCCATGTAAAGCATGAATAGAAAACTTACAAAATAGAAAGTCTAACTTGTTGGGAAAGAAAAAAAAGTTCTTGGTTTGAACTTTGTGGCAGTGAAAGATAATGTGAGTATTTGGGTGGCGTGGATAACGTGTACTCATGTTTAATAATGTGGTCAGGTGAAGTGGTACTGTGCTGAATGCTCAACTGCAGTGAACAAAACAATACTGACTTTAAAAGCCTCCACGAAATACACTTCTAGTCAAAAGTGCTGTAAAAGCTCTGTGTTGTTGTTACTAAGATTTAAAATATGTTTAATTCATTTGACTCAGCCACTGCAGTTACAAGCTGCTGTGGTTGTACTGTACGAGAGAGTGCATCAATGTAGAGCTGCCTGGTGCTTGTTGTCTTCTGTCTTTGTGTATTCATGCAGACTGCATACTGTAAATCCCCTAAGTAATGTCCTGTATGTTGCTGACATTTTCAGAGCCCTGCTGTTTACAGTACTTTTCTAACACATATGAACACTAAAGCAGACACTTTCACTTTTAATATCTGTCCAGCACACCACACTACTTAATCATATCCTAATTTTATGATGAGCAGAGTTTCAGATTGTGAGTTTAAAAAAACCCACTGCCAGTAAGCGAACATCCTCTGGATTTTCTCACTGCACACTGCTTTTTATCATTTTTATGGCACATGACTGAAACAAGTTAAGTGCTCTGTTTGGACAAAACTACGTCAGTATTGAGTTAACAACAACAACAAAAAAGCATAAATAAAAGCATCAGCCTTTATCCCAATGCAAGAAGATACTGGAGGGTTTGTCAGTAAAGGAGTTATGCACACAAAAATATAATTTCATATTAACAAACAAACAAAAATCCTATTTATCCTTTAATATACTGATTAATAAATGTGTAATCTAAGTGTTAAAAAAAACAACTAACGACTACTCAGAGATGTAAATAGAAATGAAGATTCACTTACTGTCAGCACCACAACCACTCTCCATCACACCATAGGGTGGGGCAAGCAGTTCAGCCATGTACTGATGATATTTCTATAAAAATAACGAAAATACAAGAACAAATCAGTGATAACATTTTATGACTGGACAGAAAATATTAATTAAGACATTTTTGTAAGTAAGAATCTGTAGCATTAGTGTCTGTTTCAAGCTATGCTTGGATACAGCAGTACTACTTCGTTTTGCTTATTAGCATGCTAACATTTGTAAATTAACACTGAATGCAAACTACATAAGGCTGAATGTAAACCAAATAAACCAAATGCAATGATGGTGCCAGGGGAAAAGTCATGCATCGCCCAAGTTATCACATTTTGCGCTGCAGGAAAAAGGAATGTGTGTACAAAGTTTTATGATCATATACTCAGGAGATGTTGAGACATTTCACTCATTAAAAAGCCCAGTTTTATCATGGTGCCAGAAGAAATGTCAGAGAATCAACAAAGTCAGTAGCACGCATACAAAATCCATCTATTAGATATTTCAGTGGACCAAAACTACAGGCAGAATAGACACAATCTTCCCTAAAGACATGTGGTCAGAATGGCTAAACATGTGCTGTATCAGCCTTCTTTGAAGTGTGTTAAGAAAACATGATCCTAGAAGGAACAGTGTAATAACCAGTTCACTTCAGCTAGAGTTCACTATAGTCTAGTAAAGAAAACTTTGCTTCTGAGATGCTTCAGTAGTTCATTATTAGACAGCTGACAGTCTGGGTTGCATGTTATTTCCACTGTCTTTCCTCTAACATTTCACATCTCTGTTTCTGTCTAACAAGGTGCTTCACGTGTCCCGAGAGCATGAGGAGAAGAACAAAGTCCCTGACTGTTTGTTGATATTTCATCCTCATTAGCCACACTAACACGCAAAAAGAAGTATGCTTCAGTGGAAATGTAAAGCTAATACAGCTTAGGTTTTTCTTTTAGGTTTTTTTTTATTATTCAAATATCTTTATTACAAAATAAAACAACATAACTGTCACAAATGTGATTCTCAATTTAAATTTCTCACCCTATTTTTCCACAATACAACTGTATATGTCTTATTAACTTTACTGTGCCCTGCAGCATCACAGACATTATGTAAGGAAAATCATGCTGCACACACCCATGTAAATGTTATGGGTTTATTCATAACACTAGAGCACAAAGATGTCAGTCCAGCCATTTCCAATGAGCTATAACAATGCCTCACTGCCAACCAAGACTGAGTAGAACTATAATGCAGAGGGAGAGTACAAACCTCTGCTGATGATTCTACAACAAATGGAAGTAATATTTTAAATATTACATTATTCCTGTAATTGAATTGCCTTCCTCCAGGTACTGTGGTTTTCTATAGGCATGAATTTGAGCATAAATGGCTGTATATCCTTATGTGTCATTCCTGACATAAACTGGTGACCTGTTTTGCCAAATGCATCCGTGTAAGACCGGCTCCAACCCCCCCACCACCCTTACCAGGATAAACAGTTTATGGATGTTAAATTCAACATATAGCATCCAGCTATATACACACATATGTATACACATACACACACATAATGCTAGCACATAAACCTAACATACATTTACACATAAATCTGTTTAAATACATCTTTAGACATATGTATTCACACCTGTATACATCTAAATGTGTGCTCATATATACACAAGAGCCAAGCATTAGTTGATTCTTAGAATTGTATTTTTTACATCTCATTTCTAAACTCAGTTTTCAAAACAAATCTGTCAAATAAGCCGATGGTACGATATTAATTTGTGGTAAAAGACAAACAAAAACTAATTATGTGCCAGAGGAGCTGTGTTGTAGGTCAATAAAAGCTGATTGAGAACCACTTACCGACTGGCCAATTCTCTCTACCACCCTATCTTCTGGTCAGAAGATACTGACTGAAAGCTAGACCTCTCGAGCCATTTGTTCCTGGATGGTAATGTACTCTCAGAGGTCATGTTTTAAATTCAATTCTGCCCACTGATGTCAGTTAATCACTTTAGCAACCCTTCAGGGGCACACAGATTTTTCCCTCAACCAAGAAATGTCTTAGCGACCTCATTTTTTAAAAACATTTCCACGTATCTACTGCAAAATGAGAACATTGAGGTACTAACAGACATAGATTAATGTCAACACTGTGCTCACATGGTGAAAGTCTGTGGAGTGGTACACATCCAAACAACAGACATATCAATTATTGAAAGTTAATCAATGCCTTCAGAATGACTTGATAAGGGAGGGAGGGAGCTATCTGTCTTTGTTGACAATTAAAGGATTTAGGATCAGGGAGGAGCACTTAAACTGAGCAGCACATGAACAAATGAACTCAATCCCTCTGAGCCAGTTAAGCTGCGCTCCCTGAGGGGTTGAATCCAGTACACAGGGTGGGGGTGTTTTAGAGGAGGATTAGCATTATTATCAGGTGTGCAAAAAGCACTCTGTGTCTATTTTGTTAATAATGATGTTTCTGACAATGCACATCTTTCTAACCTCAGCAGCTTCTATTGTCTTGTCTAGAAAATTGATCAATGTACATCAAGTCTGATTACTGCTGCTTTTTTAAGTAATTTGCTGTTTAAAGGTTTAACTGTTTACTGCCATATCTTGCTATGCTTCTGTTTGTATTTAAAGAAATATTCTAAAATATGATATTATACACTGTAATATTATAGCAAGTAATAACAAGAATGTCATTTTTAATTTTCTTAGTTTGTATTCTGTTAAGCTGTTTTTAAAATGTTAATTATCATTATCATCTCTAACTATAAGAGATAATCTCTCCAAAATACCACTATACAAGAATTAACTTGAGTCTGACTTGGAACCACAATCAACCTACCACACTTCAATTTCGTAATTTATCAGATATGGTACACTACCGTCTTAGTGTTTCCTACTTTTATTCTACTCAAAAATCTTGCTTGACTTTTAACTGCTTCACAAAGGTTTGCGAGGCTGAATGGTGTACTTCAGCAGCTGATCACAGAGAAACGCCTGATACTAAATCCACACACAATGACTACACATTTACACACAAAACAAATACTGTATACTAGCAGCTTTTAAGCCACTGTAAATAAAAGATACCCTGCAGATGTCAGCAGATAAAGTTGGACACACTGACTGGTTATTTATCAGTTTTTCAACATCCTCTTAAACTTGATATTTTGTTGCTGCTGGTGAAGTTCAGGTCTCTTTGGAAGGAGTCTCTCCGATTATCCTGTAATTCAAACACCATGTGACAGCTATTGGCTTCTTAGCTTAGCTTAAAGACTGGAAACAAGAGGAAACAAAATAGGCAAATGTTTTTTACACAACCAGGCTAGTCAGTTCCCTCTATTTAAGCTCTAAACTAAACTAATTTTCTTCTATCAGAAAATTCATATCTGATCACATCACAGAAGAGAATAAAAAAGCAAATGTCCAGTGCTTGAATTATGTGATAATAAATGCATTTAATGTATTTCTTACACCCTGATTTAAAGATTTATAAGACTTAATCATAAATATATCTACTTGCCATGTTTCCCAGAAATATGAATTCAAACATTTATGACAATATTTCTTGTCACAATATAGTCTATAGTCTGTCACTTTATAACAATACTGACAGAGATTTCCTTATAATCTATCATCACAGAAGGAAGACAGGTCATGGCAACTTAAATGCCCCAACTTAACACATTTTGATTACTCTTCTCATTTAGCAGGCAATGGCAAATGGATTTAATAACATGTGTTTTATTACTTAGTAGTCATGATGACTCCAAAAGTTGTAGAACTAAGAAATCTTTTTAGATCTTAGGCAGTTCATATAGCTAAAACAGTGTCAGATAATGAAAGAACACGTGGACATAAAATTGAAAGAACCATAAAAAAACTACAGAATTTTATTTATGAATTCATCTGAAGTCAGAAGAATCAAATGTTAATTTGTGTCATTCTACATCTTTCCTTTGTCTCATCAGCAAACAGGCATCCTCACAGTTCGATTGACAGAAATGTGAGCCTGAGCCTGAGGCTGAAAAAATCTGATCTGTGTGACCCCACAAATCACAATTAAAAGTTGAGTTCTATTTCAATGCTACAGCTCTTTGATTGGTGTTTCTTTTCTATCTCATTAACATCACTTGTGATTTAGAATAGAGAGCACAGATTATAGCTCTCTGAATGGCATAAGGTACCCACCAGCAAAATCCATCCAACATGTGAAAACAAATTGATTTAAAGCACTCTGTGAGACCTACAAAACATAATCTCTCATTACAGCTTGTCAGTTTAAACTTGGTGACTGGATGTTTCTTACTTTTCTCATTTAGCATCATGCAGGCACATGGAGAATGTGCACAGTCCACATAGAAAGTGTATATAAAGACTATGTACAAATCACAAGAGTGAGAAAGTCTGAATATACAGTCCATATCTTTTTCTGATGTGCATGCCTCCCATAATTTAAGAGTTGATGTATAAGAGTTCACAGATAAGGTTAGCCTTATGTCATAACAACAGATCAGTGGAGATATTAGCCATTTCAGTAGATTCTCAGTTCAAGCTCCTCCTCAGTCTTTCACGCTTGAGCACGTTATTGCATTATGAGCATCAATGTGCATGAATGCACTTTCCTATTTAGAATAATTCACTCCAGATTACATAATCTACACAGTGCAAACTGTTCTCAAAACATTAGCTAATTATTCTGGACTTGTACAGGCACACTCAAGGCCACTAGAGGAAACAACAGGGAGAAGTCCCCCCAAGAGCTTCACTTTACTTTGACACTGACATCTCAACATTTTTGGTTGCAAGGTAAAATTTTACTTTTAGATATTTTGAACACAAGTTCTGAATTTCTGTGCAGTTCCGAAACATCATCAAGAACAATTTACTTGTCCTAAAATCAAATGCAGTATTTTTCAGATTTCAAAGGCATCACACAGTTCCAAAGTTTGAAAATAAATTACCTAAAGATGCTACCAGCGTCCCATGCAGCCTATTTATGTTGTCAGTGATTAGAAGGTCCTCCACACCATCTTAATCCAGATGTTAACAGTCCAAGCACATATGTCCAGATTTAAAATTCAGAGTGCCACACATGCAGCATGGTCCAACATGATCCAGTAGCTCGGTCACCACAGTCTGCACACCACTGTGAGAGCAGATCAAGCAGAGAGAGCCAGTCAGCTGCTGACTTCTTCTGAGCAGCAGTTGCTAGGTGATTACTCAACCCCAGTCATGAGCACACAGGAGAGCATGCTCAATTTTTCTCTCTCTCTCTCTCTCTCTCCCTCTCGCTCTTTCAAACACACACACAAGCCATGGTCAGTATACTGTACGCACACATTAGAGTAATCAGTCATTTCTAGCATGAGCACCTTCACAAAGCAAGTGCTAAAGCAGAGTCTGATCAGTCACACAGAATAACGTAATCCAGAATATAAACATTTATTGCACAAAAAACCTCTGATGCTTTCAACAGTTTATAAATCCCCAGTGAATAATTTCCACTGTGGACATACCTATGTAATATAGTTTGAATATAGAGAATTGTAGTCCTTTTCCTTTTTGCAGCCAACCAAACCCTAAATGTACAGACAGTTCTGTCTCCTGTTTCTATCACTGAGCTCCTTCCTCTCAAAGACATAGACCAGATGGTGTCTTATCTTTGACCTTGTTACTTGTCAACTCAAACTCCCTAAGACTTGTCCAACTCACAAATTAACCACATTACCAAGTGCTTTTTAAATGTATATCTCTCAGACAACAAACTTTAAACAACAAATGCCACATTTTCATGGAAATTATAATAACATTATTCATATTCATACATATTCACTTTGCTGCTTAATTTCCACATTGAATAAAAAAATTCAAACATCTAGAAGCAGACTGAATAGGTGAGAGACAGATGAGGCAGGAACAAAGCCAGAACTGGTGTAAATGTACATCACTGAGGTGTCGACAAATCTAACTCTCATTTTACATTTTACACAAACAGATTAGATTCAATTAATTGTAATAAAGTTATGTCTTTGAAAATAGTGTCTCGTATTGAATTTGACATATAAGTCATTCTGAGTTTGATGGAATAAGGCCATGTACTAAACAGATACCAATTTAAGACTAGACTGATTTATATTTTACTGTCTTTATAAGGGACAGAATCAACTCAAGACACTCTTAAGAGAGAACATATTATTTATTATTAATTATAGTTAGTATATTCTTCTTATTTCACTCACAAATATTATTTTACTCACAAATCTGATTTTACAGAGTTTTCTTTCTCTCTCACAGATTGTATGTAAACAAATGTCATTGTTTGAGTCTGACTAAAACCTGAAATAAATATGTGAAACTTTTAAACCTCATTTACAGTAACATGATTAGACAACCATGGTACTGTACATGGCAATCCATCGAATAGGTGTTGATAATTTCCTGTCTTTCCCGGGCTTTTGATCATGTGACAACCGAGTGAACAGAGATAAAAGAATGAAACACAAATGTTTTTGGTTCAATCTTCCTGATCTTTCTGTGCACACATATGTTGTACTCTTGGAGGGTTTCTGGTTCTGGTACTTCAGTGTTGAATGGTTGGAGAATTCACATAACCCTTTTTCCACCCCCACCCCCACCCCCCATCCAATCCTTAGACGCCGGAGGGCAAGCTGCGCCCCTGCCACTTCCTGTTCATCAGCTTTATCCACTAGCTGCCCACCAGGCTGCCTATGGACTAATGACAGTGACACAGCAATCCCCCTTCCACATCCATAGCTCAGCTCAACAGATCGGCCCAAAGCATAAACGCACACATGTAATCCTGGGCATACAATCACAAGTATCTGTAATGTGATGTTACTTAAAACATGTGCAGTACACGTGTCTATTAAACTGTCACTCTACAATGTGTAGTTCGTCACGTCACAACACAAAATAACAAAACCTTTTGTCCAGGCTATGCTGACGTGAGTGTACGAGAGGCCCTTTGCAACCCTAAAAACATAAATTCCAATTGAGTTGTTTCAATCACGGTGGCCATCGGAAGCAGGAAACAAAGGGAAGAGCAAATTGATGATCGGGTCATCTAAGCTTCAGTCATTGTGCCTGTGTGCACACTGAGTTCAGCTTAGGTCTGTTGTGTTAAACCAACAATCATGGTGGCTTGTGCCCAATGACAAAATCCAACTTCTGTCATATGAAAAGCTGCATGAAGGTCTTCATCATAGTGGTTAGCAATATCCAAGGACTACTTATACAGACAAGTCACTATCTTGCTCTCTCCTCATATGCAGAATTTTTGTCTATGCACTCTGGTATTCAGGGTTATGAATAATAGGAATATTGACCTCACGCAGCTTAACATTCAACATTTTCATGCATTACAAAATGTAATTCAGCTTTCATAAGCTGCCTGTGTGGCATATCTGCACTTCATTTGTTTAAACAGCCACAGGGGCAGCTTTTTGCCATTAGACCTGTCACACATAATGTCTGATGCCACCAGTAACAAGATACTGCATTCACCATTCTTCTGGATTACTGTTAAACTGTGAGGAATAAATGAGCTTGAATTAGGTGAAACAGCTGTAACCAAAGCAATGAATTGCACGAGGAATAAAACTAATGCAACATTTCAAAAGGAAACATAAAAAAACATATAATACTGCGGTTTGAATAGTAATTTGTGTCTCTTACTAAATATATTATTTAGTTGTGAAACCTCCCAAAATTATGTTTTCATCACTACTTCACTAAGAAATTCATTCTCACTTTATAAGCACTGGTGATTTAAGGTTTCCACGTCTCAGATGTGACAGAAAGAGATATTTAATGTTGTTTTACTGAACGTGATGGGGGACAAAATCCACAGTCCCTGTATTGTGCAAAAGTGTTTTTAAAAGTTTATCTGAACCTAATTTAAGTCTCTGGTGAATCAAGTGTGAAAGTGAGTTGGAAGTGATGACACATTACTAAAAATGATCTGCTGAGAAGACAATCTGCAACTCCGCTACAAATTTCTGATACAAAAAGCATTTTGCTTCTTCATACAGTACATGGTGGAAATTAGATGCAAACATGTGACATGTTTTCCAAAGAACCCAGTCCCACAATATTAGTTAAATATTCTGTGTCAAACTACATATTAACTTAGTTACTTCCAATTGTGTAAGGCTACAGATATCTTCTACAATCTGAAACAAACCTTAATGAAGAGAGTGCCCCAGGGCAGAGGTAAAACATGTAGCCTAGTAGTATCTCCTCAACACATATGCAGCCAGGGTTATGTATCCAGTCACTCTGACCAGTGCCCTGAGACACTTAACTAGTTTATGTCCTTTGGTCCCAGAGGAAATGGGCTGTCTCTCTCAGGAAACCAGCCCTATACAGAGAGGGAGCTGAGAGAGGAGAGCAGCTTCTACACAACCAACAGGAGCAAGAGATGGAGACATGAGTGCTGCATATCTACTGAGAAGGATCTACTTGAGTTCTACAAAAAATATTGCACATCTTTAGTATCTAGTCACAGCAATTTGTAATCTGTCAGGTTACCTTATGTTAATTTCAAGTTTACTGTGACACAGATATACTTATATTCCTCTATTTTATGGATAGTGTGTCTACTGTACTAGTGATACTTCAGAAATAATGGATACCATAAAGATATCTGTAAACACACATGCCCAGAAAGACAGTTTTTCCTCAACGTTATACTTCCATCTAGTGGTCAAAAGTAAGGTAAAACTCCTAAACTCAAATAAAACCAGTATTTTTTGGACACAAACCTAGGAGCAGAATGTTGCAGTATATATCTAGTGATTAGACAGTTCACAATATTCCTTCAGAGGGTCCAACAATAAATCCACAATCCTACCTCCACCACACAACACTTTGACTGTACGCCACCTATGCTTTGGCTTGTACTCAACTCAATCCATCACAGTTTTCACATTCAACATTTCAGTTCCATCAAGAAAGGCAAGGACAGGTGGCTTTTCCCTGGCTTAAAATATCATCCTCACTATTTTAGAAAACTAAATTTACAATATAAACATTTGATGTGCCTCTAATCTTAGTTCATTCACTAAAAAGAAACAAAGCTGAAAAAAGGAAATGGCCTTCAATGAACTACAGGAGAGACATCAGTGCAGCTTTTTCAGAACTTCTGAACACTTACCTTGAGTTAATCTATCAGATAAGTCATGTCAACATCTGTGTATATATATATATATATATATATACAAGAACAGATGGAGCAGATCAGTGTATTCACCTCCCACAGAGACCTGAACGCTCTCTGTTCAATGCGTAGGAGTTCACTGAATTCCCGTGTAACAATGGTGGCATGCCGAGGGGTGTTGTCCAGGATCGATTCCCCAAAAGCCGTGCCAGCCCCCAGTGTGCATATAGTAACAACATCCTATAACAGACACAAGAAATGGTGCTCTACATGGATCATTCATGAATTAGGATAAAATATCCAGCTAGACAAGAACGCTAGACTATGCTAATGTAATGTCCTTATTGTGCTAAAAAGTAATGATTTTGTGTCTTGAAGAGCAGTGCTCTGCACTGATCAGATCACTCTTAAAGGTTAGAGGCAATCACCTGAACACTTATGGTAGATAGACAGATACACTTCAATCTGCAAAGAATTACTCCAATCAGCACCCGACAAACTGAGGTGCATGAAGGTTCAGTATTAAAAATATGTCCCCCCATCTAACAAGCAAATGCTCTTTACAACCCACACTCCACACGTGTATGCATGTGATATGCTAATAGCATAGAGAGATCACTTTTTTTATCTTTCATATTATGTTTGTGAAATCATATCAGCCATACGTGATAACTTGATGTCTCAGACACTTTAACATCCAGTGAACCGGAGAGGACGGCGTACCAGCTTGTGCCAATGTCACCTTGCCGATACACTGAAAAAAACACAGCACATTTATTAGGAGAACAACTAAGTGAAAGAAATATCTTTCTTTTGTGATATTTTGTGGACGGACTTAGTGTTTTAGTGGTTGTGTTTTAACGTACAGGTGATGCCTTTCTCCAAGCACTCGTAGAATCCACACAGACAAATCTGCTGCAGCAAACTGGGGTGGAATCTCTCGAAGGCCTTCACATTTTTCAGACGTGCCAGAATTATGTCGACATCTTCCCTCGAACGCTCTGCTGGTCTGAAAAAATAAGGAGAAAAGGACAATCTAGAGGTAACTTCAGAAATAATAAGGCAACTAAATAGGCTGGGGAGAGCAGCATAACTTCATCTTGGCCTGGATTCTGTTCAATTAATTAATCAGAACATGTGCTTTGGTTTCATGTTAGAATCAATATGTTATAACTTGTACAGTTGCACAATAGCAGGCCCTTTAACATATTCTAACTACAATCTGATGCACTTTTCATGAGGTTGGATACTGCATAACAACTGCACGCTACATTTGTAGGTTTTCTAAAATATTAACACAGAACCACATTCATTAAAGTTGGGTACTACATCGGGTGCTATATTCAAGCTTCTAGAACAACCTCAGTTTACCAGTCAGAATTACAATGCTGACATGAACGCTATTAACGTGTCTGAAACTTAAAACTGAAATGTGGCACTACCACTGAAGTCGTCTCACACCTTGTCAACTCGTCCTACACATGGATCAGAGTATGCAATTCTGAGAAGTTGAATGTTGAAAAGAAACTCAAATTTAAATTCAAATAAAGAGCAGTGAATATTTGATTACTTTTTTAGGTCACAGTGCACTGTAGTCAGATCCTGTACTACTTTTATTTATTCAGATCATCACAGAAGTGTCACAGTGTGTTTTATTTTTCTAATTGCTGCATTTCATGCCCCACATCAGTTAAACTAAAGCCAAAACCTCTGATGTAATAAGTGGGTGGCTGTACTGTAGCTTACAATGGATTTTGATTCAAATACATTTTTTTTAGAATAAGTCAAAGCAAACAGTATCAGTAATTCAAAAAGGGAACCAAGCTTTTGCTTCACATCTGCCAACAATCCTGTGGCCTAATGTAGCTGTGTAAACAATTCATTTTACTGCATCAACTGCTTTATCATAGCATAGTATGATAGTTACTATATGTTTTTAGTGTGCTGCAGCTTGCAAATGAACAACTTTTATCAGTTAACTCCTAGTATCTATCTATACCTCTATTCTATACACTCCCTGATAAGACGGTATCAAAACACCTGCAGCCACATGTGTGAGAGCCCCTGGTTTACTCCCATATCTGCACTATGTGCTTTATCTCACATACTACAGAGGGAGGACAGTGAGTCAGGAGACAAAGATGTGTAGGTGCTCGAGTTCCAAATATGAAGCTATGGCGTCTGATTGGAGGCCAACCAAGTGAAAAAATAGCTTTCAAAAAGTGCTGATACAGAGTCCTGGTGAGGACAGAATGTTTTCATCCTGAGGACGCCTCATACAATGATGAACCGTAACATGACAATGCTTCTAATTACCATCCACTTTCAGAATTAGATGTAGACATTTTGTATATGTCTGCATTCAGTCAGCTCAGTGTTACGTATTATAAACCGCTGCCACATACAGTAGACCTGCAAACCTACATGTTCATCGCCCACTGCATTTCACTTCACAGAATAGGACAAAGCACACATTTGCTAGGAAAACGTGAGTCATATATGAACCATTTGGTTTGAGCCACACAGGTGGCTTCTACAACTAAACAGAGGATATTACTGTGCAAACATGTCGAGCACACTGCGTCACTTGGCTGTTTATAGCTCATGTACTGTACTTTGGACCTTTCTTTGTGATGAGGCCCTCATTCTTTCCCTCTTCATCCTATAAATCAGAGCGGCCTATTTACATACTATGTTAACCTTTTGAGAGTGTGAAAATTCAAGGTGGATAACTTTTTTTTAAATGTCCACAATATAATTGTGAGCACACAGTAATATTTTATCAGGCCAAGTGTTTCATTGTGATGTGTGGCAGAATTTAGTTTACATATAAATTCTCAATGCACAGAGCCATTCATACATGACATTCACATTTCTGAATGTTTTTTTTGACAATGGTTTCTGTCTCTTAAGTAGTCTTTTGACATAATAAAACACAGAAACCACACAGTTTGATTACAAACAGCATTACACCCCACATATTTTTACCACCTGCTAAAATCTAGAGTTTGATCACCACCTGTTTAACACGTTGTCCGCAAAAGCTGCAGGGCTGTTGTATTAGACAGCATATAATATACAAAATAACCTAGCACACAGTATTAATGTAGTTCTTATAGCAGAGAGGCTACTTCCAGGGGAATCTGTGGACACATCTCTTTGAAACAACTGCTTCTCTCCCAGTTTACTTATTCAGTACTGTGCATGTAAGTAATCGTGTACAGAGCATTGGCAGAACAGTGGCCTATCTTCCTGACATCAACCATCACAGTATTTACCATGGATACTATCAAAAACCACATCAAACAGGTGGAGGGTACATTACATACTTTAGGTGATCAGTTTAGCCACTGATGCAAGCAAACATGTAATAGCACAATAGCTTATCTAAAGTTAGTAGCCTTATTACACTGATTGTTGCTCTATAAGCTTTGCTCTCACCAGTTAGTTTGACTACAGCTACAAACTAACACTGTTTTAAATCCTCAGCCAGCAGCATAAGGTCGATCAAATGCGTGTCTGATAAGAACACGTGGCGCTTTCAAAAATGTCGTAAATCAGTCTTTGCAGCATCAAGTGTCAGTCCCGTTGTGTAGTTAAAACTATAGACCTTACATTAATGTTTTACTTCAGCTGCTGAAGTACAACGCCCAACCTCTGCTGAATAAATGTCAGTTTTACCGCCGTCCTCTGCTATACAGTGGTCCAACAACAACACTGACGTGATATGACTGAAACGGATTAGACTACCTCTTATCCAGACATATAACCCACTCGGCAGAATCCGACGAATGTGAAGAAGTGTGCGCTGCTACCATCTTGCGATCCTGTCGCTGCTGATGCTGCGACGGAGGAGGAGAGAGCTGGACCAGCAGCAGCAGCAGCAGCAGCACCACCTCATCTGGCTCCACTCACCCACTGCCCACAGTCAAACTGTCCTCTCTGCTGCTGCTGCTCACCTGTCCAGCATCCACCGAACATGCATTAGAGAGTTAGCTGTAACGAATGAGGAGCCAGTGAAAGTAATGATAGTGTGTTTTGAGGAAAACGTGACTCACTTTCAGAGCTGAAAAAAAGGCAACAGAGCGAAAAATCAGAGCCTCTTTTTTCTAGATCAGTAGTAGCCAACATTTAAATATGACATTATACTTATGCATATACAGTATGTATGTACTCAAGGGATCATTTACGTAGCAATGAGGCAATATTATCAATGGATCAAACTTTCATTTACAGCTGGTTCATTTTCACAATGAGCTCTATCATCTTTCAATATAATTTTCATGTAGCGAGCATTTGTTTTAGTGTTGTTGCATTAGTGCTTTTTACCTATAAACAGACAGCTGAGTGTAGATTAATTGTTTCAAGAACGTGGTTGATGGAAATCTGTTCTTCTTGATATCAACATAGCCTAAGTGATAAAATTATAATAAAAATGTTTTATAGTGATTCATCTCAAAAGTGTGAAATGTAGCCCACACATTATAGCAGTTCATTGTGTCTTTTTCTGCTTTTGTCAGCACCTAAAAACTCCCACTGATCACTGACTGTAAAAACATGTCTGTGAGGTATGGTTTACCAAATCCTCACTGTGGCAGCACTGTGGCTAATGCAAAAATATCACATAGAGAGAGAATAATCGAGTCACTAATTATGATAAATTCTGCTGTCTGATAAAATTTTGCAACTCAAAGTACCCAAAAAACTCATCAACCTCAACAGGCATCTAAAGGGAAAAAGTGACTGGGGGACCAGTTACTAAATAAAGCATATGGTGCATGACTGCAGAGAGTTGGCAGCAGGTGAAGGGCATGAGTACATTACATCTTTAGCCACAGGACATCTGCACATTGTTGCAAAGAGATGACAGAGGACGTGGTGGTAATCTGGGTTAGCCTGCAGAATAACATACAAAATGTCATCATGGGCATCCACATGATCAGCACATCAGGATTATACAGGGACATATGCGGGGACTCAAGCAAATAACTTACCTATAATTATACTGGTGCTTTTATTACTGACTGCACCTGCCTCCTGCAGCACTCTGAATAAGAACTGACAGCTTGTCTTCTATCAAACTAGGAACATTTCCATAATGGTCCTGAGAAAATTATGTTTTGCAAGAAGAGGCCAGATTATGAAGGTTGTCATTAGTCTCTCTCAGTTACCATGGCAACAAACTGTGACAGAAACAGAAGTATAGAAACTCAGTGGTGCAGCTCCACAGAACTGTATGTGCTTACAAAATTATGTGAATGCCTCTGTTATTTTATTTTATTCATTTTATGCTTTTCAAATAGTTTCTCCTGGCATGTTTTGAAATGATCAAAATTTACACTTTTCTTTCGCAGCGTAATTCATTAAAGACTCAATCTTTCCCTATCTGAAAGTTTTGCCCTTATTTTATACTATGTTTAAAACATTATTGATATTGCCAATATTAATAAATCTCACTGTGTCCTGCATCAAAAGACATTTCACTCTATGTGAGCATGTGTGCTTTTGTGTCTTTACAAGGTGATCAACATGTTTGTGAGTGATGGTTAAGAAACAATTTAAACCACATAAGAATATAACCAGTAACTCTTTGTTAAAGTTATAGTTCTTGATTTTCCTTGTTGTTTCACTGTTTGGATTATGCATACATAAAAGAAGATTTTTTTTCTTTTGTAATATTTCATTTTGGGGTGAGGGGGGTGGGGGGTCAGTCAACTATATAAATATTTAACGTAATTTTATTTAAGACCACAAGATGGCAGCATTCACTTAATAAAAGGCAGAAGGATTCAACCCAAAACTTGATGCCTCCTATAATGATCAATTTAAAAATGTATTAGAGACACACACTTGTACATTTTGTTTTCACGTTTTTATTGTCCACATACTCTGTACTGTCATGCACCTCAAAGTAGCATTGAGGGTTTCTGAGCAGTTATCTTAACTTAAGATCAACTTACTAACTTTCAATTTTCTTAAGTGAAACTTACACGGGGTATATTTTGCTAATCTACTGTCCCCACAGTCAAGAATGAATACGCTCACATTTTGATTGTGTATAATTTTACCTCTTTCTTCAAAAACAGCAACATATTCTCTTCCTATCATGTTGGCTTCCCCCCATCTTGCCAAGGCAAATATTGGGGATGTAAGGCTGAACATGCACAACAAAAGACACACATTCCTGTAACATACCACCAAGTCACAGCAGCAAAAGACCAAGTCCCAACAATGTGTGAAGATGCCAATGTGCACTGCAGCACTTTGCCACCACACCTTTGTTATTATTTCCCTAAAGCAGCAAGTTCTCAAGCTCACTGTTCTCCAAGATACTAAATCCCACATTTGTGACTGGAATCTTTGTTTAGATGACAATACAAGTGGGTCATCAATATTTCAATATAGAATCAGTTTTGTGCAATTTTTGTGCCTCTAGTTGTGCGTGGTTGGACTTAGTTTGAGACATTGTCTCAAAAGTTCCACCCACTACTCTCACTAGATATCTTCACCTGCTCCTGTTTCCATTTGGTTTCCCTTGTTCATTCGGTGTTGTTTAAAGGGTTGCTATAGGGACCACTGGCTCGGTTACGGCGTGCCATGTTACCCCTGGGAGAAAGCCCACTGACTGTGCAAATATGGCTTTTCAGACCCACAGTTGCTAGGAGATGATCTAGCAGGCTTGCAATGGCAAACACATAGACACATGCAACCCTTATGTGCACTCACAGTATGAGTTCAGATGCTGATGGCTACTTAAAAAGATGTGTGTTAATGCTGGCATGTAGAACACGCTGAATGAATGAATGTTCTGGGTCAAATGTCTATTCAAATTTCTCTCTTCTTGCCAGATGATAATTTTGAGATGTTACATTTGTTTTGGGTGATGTTTCCCACTATGTTTAGATTTTTGAATCCCAGTCTAAAGTTTACATCCTTATGGTGGCTAAACATTAGTGGTATCATAAATTAAATAAGTAAAGGAATTAGTACAGGGACATAATGTAAAATGTAAATAAACGTGAGTGGTTATAAGACACTGCATGAGCTTCACATATCAGATAATGACGTCTCAGATGGAATGTGAAAGTAGATAACACCAGAGGAAATGCCTGAGAACCTTTCCAGAGACATCTCTCTGACTGTTTTAAAACATTAAAATACATTTGGTATGGTGGGCTGATGGGCTAAAGTGAACAACACTATTCTAACAGTAGTTTGTAAGGAATATATAATTATATCTAATAATTGAGGGCAAAAAGTATTCCCCTCTGGAAGACAAAAACTCAGCAGATTCAATATTTCATGTTTTGTACAATTAAAAATGTAGATGGGATTACACTTTAGGCCACTGAAAAAATGGTCACGCCCAGAAAAATGCCTGATAAATAGATCACCATCTGCTTGAGCCTCTTGTGGCAGTCTGGTTCATATTTATCAATAATGACTAGCCTCTTTGCATTTTGTTACATAACACTCCTCATGTTTAGTTTTACATAATTAGCAAGGGCTATATGGACGGTAGTATTTTTCAATCATGTAATACATTTATATCACTATAAAGCTCTTTGTATACATGTATTATTAAAACCAAAATCAATTAAAATTCACAATGTAAAAAAACATTAAAATATTCAGTGAATATTCATACAAGTGGAGTTCAAAGAATATCACCTCCCGTTTGATCTGGCTTCTGTTTCCTAAGTCAGTTTGAGTAGATGATATTTTTGCAAAGTAGGTTTTCAGCCACTAAGAAAATCTGACTACACTTTTAGAATCTTTATAGCTGATCTCAGTGTAAACTACAACTCTTTATTTTATGAATAAAATGAGCAGGCACAAATAGTGTGAAGGATATTTGTAATTTTAGAGTTAAATTGAATATTGTTTTCTGGAGACAAGAATAACAAAAATCAATTAAAGTAAAATCAAGTAAAGTCAAAATACATTATGCTGAGTTCTGTACTGAGCTATGTTAAGACATTCTCTGTTGCCTGACAGATAATTTCAGCATGATGAATTACAAATTAAAAATATAAAAATGTCCCAAAACACTATGTACAGCCAGAGCAAAGGTGTGAAAATGTAGGAACACTGCTGGTGACCTACTTTTATTGAGGCCATATATAGTCAGACAAACCTGACTTACAGTATGTTATATGGAGGCTAGTTCCGCATTTATAATAACACAAGTGAGACGTTTATATTATGAACACAAGTCAGCCAAAACTGAATTAGGACTAGAGTCTGAGGTGTATGTTCTCCACTGACTTTGATCATGTTGGCATGTCTTAGTGTATAGCACACATGGGCCATGGGATGATTTGAAAATGTTACACACCTTGCCTCGCTGGTGCATCTTTTCTTGTTTTATTGGTGTTCTTCACAAAAGTAGACAAACAAGGATGTAGATGAGGGGCCTTACAATCAAATCAGCCTTGCTCCATGAAGTTTTGAATTGAATGGAGTCCTGAAGCAGCTGTTTCCAACACAGGGTAATTCTCAAGTGATGAAAAAAATGTTGGAGAAAAATATTTCTGTCTTGGACTAATATAAGTGCAATCTTCTGAATAATAAGACCTTTGCTGCAATCATTTTGACTTATAGTAGGTAAATGGTTCCAGTAGCCCATGACAGGCTGCCCCAGACAGTTTCAGAACCCTGAAACTGAAGCAATGTTTTATTATTAGACCTGTAGTTTTCCTATTGTAATATGTGAAATGACATCTGTAAAAAAGAGCTATAATCAGATAACCAAAGCCCATTGACCTGGACTTGCCTCTGGGGGTCTGGACGTCTGTAAAAGGTTCCTACTTTCTCGTTGGTAATCCAAAGCTACTTCCCATAGCATACCAGCACTGTAGTAAACAATAAAGTATCCTAAATGTATAATCCAGCACATTAGTGTTGCAATGCACACTTTATGCTGGAAAAGAAAAAGCATTGTTTTAGAGTTATATCAAAGCAACAGCGCTACAAAAACAGTAGATCTTACCATTTCCGCAATACAAGAATGTCAGTTTCTTTCAACCCCAACACCTTCAATTCATTAAGTCGATTTTCAGTTTCAAGTCTGAAGCCCAAACCAAGATAATCCTGCACTGCCTTCGGAGACAAATATGCAATTTTTACAGTCTACATAATGCCATAAACTCTGTGTGTCAAACCAGCTGAGTATCTCTATAATGATAAGCTAGTATAAAAAGCAACCATTAAGTGAGAATGTTGCATATACTAGTGGAAAGGTTGTAAGCCTTTTGTCAAATGGAAACGTTTTACTGCCTTGTTGCAAAACATGCGCAGTGTAAATGAACTCCAGTGTGTTATTTGTAGTCTAGGTGTGGACTTTTCCCCGTGCAGAGGTCTAGGTGATCTCTGATAATGGAGTAAACTGTACTCCTCCCACAACATGTCGTGGCCCTGCGCTGCACTGTGGAGAAACACAGAGGAGGGTGTGGAGAGAAGAAGACTGGTGGTGGGTTACACTGCTGGAATGTGTGCGCGCTCCCGACTCCCTGTGTTCCCGTCGGTCGCGCAGACAGACAGACGAGGGTGCACGCGCAGCCCGCGACAGGTCTGGAAGTGCGCGGAGGAGTAGGTGGAGGAGGAGGCTGGAAAACGCTGCCGGAGCGGGGAATGATGGCGGTGTGCAAGAAGAAGGGACAAGTTTGATACTGTAAAACTGGGACGTCGTGGGCGATATTTCGGCGCCTAACACGATGAAGCAAGCAGGAGGTGAGAGCCTTATGAAGTTGTTTAGCTTTGTGTGGTGTTGTGTGTTAACGTTTTTAACGGCTCGTACTTGAAATGCTACAATGAATTGTTCACTAACGTTCGGGCTGTATTGAACCGTTGGCCCAGGAAGTTTAACGTTAACTTATTAACGGCTTTTATAATCTATGGTGTATTATTAACGTTATTAAACAACACCAACCGTGTTTAAACGGTTCAACCGAGTACACTAAAAGTTTATATATAGCTACTTTGAGTTACTTTGAAGATCATTTGGACATTTGTGCTTTAGCTAACGCCAGGAGTCAGATAACCATCGAAATGCGTAAAAAAAGAACTTGCGCTAATGTTAATCTTTTACGGTTACGGTTCTACATTCACACCCCACGTTGTTTTAATTTAAATATTTAAAGTGATAATTGAGGTTTAACAAAGTTGAAGTGATTACAGTCTGGGAGAGTGAGGTAATGGTGTCCGGCCTCTGTATTAACATAGTTTCTTGTCAGTTTCTTTTCAGATGAGTTGAGACGCTGTGTTTAAATGAGACTGCGGCGCTCTAAAGAAACTTTCCCGGACCCAATGGTACCGCTTGCTTAAAGTTGAGGGATACAATTTCATTAAAACAGCAACAGCCTCTCCAGAACTACTTTTTTGCTATTTGGGCTTCAGTGATAAAGAAGGGAAAATGATCAAAGCGGAAAGCAAAGGAGGCGAGAGGACCCTGAGGAGCGCATCCCCGCACAGAAATGCATATAAGTCTGACTTCCATGCTATTAAATGCTCCTTTGATGGGCAAAAATCCGAGGATGCCGCAAAATCATATACAAATGGGTCCAGTGACAACCGAGAGGACTCGAGAGGGAGACCTTTTGGAACCAGAGTGAACAAGATAAAGAACATATTCCTACAGATGGATGGTCAGCAACAGGAGTGCCAAGAAGCAAAAGTGACTTTAAAGTCTGATACGTCTCCAATGTCCCCAACAAAGCTGCAATTTCCAGTCAACACACATAGGGCTAACGTAAACGCCGCAACAAGCCCTGACTCAAACAATGTAGATAAAACACCCAAGGGGGAGGATGTTGAGATTGACAAAGTGGCTTTGGCAGAGAAATTTTCTGTGACCAGAAAACTCTTTGAAAGGGGCATCAAAGAGCAGCCTGCAGCTGAAAAGCAGTCTCCAAACAGGGCAGTGAATCGTTTGTCCCACGGAAGTTCTTCTGATGAAGGGAAAAGCACAAGGAGAGCATCAGGATCTATCGAGACCACTCTCAAATCAGAGCAAACATCAGCAGTTAAATGTCAACCAGACAGGAATGTTGATGGTGAGAGAAAACAAGCATCTAAAGTGTCACTGAATGCAGGACCCATGTCTAAAAGGCTGGAGAATTACATAGGTGCGAATGACTCAGAAGACACCAACACAGCTGCAAAAGGGGGAACGGTGCCTGCTAAACAGCACAGTATGACTGAACAGTTACCACCTACCTCTCCGACAAAGGACAGCTTGCACAAACCTACTACACCTGCTAAAGAAGTCACTAGCTCTTCACCTGCAGCTGATGGCACTAACAAAAATTCACCCTCTACATCTTTTGTCATAAACAAACCACCAGCCTCTGGGTCTAATAGTGGGCTTAAACCAACATTCCCAGTTACTAATGCAGCTTATAGGAGTGTTTCTCCTACAAGTGATGCCACTAACAAACCCCTCTCACCAGAGAAGACAACCCCAACTAGCCATGGCTACAAGCGCTCGTCATCATCTGGTGATGGATTTAACAGGGTTTCTGTTGGTGGGGATGAAAGCAAGCCAAATAGTCCACCCCCAAGAGATGTTAACCAGCCTCTTCCATCAGCTGGTGGTTTTCAGAACACCAGTAGAGCTAAATACTCTGAAAAAGCCAAGACTAATGATAGTGTTGTACACAGTCCTACTAGGGAGAAGCCACCCTGCCAGAACCCAACATTGGACAGAGGGGTGGGCATGGTGCGAGCAGAACTGGTAGTTGTTCAGAATGAGTCTTCAGAGAGTGAAGAAAATGAAGATGAGAATGTTGAAGATAATGTGTTTGAGGAGCAACTTACCAATAAAGACCTACCAACTGACCTGCAAAAAAAAGTTCCACCACAAAAGCAGAACTATAGCTCTACACCTCAGGTCATAGTGAGAGATGTTGCAAAAGAGACACAAAAGCTTGCAGAGACTGTGGGTGAAGGTGGAGTCCAGGAGGAAAACAAGCAGTATGACAGTTTAGTTGTGAGTCAAGATTGTGATGTCAATTGTGAGGAAGATGATGAGGCAGCAGAGGAGGAGAGTGAGCTGGAGGAGCAGATGGGTGAGTACACCCTGGATAGAGCCTCTCCAGTAGTGTGTGGTATTGAGAATGCGGCATTTGTAGATGACAGGGATGTAGACCAGGTCCTCAGGGAAGAGGAAGAAAAGGAGGAGGAGCAGGATCAAATTTGTAGGGAGTATGATAACTGTTATGAAGCTCCTGGTCTGTCAGATGAGGAGGAGACCCCCCCAAAGAGGAAAATCCAGTTCTCTTCTGACCCCATTTTGGTAAGTATTTTTTGTTCATTTGAAGCTCCTAAAAGTATTGTCATCACACCACATTACACCATTAAACCACTGTGTCATGGACTCAGCAGTGATGTCTGTCTGACTGAGGAATTTCCCCGCAGACACAAGGCAAATTAGTGGAGGTTGATAATTAATGCTTATGATGGGCATGTTGACATCACAGCTGCTACACTGTATTATCAGTCAAGCTTTGTCACAGAAGATATAAATGATGGTTTATTTAATCTCATGACCAGGGAAGCTGGTAGTTTGGCAGCCTCATCTCTTTTTAACTGCAGGAGATCAGTAGAGTTGGGAATGTTTGAGGATGGGATGTAGAAAAATTGTAAGTTTTTTTTTTTTTTTTTTTTTTTACTTTTGCATTAAAACTTGTTAGACTGGGTCAGCAGTGGAGGGAGGACAGCTGGGAGGTGGAGATGTGTGAAATTTTAGTCTGTATAGTAAGGAATCTTGACCACACCAAGAGTCACAACACTGAATTTGTATTTTTACTCATTTAGAGTGGTTTCCCGTCTGTTTTTGGGGGGGGGGTTTTCAACATGGATATCAGGAATCCGGAGGTGATAGATAATATAGACCATGGGTTATTATATTATTTCCCTTGAATTTCTGTTTTGTACAGTTAATTTTAGAGCATGTAAATCTTTTTTGGAAAGCAAAAAGGCATGTGTTTATTTTTTTTTCCTGATGAATTCCTTATCCCCTATATTACTGTTATTAGTTTTTGGTATTGCATGGTCTAATATCCTGATAGCATTCCTTTGTGCTACCCATACATTGCAGCTTAGCCGTTTTAGACTCGAAAGTTGGTTTCAGTTGGTGTAATATTTTTTAGTACTGTCACACATCATGTGTAAACATTGACAGTGGGTGTTTTAGGGGTGTGGTGGTAGTGGAGGTAATATCTTTCGCCACAGATATTCCACCATTAATGTATCAAATCAGCATTTAGCTAAAGCGGGGAAAAATCACTTCAGTGCATTCCACAGAGCTTGTGAACAGCTCAGTGTTTATCCAGGCCTTAAAATGTGCTGTTATCTCAGGGTGTGGATCCCCTCCCTTTCCCAGTCATCCTGGCAGGGGGTCCTGGGAGAGGGGACCAGAAGCTGACCTGGAGTGGAGGGGACACAAACAACAGTGTGCAACCCCTGTCTAAAGTAGAGCGATGACAGAGATAAACGATGCATTAGAGTTCATGACAATATGCTAGACTGTGTCTGTTAACACACTGTTTATTAGAACTATCAGAGGGAGACTTGCAAAATGCAAATGTAAAAGAGATTTGGCTGACATAAAGTTGTAATTGCTGATATTGTGTTCAAGTAATTTAGACAAAGCTTTTGTTTTCGCAGTCTGGCCACCAAGTTAGTGAGAGTACATATTGTGAACGCCAGGTGAAACTGGAGGATGTATGCAAAAGGTTAGGTGAAGTTAAGTAATAAGTCCAAAAATGTCCATACAGTCTCTTAATAATAATTATTAATTGTTAAGTGTTCTGATAATTGCATGATCGGGTATGTGCAGTGGAGAGCTAGATTGGTGAGATTTGAGCTAGGATTAAAACTAAGGTAAAGATTAAATGCTGTGTGTGTGTGTGTGTGTGTGTGTGTGTGTGTGTGTGTGTGTGTGTGTGTGTGTGTGTGTGTGTGTGTCTCTCTCTCTCTCTCAGCCAGGTAAGTCACACAAATGCCGACCAGTTAACATTTCTGGCTAACACCGGCCTTCTGCTAGGACTGCATCAGTTTCCACAGTTTGCTTAGCCTGAAATGGAACTTTGATTGAGCACACTTCATTTGTAGCCAACTAGGAGAGAGGAGGTACTTTGTGGCTCAGAATGGGATTAGGTCCCTACGTAATCTGAGTCTTTTTGACAGAGGAGGTGTCCTGTATGGAAGAAAGGTACTCTTTGTGAAAGAAAGGAGACATCCAGCTTAGCCCTTATCAGGGATAAAAAGAGAAACTTTGATGAGGTTTCTTAAGTAGCCAGAATTACTGTGCACATGTATCTTATGTTGAGCCATATATACAAGGTTTATGGTAGAAAATGCATTTAATGTGTAATTTCATTGAGATGAAAATACCCACATTTTGCAGTGTAACAAGAAAATAGTTGCACTAGCACTGCAAATGACAAATAGCACTGCAGTTATTTTACACAATGTTTTGTGGAAAGATTCTTCTGCATATGTAGTAACAGACACATCATAGTACACACTTGAAGTTGCTGCATTCCCATTGTTGCTGTGTCCGTACATATATGTTTGCATTACAGTATAAATATTGCGCTACTGCTTTAAATTATCTTGTTAGTTATAGTTTCTGTAACTCCAAATAAAAAAACACTTCTGTAATGTTAAACTGTGTGTTATAACCCTTCTTAGAGTATGGCAAAAATCGTTATTGAATGTAACACTCCTGATGTACATATGTTTTATGCTTTGGGACAAGATTCCAAAGATTCATTTTCAGGGTAGTTATGTGGCATCTTTAGAGTTTCCCATTGGTTTTGTGTGTCATGTCACATATGGGAACATATATATATAACATAAAATTTAATGGTAACAGAAAAGAAACCCTGGATTTGCATCTGCTGCGTCGCTCCACCCGGCAGAGTCACAGGAAGTATCAGAGGCAGTGACTGGTTAACACATTGTCCTTACTTCAACACACAGGGTGTGTAAGTATAAGGACATACACAGGGTGTACAGTTCACTTTCTTTCTTAGCACTGTAGCTAATTGCTGTCTGCATTAGTCACTGTCCAAGTATATTTCTCCTGTCAGTTTGGCTCAGTATACCTTACCATAGCTTTTGTTTTGTACCTGTAGACATTTTACCAGGTGCGTCAGTTTGTAAATATCAATGTCTAGGTAGATAAAAATTGTCATTCTTAATTTATGCTAGAAAAATGAGAGTTAATTTCAACAGGGCAGAATTCTTTTATACTTCTATATTTCATGTCATTAGGGGCTTTGCTCTAAGATTCAAGAGCAATACTCTGTGTTTGTGCTTATGCTTCTATAACCATTTAATCCAATAGGAAATGAAAAGCATAACTATCTGAGATGTGTCTTTTGTTGGATAGAAGAATGTCTCTGTCATGACTCCACCCTCATCCAGTCAGCAAAGAGGCCCTTGCTTATAGGATCCGAGATCCAACCACCTGGGCTAGTGAGTGTTTATGCGACAAGATGGAGGTGGAATACTAATGCGGTCAGCTCAAAGCTGGGCATTAATCGTCTTGGCATGGGTTGAGTCTTGGCCTGATTGCGATTGCTTTGAGTAATATTATTATTTGATTACAGGCAAACACATTAGGCGGTGTTGTTTATTTTTACTAAAACTTAATAATAATTGTGTGTCAGTGTTTTCAGCAGCCCTTTAGATGAGCTTTTCTGGGCCATTTATATACAAACCTGTTCAACCTGTTTCTGTTTGCACGTCTTTGGAAATTTGATTCCATTGTGGCTCGCTGCCATAATTTTCTTTTCTGCTGTAGGTCACACATTAACATTAAGTTTAAAAGAAAAACATTTTTTTTTGTTTCATTTAGGGTTAGTTAATGTGATATGTTATTAACAAGACCATTCATACAGGAAGTACTAGATTTTTTTCCTGGTTTGTTTACAAATGGTCTAAAAACTGGGCCCTATGCCTTCTTTCCTAATTATGATCTGCGCCAAGCCATCACCCCTGCCCCAGCTCTCTCTCACAGCATGTTTTGATTTGTTGTCTTTTTGTAGCCCTGCTTACATTACAAGCTCCCCTATCCAGTGGTCAGCCCTCATTTTGCACTGGCAAGAGATTTCTTTGGTTTGCTTTTGCTCGCAGCTGCTGACTCATTTCCCACATTGGCATTCTGTTATGTGGAGGGGAGTGAGAGAAAGATGGAAGGGCTTTTAGTTTGGGTGTAGGCATGTGTACATCTGTGTGTGTGAGCATACATAGAGAGGATAGACCATTGGTATTTTTGAAGATGGAGGAAAAGCCCACATTTTGTGCTAAAGGTTGCAGCTCTGGAGGAAACGTGAATATGACTTATTAACACAACTCCACAGTGTAAACAAATAATTTAAGTGAATAAATTGGCATAAATCAACAAATTAAATACCTTGTGCTAAACCTCTTCTTTTTTGGTCTCTTATGTTTAGAGTCAGTCTGTCTGATTAATTGTTTTATGTATTTTGTCAATTGTTGCACTACATTTCCTGAACAAAAGAAAAAAGTCTGGTAACTGAGGACAGTAAGCATTATGTGAGGCTTTACTTTGAGAAAAGGCTAATAAAGAGATTGATTCATTCTTGCTTTAGTTTCATCAATGAACAGTACATCGTTTGATAAAGGCCTGGGAGAGTATGATAGAAGAAAAGACAGACGTTGTAATCGAGGGTAAGGTACGGGGGAGAAACCAAACTGAACCACTTCTTCTCAGCTAATGCTGGGGCCACACGCAGTGCTGCTTCCTATATTCTATTAACCTACATTTCATTCAGCCTTTAATTACTAAAGTCTCCAAAGTCTAAACTAAAAAGTATCTTTCATTCTTAATGGAATTTCTCTCTGCTCTACTTCTGTGACTATTTTTGACTGTCTAAATTAGAAGTTGAAAAGCTTTGTTAGTCCTGTTTATAGAAGAGCTCTCATGTTTGTCGTTAAGATAGGTGCATAGTTCATTAAAGGTGCAAGTATGACAAAAATGGCTCAAGTAACTTGTTGATTATTTTAATAAGGGATAATCCTCAATACTATGTGCGGTGGCCTTGGTTTTGTGTGACAAAGATAACAACTATCTATCAATAGAAAAAAGCACAATGTATGATTTTACAAGAGACAACCAATGATTATGATGTAGATCATAAACTCATAAAGGTTTGCAATTTGCTTTGACAAATTGAACAGAGAGTGTAGTAATTTACTGTGGAAACTTACTATGTGCATTGTTTTGGATTGCATCCAGAGGCTACATAGCGAGGTGAGAGGAAGACAGTGGGAGGAGTTTTGGTTGTGGTTGATTCCTCATGTCTTAGCATGATACAAGATGTAGACCTTAGACTGTTACCCAGAATGAAAATGTTTGCAGGATTAAATCATACATGATCATCCCAAAAGTCTAAATCAGTCGAATTTTACCATATTCAAACTCCTTATTTTTCGTTTTGATTTCATTGTGTTATTCACCACACTGAGAGATCTATTCAAAAGCTTGTAATATAGAGACAGCCATTCATGACTTTCAGGTATCTAAGATTGCACTGTAGACCACAACACACCACCTGACTTCTCAATATTTGCAAGTTGATTAATCTAGTTTCTGTGAGTTTTGTAAACCACGGGTTTGTACAGGAGTTTTGTGGTGCTTGTAGTAGGGGTGGGGGAAAAAAATCTATATAGTATAGTACAGCGATATTATTACATGGTGATATTGTATTGATACAGGGAAGCCAAAAATTGATATTTTGTATACAAATTTAAAATAAAATTTAAACAAATCTAAATTTTTATTGTTAAAAATAACTGTAATTGCACAGTAGTCCACATATTTGCATTCAGATTTTATAACATCAGATTGATCAGAATGAATGTGTAGACATTTTCCATATTTTAAATGACTATTGTAGCTGAAAACAACTGTTTTTAAAAAAGGAATATTTAGATAAACTTAGGCCTTTAAACATTAGTACTGTCTTCCAATATCACGTTATGTTTGCTGATGCAAATGTATTAATTTAAAAGGAGAACTGATCATTAGAAAACCATGCGCAATGATGGTAACACAACTGAAGACATGTATCTTTTCATGAAAAACATGGTAATTCATCTGTGTCCAAACTTTTGACTGGTAGTGTATATATAATAAGCCATTTGAAAGTGGCCTACCATGGTGGCACACCTAGAATGAACAGAAACAGAACAGACTGTTACTGTCCATTCTGGTCCACTTGCATGGTGGAAGCAAAACAACGACAGCTACCATGAATACTGCCTTTGTGTACCGGTGTAACCACTTAACCATGTCGGAGTGCACTTTTTCAAAGGCTGCTAAATCGTGAAGATGAAAAATTCATTTAAATTCACAAGCAGGGAATGTGGACAAACGTTTTTTTCCTTGCACACAAAAACAATGTAGAGGACGGGTCTTAAGTCTTACTGAGCTAGCTATGTGATTATGATTTATTTGGCAGGTGGTAGTAAGTGAATTTGTGATAAGATTATGCAGCCACTTCTTCACATATTCTTTACATACTTCTTCACAATATGGCCACTAATATCTAATCAGGCCATCACTGAGTCCAAGTTGACATTTGTACTTTTATCAGAAGTCATCTCATGAATAAACACCATCATTATCATCTTCTGTTTGACAGATGATGTGGTATGCTTTAGATCATGAGCTGTTCTCTTCCCATAAAGGTTTCATCAGTCCAACAAATCTTATTACAGTTGTTTTCTGGCAAAGTTTAATATGGCCTTTCTGTTTTTGAGTGTTACTAGTGACTTGCACCTTGTCATGGAGATAAATACTCTTACAAAGTTATTGTAACTGGGTTGTAACAGATGGTCATCTCAAATCCATTATATGCAGATTATTAGCGGTCACTTTAGCTTGACCTCTAGAGTGGTTTTTAGTGTATTACAAATACCATTTCTGCTTGGTAGTATCAGTGCTCTTTAACTTAAATAACACTGAGAGTGTTATTGGATGAAATAATCATTGAAACGGTTCTTGAGAATGGGATAATACCTGTGGACTGATAATTATGGGATAGAAATGTTCTTCTTTGCGTTGCTATTAATTTTATATCTTTTTACTGTGCTGATGACAACACTTGTCTCCTCCAAACATCTTTGCTACATTCACTGCTTAGCTCTCCCCAGCTGTGCCCTACTTTCCACGCTACTCATGTTCAGTACTACGTGTATGTACTTTATAATTGCAACCAGAAAACAGCCCATGGGACACATCTAGTGCTTTGCAAGGCCTGCCTGCAAAGTTCACAACTTTTGCAAACTGTGATGAAAGTTCCTTAGAGTATGCCTTGGGAATACATATTCTGCTTAGGTGACACTAACACTTGATTTACATCAGTTAAAAAAGTGTGATTGATTTTACTAAAGATGCTAAAATAATTACTAACGACAGCTGGGAGATGCAGTCTGTACAGATGGATAACCAAAGATTATTTACCTTCATAATCTCTGTTAGGGATTATTCTGGAAATGAGAAAAATGACTGTAGTTTGATGAGCAAAGGAGTGCAGACCATACAAAGGGCTCTGCTATCCTTCAGCAGTTGCTAAAGTGTGATTCAATACTGCATTTGTGCCATAATTTCCTCAGTAGACCTCAAAAGTATTTAAAGTAACGTTTTCCATCATAACTCATAGATACTCCCCCACATTGCTACGTCCGATGATTAACAACTTTTTAAGGACTGTAGGTTGTTTATTAAAACTTTGCACTTTTGGCAAATACAGGTCTTTAGTACATTCTCCAATGAAGAATATGATCGGCGAAATGATGATGTGGATCCAGTTGCAGCATCTGCAGAGTATGAGCTGGAGAAGAGAGTGGAGAAGATGGATGTGTTCCCTGTGGAGATTGAGAAAGGTGAGTTTAGTAACACTTGTTAATGTTAATTTATATGTGTCATCCATCTTTACTACATCAAATATAGAAACTACATCAAATTATGTAATGCAATTTCTGTGTTTGAGTGTTTATGTCATATGCACATTGTTTAAACCCTCTTCATAATTTCACTGGATAATTTCTCAGGAGACAATGGGCTTGGAATCAGTATCATAGGAATGGGAGTGGGAGCTGATCAAGGTCTGGAAAAGCTTGGCATTTTTGTGAAAACCATAACAGAGCGAGGAGCAGCTGAAAAAGATGGACGGTTAGTTAAAGTGCAATAATGTCTTTTTGCACAACCCAAAAGTCTCATGTAATGTTTTTTGTACAACTGAAAACATGGTGTGCACTTGCCACAACTGTTTTTAATGTCACACTAGAATTCCATCTTCCCCCAGGGCTCAGTGACAAGAAAAAAACTCAAACAACTGGATTTATTTATAACCACATGAAGAAGATAAAGAAAATAGTCTTGCTGCTTCTGTTTCCCAGACATTTTAGATATGTTTTTGCTAGCTGAATTAAGGCTACTTCTTAACTACTTTGCTGAACGTGGTGAATTATTCTTGAGAACCTCTCCTTGTAATCACTATTTCTTGTTTCTCCAGCATACAGGTAAATGACCAGATAGTGGAGGTAGATGGTATCAGTCTCGTGGGTGTCACCCAGCTGTTTGCTGCTACAGTACTGAAGAACACGAAGGGCACAGTGAGGTCAGCTTAAAGTCCATCTCCTCTGCACCTAGAAAGAACATAATTCAATAATCAATTGACAAGAATAAGTCACTGTTCTTTCACAGTGATGAGAAATAACTGAAAAACAGTCTGTTTATAGAGGCCATAAATATTTTGTGTTTTTTTTTTTAGGTGAATGAAGCAACACAAAGTATTCTGGCGTGTAAATGATTTATCATAGTGAAATTAAATACTCTCACATGACATGGTCAGATGTAAACTGCGTCCCAAAATTTGCATTTCAGTGGAGTATGTCTATGTAATATGTAAAATATTTCATTACATGGTGCACTAACATGTTGCACTCTAAAACACAGGTTTCTGATTGGACGGGAGAAGCCAGGGACACAAAGCGAGGTGGCCCGTCTCATAAGCGAGACATTAGAGCAGGAGAAGAACCAGCAGCAGCAAGAGCACCTGGATGACCCTTATGAACACTCCACAGAGGAGGTGAGTTAAAACAGTTCCCCCTCTACCTTTTGAAATGTTTATGTTTTATGGAGTGGATGGTAGAGATGCCCATGTTACCATGTCAACACATCTTCAACTTCTTTTTACAGAGTTGGTTGTATGAGGATTTTTATATCTTAAATATTGTGCTATGACACTATAATGCATTATTTGTAAAGTTCTTGTGTAATCACACAGAACATGAAACATTGGAATCCATATTTGCCTGTTTTTTTTTTAGGCATGTCTGGATGGTTAGGCAGAATATTTCAGCATTACTGAAGAATCAGTGTTTCACAGTTGTAATTACAACTTAGATGTTGACACAAATGCTATTTAAAAGTTGGAAACTCTTAATTACCGTAACTCAGGAATTAGTCCTTTTGCCATGCCCCAACCAGTAGCATCCAGCTCACACTAGGAAATGAGCACCTGCTTGTGCGAAAGCCATGTGTCACAATACTGGTGTGTTGTAAGGTATTCATTCAGCTGCTGCTTGTCTGCCTGAGTTGTGAAATGTTTGCTTTCTGCAGTTCATGCAGCCACAAGCCCCTGTTTTATGATAGAGAGACAAAGTAAAGAATATAGGTGGAATTTACTAGATCAAACAAAGACAAAACAGACAGTTTCGTGGCTTAATAAGGAAGTAGGTGCTCTTTGTGCTGGCTCTGTGGTTATGCAAAATGCATTGCATTATGTAGACATTTGCAAATGTGTTGATAGTCTTGTTATCCACAGAGAATGTTTTTTATGTTGCAGATATGCTACATGAACATGTAGTCAAACTCCTGCAGTGCCTCCTTGTTAGCCAGTTCACTGACTTAAAAACGTTTCCTCATATGGTGAAATGTGTTGCGTTGTGTTGCTGACACATGTTGAATATGTTCCTGAGCATGCAAGGAGGTGTGGTACTCACAGCATGTGATGCCATGATATCATATTACAGGAGGAGCACTATGAGGAGGAGGAGGAGGAAGGAGCAGATGAGAGGATTCTGGGTTCCAATTTCTCGCCAGGGCGGAACATAGAGGTGTTTGAGCTGCCTGATTCAGAGTCCTTGTTTATGCCCACCAACATGGATAGCTCTCAGATGATCTTCAAGTTCAAAGAGGTATCATCCTATGTGATTGAAATCTCATTCAAAGTTTTGGTGATCTGTTAGGACAGTCAACAATTCAGTAACACAGAGTAACCAAATGTTAAATTTTTCTTTTTGTTCCATAGCTGCAGCTCAAACACAGCATTGCCTTAGCTGATATAAATCAACTACAAGAAAGGGTATGATGGTTATTAACTTTTTAATGTCTAATATATTCATAACACACAAGCAAAATAAATACCTCTATACTGTATATACAAATTAATATAGTACCATTATATAGAAGTCCATTAAAGAAAACATACTTTTTTGTCTATTAAAATTATTGTCTATAATTTTCAGATTATATGTCTTTATTATATGTATTGTATTAATTTGCTTCACATTTACAGTAAGTTGTTAAAGAAAATGGGACCACTATAAGGAGTTTGCTCTAGTTCTTGTAAATTGCTTTTTACTATTTAATGCAGTAGTGCATTAAGTAGCACACAGACTGTCTCAGACCAGCAGATAAAGTTTAGCAAAAGCTAAGTTACCATGCTGCCGTCTCCCTACAGCTAACAGCTTTGGAGGAGGACAGATCATTGTGGGAAGCAAGGGAGTCAACACTGGAGCAAAAGATCACAGATAGCAACGACAAAATCCTGAAGTTGGAGAGTTTCTGGCTGGAAGCCCAGGCTCTATGTAAGACTGTGAATGAACAATTAGTGGAGACTCAGACCCAACACGAGACCCTAGACAAGAAGTACAACAAGGCTAAAAAACTGCTCAAGGACTATCAGCAGAAGTGAGTTTGTCCAGAGTTACATAATACTTTACAGTTGGAATGGTCAGTGCTGTTTGATTCAGTGATTTACTTACATCTGTTTGTTTAAAAAAATAAATTTAGGAACAACACATGTTGTCTAAATGTGTTTAGTTACTAAAGGTATTACATTTGGTTAGATAATTACATTAAATTAGTTCAATAATGAAGTAAATGGGTAAATCTAAAAATAAAATGCCTAAACTGCAAGAAAACTCTTCTGAAGACTGTTGAATAGATTCTACGTAGGAGCAAGGAATGACTGGTCTCTTGGCCTATTGCATAACCAGTAGAAGCAGTAGCAGTAAATAGTTGTGTTGTACCTGGATGACTGAGAATCTTCATGCACTGACATTCCAAACTCTAACCTATGTTTTGTGATATCTCTCTGATGGGTTCATTGTGTATTTTCCCCTCAGATTTTGAGATTTTGATCTGCCACTCCAATACACATTGGGGTATTCAAAGCACTGTAGAATTACATTTGAGAACCCTGTCAAGAATCCTGTCCTTTCTGCTCTGTGGTTGCACCAAACATGACAACTGTAAACTAGTTTGATGGCTAACTGCTGCATATTACTGTTTGCAGATCCTTATTTTTTTGTGATAATTACATAAAAGAGATCTAATTTTACACGAAAAATGACTGATGAGAAGCCATACTTCCTTGTTTCCTCCCCAGGGAGATAGACTTTGTAAAGAAAGAGGAGGAACTGAAAAAAAGTCTGGATGAAAAAGACAAGTGGTACAAGGAGCAGCTGGAGGGCCTGCAAAACAGAGTAAGACCCCAGCTTAGACAAATGTGTTTATACATTAAAGAGGACTTGCTAGAGACACTTTAATGAGCCTTGGTGTTTGTTTGTCCACAGATAGCTAACCTGGAGTCCAGAGGCGTCTCAGGTCTGGAGCATCAGAGTGGTCAGGACTCTGCTGCAGAGGAAAGGCTAAGCAGCCAAGACTCAATCACCAACACACAATCTGTTGATTCACTGCTAGGTACAAAGGGTTAATACAATTGTTTAAAGTGGAAGTGCACATTTTCATTGTGTGATCTGTAAAACATTCACAAACACATCATAAACCCCACTGAGTCTTGGTAAATAATTAATGGTGATACATGTCTTAATGTCTCATGTTGTATGCATTTGTTTTATTCTTGCTGTAGAGCAAGACTGGAGTGAGTTGATCCCTGAAACTGAGCGCTTGGACACGAGCGCACACAGAGCGAAAGGCCTGCTGGCTCAGAAAGCCAAACGTCAGCCTCCATCACGGAACAAACTGAAGGAGAGCCTTACCGTGGCTTCAAGTCACTCTCAGGTCAGCCGGGAACAGCTGATACTGTTATAATGCAGAGAAGCAGAGCACTTAGTGTTAAAGTTAATGTTTACTTAATAGGAATAAGCTGCAAAATAACCGTAAACGTGAGATTATATGCAAACTTTTAATTAGACTGCCGCTTATTCCATGGATAATCTGCATTCTAGCAAGCAAAATAAAAAAGATAATCTCAAATCTGGCAGGAAATAAAGTGAGCAGGTGTGCCCCACTATTGTGCTGTTGAGGCAGCACTTTGCTTAAAAAGTAGAATTGTCTTAACATACCCACAGCTCTTCTAAAATAGACGGAGAACATCCAATTTGCCACAGCTATGGCTAAAGGGATTAATTTTTCGGGTTGTTTGTCTGTTTGTCATCCCATTTTTTTGAACATGTTATCACAGGAATGCCATGAGGAAATGTTTTAATGGTTAATGGAGACAAACCATCAGAATGCAGAACATGTACTGATTCCTCTTAAAAGTGTGTGCGTGTGTGTGTGTGTGCGTGTGTGTGTGTGTGTGTGTGTGTGTGCACCCTGCCAAGTGGACCTTTCTTTGATAGGAATAAACAGTTTTTTTATTCGCACTTCCTTTAATTGTCCATGTAAATAATTAGCTTTGTCCCCGCAGGAAACTGAAGAAGAGGACGAGCAGGAGGAGCAGGAATCTCCCAGGAGGAGGAGATCCTTCCAGGAGAGCCTGTCCCTCCCACTGCCTGCTTGTTATCCTGGGAATGGACAGAAAGATGATCCTTGTGTGGCCAGAGATGCATCTAGGTGTAAGTCAGAGCTCTCCAGCAGTCCATCTTTGTCACCATCTCTGGGTGACAGTCTTGAAAGCACTGGAAGTCCTTCTTTGTCTCCTCCAAAAGATTCGTCTTCACCACATTCCCCTTCTGGACTTGCATGCAGTGTGAAGAAGAGAGAGTCTAAAGGCAAGAGTAAAGAGCTCAAAGGTAAGCAAGACACATATGTGGTGGCTGCAATATCAGGACTTTCCCTTATATTACTACTGAGACTAATAATTACTGCTTCATTCCAGAGGAGTTAAATGAGCCATCGCCAGCAGGAAAACCTAAAAGACGATTTCCAGACTTTGGGTAGGTTTCCACTGTAATGTCTATTATTAGTTTCAAAGTTCCCACAATTTCTGTACTTAACAGATGTAACTGATAACCCAAACAGGGGCCTCCGGAAGTCTGGTGGTAAAGGAAAAAAACATGACAAGGAGGCAATGAGAGCATCTTTGGACAGCAGGTACTCTATTACTAGTGTTAAATATGTTTAAAACGATTTAAAGACAATTCATTTTTGACTTAATGTGGACATTTTTCCAACAGTTGTTGGAGTTGTATATTGTTACATAAGTAAAGCATTACAAGTATTAAAAGTGCTAAAGATATGATAAAATTCTTTTCTGTACTGGATGTAAAAAATGTTTCTCTCTCATTGGGTAACTGGGTAAAGAGCTGTACTCCACATAGAGCTAAACACCTCTATTTCAAGTGTTCTTATTCTGTAATATAAATAAGGACTCATTGTTGTTGACAAATATTAATATAGATTGCTATGGTTTCCTCCTGATCTGTATTGCTTATTTATGTATTTTTTTGTGCACCATAACATGTATTAAGGTCTCACATGTGAGCGTGTGTCTGTATCTGAATCATTTCTTTTCTCTTATGTCCAGAGGGTCAGCGGAGTTACTAGAGGAGTCTGGAGGAAACCTGTCACCTGCAGACTCAATGACCTCCATCCCTACCTGCATGCCCTTCTCCTGGTTTGGAGACAAGGACAGGGATAGAGACAGGGAGCCCTCATCCTCCAGCAGCAGCCTGCCGTACACTACAACTGAGACCAGTAGTGAGCAAAGCCAGGAGCGCAAGAATAAGGTATATAACTTTCTTTAATTTACTGTGAAAAAAATTCCAGGATATACAGAGTATTTGTATAGAGCACAGCATTAATAATAATAATTATATTATATTTCACATTACGTAGGAGTTATCACTGGGGTCACAACCTTGATCCCTCACTCATCCAGCTGTCACAACCCATGAAATGACCAGCTTTGAGATGGTTATTGTCTATCCTGCATCATCACAATAGATTTTTGGTACATTGAAAGGGTAAAACAATAATAGACACATAATAGACAGGAGGCTGTTGTATACAGTCACATTCCAAATCTCCAAATAAGACTACAATAACTAGATCCATATGTTATCATTCAGAGAAAGCTAGTGGAGAAGGATTTGGTGGCTTCTCAATGAGTTTGGACAGTGACACATCAGGCGCATCCAGTGAAATGCCTGGCTGTCATACAGGCTGTGGTTGAGCTGATGTTCCCACGATACAGTTTAATGAATTCAAGACACAGCTGAACCAAAGAGAAATTATTACTAAGAGAGTGGTTTTGGTTCTGTTGCTGTGCACATTATGGTGCTTTGCTTAATCTTACTTAATCATGTTTCCTTCAAACAGACAAATCTCTCCTGGTCCTCTTTATTCAGTCGCTCATTAGATTTGGTACAGTATGCAAACTTTCGTTTTACCTTTGATTTTAGATGACACCCTAGAGCATTACTAACAAATGTAGCTTTCTACTTTGTAATTTCTCACCTCAACATATTCATTGAATAATTAACTGTTGCTTTTGTAGGGCGTAGTGTTACAGGAAACTAATGTTTTCATTTTAATTCAAATCAGAAAGCACTGAAATTAAACTGTAGCTGAACTTGCACATGGCTGGGGCAACATCTTATACATGTGGATATTTTGCTGATTCCACATTTAACTCACATTTGTTTCTTAAAATCATGCCACAGTTAAATATTTAGACAGCATTACATGTAATTATCACTTGATGAACCTAACAGCATCTGCACAACAACATTCTTTTCTTTGTGTTCTTCCTTAGAGGTGGTGTTACTTACAGTTTAGGAGTTGTTGTAGTTCTGGTGGTGGATTGGTGTTTTATCTAATTGCCCTCAGTAATATAGTGTAGAGCTTTTTCCTTCTATATTTTAAAGATCACAGTCACTCATTGCTCATAGTGAATGCAACTGCAACTGTAATCAGTTTGAATCATGTATTATTGAAGTTCCTAATGGAACCAGCACTGCTCTGACCCCTCATACCTGTACATTATATTTGCTTGTCGTTTAGTCATCTGTTACTTTAGTAAATGCGTTCCTTGTTTCCACTTGTTCCAGAGTTTGTCAGTCATAGATGATTCTAACGCTGGCAGTCCCAGTTCAGACATCTCTGGGTTAGTTGCTGAACCCAATCTGTCTGGGCGCTCACACACTTTAATCTTCTCTTCCAGTGAGGTGAGTGCTCTCCTTGTTGCACAGTCACAAAAGCCATGTGGGACGCCTTGATGCAGCTGAAAGGGGACATTCTCAAGCATGCTCTTTGAGCCTCCCCCTTTCATAGCAAAGATTAAAACATGAATGGAGAGGGACTAGAAGACTGCTGCATGTGTGTTAGAGCTGTTTTGTTCTGTGTTAAGAGTCTTGTGGCTTAGCATTGCTCAAGTCAGCTGTGATGTTATTAGTTTGTACTTTTGCCCTTGTTAGAACCATCAACCAGTGCTTCATGTTCTTTACAAGCTTTAGCAGACCACCGAACATTGTTGATTGCCCTGCTGCCTGCTCAGTGGTGTTTCACCATCTGTTCCTGTTTTTTTCTTTTTTACTGATTTTATACTCAATTTTTTTCGTGTGTCTTGTTTTTTTATTTCTTCAGTTAAATCTTTGAAGACATGTTTAAATGCATCAGATAATGTTAACGTCATTGCACGCTTTTCAGGGCTAGTTTGCCGACTTTGTACACTGCACACAGTTTTGTTCATCAGCAGGACTTGCATTACAGTTCCTTTGTTTGTTTGTTATACAAGCTGTAGTAGTTTTTTTCCCTTTTAAACAACTTCTCCACAAATAACAAAAATGGTAATTTATTCAGATCACATGATTTCATATGACATTGAAGGAATTTTGTGAATGCATGGAAATGGACAGCAGGATACATGTTTGCATTTCACAATCTGTCACAACTGTGCATTAATAACACTGATCGACAATCCTTAACACATGCAATCCAGAACATCATATTGTAACAAACTTACTACAGTAAAAAATATGTTTGATTTTCTAGTGTCTGTTTGTTTTGTCTCTGCTCTCTGCAGACTTTGGATGATGACACAGTGGCTACAGGAAAAGAGTATCAGTGGCAGAATCGGGCTGTCTCTGAATGGACTAATCAACAGGTGTGTCACTGGCTGATGGGCATGAACATGGACCAGTACACACCTGAATTCACCTCTAAGGGAGTGGATGGTCAGCAGCTCTTGTTATTGGACAGTGACAAGCTAAAAGTAAGGTTTTTATTAATGATAATTTATTTCGAAACTCTTGTATAATGATGCAGTTGAAAGGATAACTTAGGACTGATTGTAGAATGGCATTGTTATAAGCGGCATACAAGAGGTCTTTCTCCCTGCAAATTATTAATATTAGTCAGGGTTTGTCAGCCTCTGCTTCCACCTTGTGGCCAGATTGGTATAAGCAAGTGACAACTGCAGTTCTTAAATCATATTTTGCATTTTTGGAATGTAAGTGGAAAAATAACATGTTAAGAAGCGAAAATTACAATATAAAAAGAACCTGGATGATGAGAGCACTGCACATCATTGTTGATATGTAGCACATTTCAAATATAGGGTTATATATTTTATACTAGAATCCATTTTTATGGCAAAACTGTTAAAACGTAGATTTACGTTTTTCAGGTACAACCAACATAAATCTAAAAGCCTTATTTGGAAAAACACTGATCATATGAATTTATCTTTGACATTTAAATGGTTCAGTTCAAATTTGAATATTACCCAAAGATAACCAGATCTCAAAATGTCGCAATCTAAATAAATCAGTATGATGAAGGTTACAAAGCTATTTCTAAAGGTTTGGGACTCCAGAGAACCACGTTGAGAACCATTAATCACAAATAGAGAAAACTTGGAACAGTGGTGATGCTTTCAAGGACTACCAATGGACCAACAATACCTAAAGAACTGCAGGTCTCACTTTCCTTAGTTAAGGTCACTGTCCATGATTCAACAGTAAGAAAGAGACTTGGTAAAAACAGCATCCATGGGAGAGTTTCAAGGTGAAAGCCACTGCTGACCCAAAAGACCAGAAAGGTTTCTCTCACATTTTCCAAAAACCATTTTGATTATCCGCAAGACTTTTGGGCAAATATTCTGTGGGCCGATAAGACAAAAGTCTTAAAACATAAAAACTTTATGGAAGGTGTTTTTCCCGTTACATCTGCCGTAAAACTAACACAGCATTTCATAAAAAGAACATCGTACCAACAGTCAAACATGGTGGTGCTAGTGTTGTGTCTCAGGCTGATTTGCATCTTCAGGACCTGGACGATTTACTGCCATTGATGAAACCCCAAATTCTGGTCTACCAGAAAAACCTGAAGATCGGATCATGACCTCAAGCTTGGAATGGTCTAATCAAAGTCTGAACTTGAATCCAATTCAAGATTTTTCCTTTAATGAATGATATCATAATTTAATAACTGCATTTTGTATTAAAAAATGTTTGATCATAACAATCATCAGTGACAAAAATGTAAATAGAAAAAAACTGAATGGGGCAAATCACAGGACTATATTTGCCTTTAGGCATTCTGACTAAATGAACAAACGGTGGTAATATACATTTCAGTAGGCAAACATTACTCTGGTTGTTATTTTGTGAATGTTTAAGAAATATGGTATCGGTATTCTATCCCTAAATGTCCGCACTTGTTTCAACAGGCACTTGGTGTATCGAGTCAGAGTGACCGTTCAACGATCAAGAAAAAGTTGAAGGACATGCGTAAAGCCCAGGAGAAGATGGACAAACAGAGGGAGAAAAGAGAGAAGGAGGTTCGACGCAGTGGGAAGCTGCCACTCAGTACTGACTCTGTCTGCTGAGATAGCAGCTCTGTGCTCTGAATTCATGTACCTTATAAAGTTCATCACCACGCAGAACCCTGAGAACTCTTTTTATACTGTGGTGCCATGTTATTCCCATGGTGTTAACACGTACAGCTGCTGAACATGAATGTTCTATGAGGATACATGAGCTGACTTAGGTGCCAATTGAGATTTTTGCTCACACTGCAGCTCCCGTTTCTACTCTTACTACATTTTTTTCACTGTTTTAACCAACATCCGCTGAAATTATTTTAACTGAATGATGGGGAGTATCTTCAAACACAAAAGGTGGGTATGTGACCAAAAAGGTACCCTAACATTTTTTACCACTAAAAAGCTCAAATTTAAAGTCTGTTTTCACATATAATGTAGTTGTTGCAGATCGTGAACACTTTTACCTATGGAAGTCAAACATATCCTGCTTTTTCAACATTTTATATTTTTGCTAGTATACTTTGTTTCCATGTACAAATCCTTTGCAGGAATGATTATTGTACAGTTAAAAGCACTATATTTGTCTTTTAAGCTTCAGTGGGCGACAAGGTTTTAAATGTATAAATAAGTTTTATACATGTGCTTATTAACAGCAAATCTTTTTTAATTCAGTATCATTGTTCATTTACTACTATGTACATTTCTACTAAGTAGAATAGCTAGGCTGTCATTTTTTATTTTTTATTTTTTGCTTAATGAAAGCAGCAAAAAAATCAAATAGGGACAAGGTCAATGCTGCTTCTGCTGTGCCTGACTCTCGGTGTGTGTGTGTGGTGTGTGTGGTACCACAATGCTCCAATTAACAACACACACTATGCAGGTCTGCTACATGCACACCTCACTGATCCATCAGAAGGTAAGATGAGCCTACGACAAGGACTTGTGTGACACAGGAGCTCAGCGTCATGTGTGTATGAGAGGCTGAACAATGAGTAGACAGTCAAACCGAAGTGCTTTCTTTCTTGAGCATGAATTTATGTTCTGTATAGAATGTGACATGTTGGATTGCAAGTAAATTGTTTTCCACGTCTTCTGAATCAGAAAAATGTCTTGGTACATACAGGATCAATAAACAAATTTTCACTTTATGTGGTGTATGTTTTGTAGCCTTTAAAACTGCCCCTGGTTCTAGTTATTATGCAATTTGAATGAGCACCAGGTGGAAATTTCAGGCCTCTGTGACACTATTTGCTTACACTGTGCAGTTGTTTGAGAGTTTAGTCTGCAGTGGATCACACATAGCCACTGTTGCTCCTCCTGTTAAGGATTAAATGCAACAACCTTTAGTCAGTAATTATTTAAAGTCCTCCAACTGTGCACCAGTGACTCTATTAGTGCCGGCTTAGCAGTGTTTAGTCTCATATCAAGTGGTCAGAAGCTGACAACAAAGCCCTTCAATGATGTGCACTAATTTATTCAAACATTTCCAATAACACCATATAATGTAGGACACAAACACAGTAACAACAATTTTGTTAAAATGCCCTCAAGCTCTTTGTGAATGATGTCAAGAGTGAACTTGGATATCACTGTCACTGAAACATATATGGGATTTACTGATGGTGCATACTTAAAATTAAAACTAGTATCATTTCTACATCAGATTAGCTTTTTCCCCTGCAATTTCCTCTACTTCCCCTGCATAGACCTTTTTAAGAAGGACTGAAATATTTACTGTAACATGAAGAATAATATTTACAGCCTATGTAGTAGTCTTATTAATACAACCACAGAACCCCAAATACTGTATTTTACTAATGTACTGTAATACGATTCCCATGTGACATTTGCTGACTGAAAACTAAATCAACACATTTTTCCTTCAGCTAAGTTGAACTATGTTGAAAATTAGATGCAAGAATTATCCTCACAGATGACAAGTGGACATCATTGAAGTAGATTTGCCCTAAACAAATCATAACCACAATAGTGAAGCATAACAGGTTTAAAACCAGCAGCAAATAATCATGTAACAAGTTTCAACCATCACACAGGCAGTAAATGTCAACTTTTACCAAAATAAAAGCAGCTACTGTACCAGCAGAAAAAACGAGCTGTACAGACTTTTACAGATTTTTCAAGACACCTTAAAGGATTAGCTGACCCCAGGGTACAAAATATATTTTCCTCTACGGTCCTGCTCATTCAGGTAATGTTTCCTGTGTTGTAACTCCAGTACAAGGAAGTGAATGTTTTTAGTTTTTGTTCTCAAAGCATGAAAAATAATGACATTTCATCTATATCATGAACAATATATGGTGTGGTCACTTGTCACAGATATATGCTTAGTGTAACTTATGTGTAGACACTAAAAACAGTGTGTCTGTTACAGTTTATTTTTACTCCTGGGAACCATTCTTAAGTAGCAACTGAGGAATACTGATAAATACTTATATATATTATAAGTATAGTATATAGTATATATTAACTTTACTTTTATTATTTAATTATTTATTATTTAATATTAGTCATTCATAAAAATTGTGCTGTGCAGCATAAACCTGTAATGCCAGAATCGTTGCTCCAGTAACGCCAGAAAGTTTGCTACATGACATTTGTCCACTAGATGTCAGTAGTTTAAAATAAGTCCTTAAATAAGGCTTCATGAAATTAACATATGGGTAAAAGTGGGAACCTTCAACACCTAAATGAGGCTTCATCGTTAGATGTCAGTAACAGTAGGAGTAGTAAAGTCTCTGATTTGCCGCATTCTGAAATTTCCATCATACCAAAAAACTATTCTACGGGAGATATATGGCAACAAAACTTTGTTCTATCACTTTTTTTACTCTGAGCTGATAAATAAGTGTACACAATATACACATCCTTATTTTACAACAACCATTTTTGCAGACGTTTCTACCATTTGTTATTTGTATCTAAAAACTACGAAACGTGGTCATGTCCTTGGGCTCTTTGCTTGGGACGCACCAGTCGTCAGCCTCGTGGATCGTCTTGTAGTGTTTCCACACTGACTTGTTGTACACAGGGAGCCTCTCGATGGACTCTGTGGAGAGCGCCTGACAGAAAAGTGACACAAAGTTAAAACGCATCCGTTGTGCAGTCATTTGAGAGACACACCGTGTTCACCTAAAACTCAGTTACCCTAATGTAGATGACAGCATCAGTCCCGTGACCTTCCAGAGAGTACAGCTTCAGGTCCCCTTGAAAGTACCGTGCATACAGTCGAGAGATGGGCAGGCCGTGCCCGTAACCAGCCTGGACAAAAATAAAGAAGAGGAAATCTTATAACTGCTATACAAATTTTAATATTACACAAAGAGAACCCAAGTATGCACAAAATGCAGTTTGATGACTTTAGCCGATTCTTATTAACAGTAAACATCCAACTGTGATAAATGACAGCGCTCATTAGAAACGTGCACAGGGTTTTTATACAAAGTAAAAACATTTCATCTCTTGCAACTAACCAGAGGAGCAGCACGTGAATCGTCGATGGTCGGTCGAGGAGCTGTGGAGTACGTGTAGGTGAACAGTCTGTCGATCTTACGCAGCGGCACGCCTCCTCCACGATCACTCACCTGAGGAAGAGTTTGTTTTGGAAACATTTGAACCTAACTGACAAAAAGAGGTTTTTACAGTTAAGATTTAAGCAGCAGAGCAGCTTTACTTTGACAGTCAGATCTTCAGTTCCCAGAGCGATCTGTGTGTGGATGGGAGGATACTCGATGGCATCGCCGTATAACTCCATGGTGGCCCGCATGGCGTTCTTCAGATAGGAAAGTCAGACAAGAGACTTTAAAAAAAAACATTATTTATAAAAACCGCCTTTGTTTGATGCTCCAAATACAGGATAAATAAAAGATAAATAAAATAAAACATATATAAAAGTTATACTGTAAATTCTGAATTTACGCAGAGTGGAAACCAAACCTGCAAATCTTACCTTAAAAAGTTCAAACATCATATGATATAAATGAGATGGAACATAGACCACAGTGATCGGCTTTCCCTGCTCTTTGACTGTCAGGACAAACAGATAATCACAGATTAGATTAAATTTCATCTGAAATATTTGAATGAAGCAATCCATTAATAATGCAGTATAGAGTGAGTAACACAGACTGACATAAAAACAAATGTGTATGCTTGTAATTAAATCTACCCATTTATTCTGTTTAATATCCAAAACAATTACCGTTGAATTCCTCCAGTATCAGCTCAGGAGAGTTCATATAATACCGGTCACAAAGGTTTCTTGCATTCTCGTAGGCATCTACATGGGGGATGTTTGTTTTGCAGGAAAAAATTAGAGTGACACCTGAATACTTGAATTACAGCACTGTTTAACTACTGTTACAGTATATAATATGTGTCTCAACAGCGTCACCTTTCGCAACCTCAGTGACGCAACAGTGTGGATCAATACTACCAATCTGTTTGGGATGTGCAGGATTCACTTTCCCACCAAAGAGGAGAGCTAGAAGGAAACACACAGACAAGTCAACATGCAAATAACAACACTTCAATAATGAATAAAGAAACTGCGACTGTACAACATCCAATCTGATGTGTCACATTGTGAAACATACCCCTGATGTGACTATAGATCTGCAGAAGTGTTGGCTATTTTCTGTCTCCTTCGTAAAAACCTGTTGGTAATTTGTCTATTTTAATCTCATAATGTTTTTCTTGCTCCTCTGTCCTCACTGTCTGGGATCTACATCTAAGGCCCACTGTAGATGGTTTTCTCCTCTAAACTTTACTCTGCAGCTTTTTCCTTGTAAAAGAAAAATATTGAAGATAATAATAATAATAATTACATCCCTAAAAGACATTTCTAAATGGTGCACAGGACACCTTTTATAGGTCGTTGACCTTTATCCCAGTGAATGGAACAGGTCACTCATTTGTATGTGTAGATCCACTACCAGTCAGAAAAACACTGATGTACTATAATCAGCAAACTTAAGTACTGTCTTCCAATACCACATTCTGGCTGCTAATACAAGTTTATTCATTTAAAAAGATAACCGATCATTAGAAAACCAGTTTGCTACAATGGTTAAACAGCAGGTAACACAGGACATGTATCATTTAATGAAAAACAGAAATGAATGCGGAAATGCCAGAAAATGACACAGGGTGTGGTCTGTTGATTCCTGGCTCACTTCAGCACCCAAGCTGGTATAAAAATCAAGATGGCTTCCTGGACTGTGTTCAGAAATGTAAACCTTTGAGGTTCTGCTAATGGAGCAACCTCACTGACTTTCAACCTGACTAACAAAAACAGATATTTAAGAAGTGGAGCAGAATCGACTCACTGTGCTGGTTGAGCAGCATCCTGATGGATATCCTGCTCATGTAAAAACGATCCAAGAAATACTGAACGTTCTGGCTGACAACTGGGTCTGTGCCATAGGTCTCTTTGTACTCTGCAAGCCCCTGAGCCATGGTGGGAATGACATCATTGTGCCGATTTCTGATCTTTATCACCGCATCTGTGAAACTACGTGAAGATACGTCATGATTACAGCAAACTGCAGAAACAGATTTGACTACAGCCCTGAATACAACATCACAAATGTAAGAAATAAAAAAAAAAAAAAGTTTTTGTTTTTATTCACTTACTCATATGTGACTTTCTCATCATCTGCATTTTTGTCTTTGAACTCAAGAATCTCTTGAAAACTTTGCATGTACCTGTTCAGGACAAAAAAAATCATCTGTTTGCAGGCAGCAGTGTTGATAAAAAAAAAAAAAGAGAGAAAAGGCAAAAGCAGCATACCAGCTCTGGACCAACCGGACTGACTGAGTCTGTAGCAAGTTGTCCGGCAGCAAGTTGATCTCTTTCATGATGTTTGCCAACCTCACAGGTAACTCCTGTCTGAGGAAGGCGAATGAGGTTTTCTCACACGCATTCTCTGAGCCTGCAGGGTGGAAATAAAAACAGATATATCCGATTCATCTTGTCCACTCACAAAAGTGGTTTATCATTGCAACTATGGTTGCTGTAATATGACACTATAATGCTGCACCTATAGTGGGCAATGCAGCAAAGGAGATGAGCTGCCTTATGACAATATTCTTTTCTTAATTCCACAATAATATGAAGTAGTATGTTAATTTATCTGTCGTTTTTGGATTTCATTAGATTAGATTAGATCACCCATAGCAACCACCAAAACTAGATCACTAACTTGGCAAAATGCTAATCCATGTTCCTCTGTGACAAATTCAAACGTGTTTAATAACTTTCATAACTAATCAACTGAACTAATAAGTCATAACGTGGTTCGTTTTCACCTGATCTTGAAGCTCTGTCGTACTAGTTTATTTCCATGCAAACATATTCATTATGTGAAATGTGATTATTTTATTGCCTATGCTCTAATATTTGTATTTTATCTCTAAAATGTTGTGAGAAGATAAATCAGTTTAATTGCACTGCTCGCAACACGTATGCAGGCCTTGAATATGGAAACCTAAAACAGGTCAGGAAAAGGTCATGACATTTGACCTATGTGTGTATGGATGTGTATCTATGTTCACGTTTGTCTTACCAAAATCCAGAAACTGCTTCATTGAAAGAGGGGAGGGTGAAAATTTGGAGTAAAAGTCTATGTCCTTCCCTATAGACAGGCTGCTCCTCAGAAACCTAAAAATCCTCATGTTGACAGGTGGTGTAGTGTCGCAGACTGAACAGGTAATTATTAAGTTGGAGCACTGGTGGCATCCGCAGCCCGGCCACGCACTTACACTTAGCTAATGTTAATCTATGTTGACATTAGCTTGTCGGCTAACTGTAGCGGCTCGCAAACGCACTCCTTATAACAAAGGTTTTGTTATCAAGCTAACTGGATACATTTTTGAATTCATAGTCACCGCTGCCGTACAGTCTTTTTTCTCCAGTTACTCACTGCTGAATTTACAGTGGTAGAAACGTCAACATGGCAAAGAAAGTGCTGCGGGTGTTCAGTCTGCAGGTAGCTAAACCAAAGAGTCGCAACCAAGTCGAGATAATACCGCCAGACTTATATTTTAAAGAAATAAACTTTATGGACTAAAATATATTTAAATTTTATTTGTTATATTTCTTAAACTAATATATATATATATTACAGTCTAAACGTATCGTCAGTACCACATCTTTTACTCATATATCGTTTGATTTTGTGTTTTGTTTTTCCACAGTTAAATATGTGACATCGATAGGGAACCATTTTATCGGATTATTATATACACTTTTTATTATTTCACTTGTGCGAAATATTTTTAAATCTTTTTAATCGTAACATAAGTCTCTAAACAGTTCGTAGACTTCACTCACAGCAGTTTTCGTTCATGCTGTTTTTACTCTTTGGAAATACAAAGTGGAGGTAATTTCTCCCACGTTTAAGTCTATAAGGCAGCAAGCTGCACCAATCAAATCTCGGTTTGGTTTGGAGCAGGGCTGTGATTGGACAACGCATCTGTCGAATTTACCAGGAGAGGTGGGACTTGTATACTGCCAGTCCAAACTCAGGGCTGAACCCCACTGGGTTTTGCTCTGACCACGCTGTCGTCACTTCCTCTTTGTCATCTACAGAAATGTCTGCCTGAGCGGTGTCGAAGCGGCGGGCCACGTTTTTATAAAGGATGTTTGTTAGTTTCTGGTCCTCATCAAACATCTGATTGACTTTATTAACCGCTAACGTCTGTGAAGTGATCAGAGGAGGAAACGTTTCCTCGGTAACGTCACCTGAACCGACTCGTGTTTGTGACCCGCCAAAAGACGCAGAGGAAGTGACCATTTTGTAAGTTGACTGATTTAGATAAATAACTTTAACGTTATTTATATTAGGACAGAAAATGAGTGGCGGATTTAACTTTGGTCAGCCCTCTGCGGGCTTTGCTTTCGGAGCTCAGAAGACCGCAACCGCAGCCCCTGCTACCGGGTTTGGACTGACGGGCTCCACACCTGCAGCCTCCGGGGGAGGCTTCACTTTTGGCACTTCCACTCAGGCCACCACCAACTCTACCGGAGGCTTCAGCTTCGGCACCCCAGCAAAGAGCACTGCACCCGGCGGAGGCTTCTCGTTTGGGACCTCCGCCACATTTGGCCTGGGAACGACTCCTCAGACCACAGCAGCAACAGGGCTAACGTTAGGCTCCACGGCCGCTCCAGCAGCCGGGGCAGGGTTCACCCTGGGCGGCGGTTTGTCCGCACAAACCACCGCAGCAGCAGCCCCTGCAGGAGGGGGCTTTAGCTTTGGGACTGCTCCTCAGGCCCAAACCCAACCTGCTGCAGCAGCCACGACCCCAGCAGCAGCAGCAGCAGCAGCAGCAGCAGCAGCAGCAGGTCCAGTTCCCACAGCATCAGGTGGCCTCTCGTTTGGAGGGTTCAGCTTTGGAGCCAACAAAGTCCAGGTGACCACAGCTGCAGCTTCTACTGCTGCCACAGGTGGAGGTTTCAGCTTTGGCACCGGTGCCTCCACCAACCTCACCCTGGGCCCCCAGCTTCAGCCATCATCCACCACTGCTGCCACAGCAGGGCAGGGTGGAGGATTCGCCTTTGGAATTAAACCATCATCAACCCCAGCTCCTCTTGCATCCATCCAGTCAGCAGCACCTTCAGGTCCCTCTCTCTTTGCTGCCCCTATCTCCGCTGCTGCTTCTGCTCCTCCTCCTGCTGCTGCTGCTGCTGCCGCCGCCGCCGCTGCTGCTGCAGCAACAGGTACTGGCTTTAGTTTTGGTGCAGCTCCAAGTTCAGCAGCAAGTGCTGCTGCATCTTCAGCAGCTGGTGGAGGTCTGTCTTTTATGCTAAAGCCTCTGGGGGCAACTACCACCACCTCCACCTCTGCTCCTGTTGCTCTCTCTATTGCCACAACTGCTGCTGCTACAACAGCTGCTGCCACTGGTTTTACACTGGGACTGAAACCAACTTCTGGCACAAGTACCACAACAACAGCTACTACAGCAACAACAATCACTACAACCACTGCTCCTCCAGTGATGACCTACGCCCAGTTAGAGGGTCTCATTAACAAGTGGAGTCTTGAGCTCGAGGACCAGGAGAGACATTTTCTACAGCAGGCAACTCAGGTGAACGCCTGGGACCGCATGCTGGTGGAGAACGGTGAGAAGATCACATCCCTTCACAAGGAGATGGAGAAGGTGAAGCTGGACCAGAGGAGGCTGAACCAGGAGCTGGATTTTATCCTCTCCCAACAGAAGGAGCTGGAGGATTTGCTCTGCCCACTTGAGGAGTCAGTGAAAGAGCAGAGTGGAACCATCTACATGCAGAACGCAGACGAGGAGCGTGAAAGAACGTACAAGCTCGCAGAGAACGTGGATGCACAGCTGAAGAGGATGTCACAAGACCTGAAGGAGATCATCGAGCACCTGAACACATCCAGTGGACCGGCAGACACCAGTGATCCAGTAAGATGAGACATAATTAAAATATTGTCAAACCTTAACATATTTTGGTGTTTCAACTAATATTTTCTCTTCTCTTTTCTTGTTTGTTTCCTTAGCTTCAGCAGATCTGTAAAATTCTCAACGCTCACATGGATTCGCTTCAGTGGATCGATCAGAATTCGGTTCTTCTGCAGAGACGAGTGGAGGAAGTGTCCAAACAGTGTGACAACCAGCGCAAGGAGCAGGAGAAAACCTTTCGTTTAACTTTTGACTGATCTGCAGTAAATATGCTCGCCTGTATACTGACATAATGATAACTTGGATTTTTACACAGTAGAAAACAGGAATGTCGAGATGTTTTGGATTTGTGTTGGGTCACAATTCCTGGAAAATTACTTTTCCCAAACTGTTTTGGGGTTTCATATACCAATAAATACAAATATTTTCAATTCTGTAGCTTTTATATAGAGCACTAAAAATGCTAATTTCTTCCCATGTAAATTACCTGTTTGTTTGAAAGAGTGTGATAAAATAAACATTTTGATTAAGGCTGTGGGCTTTGTATTAGTGGAAACATCTATCATTTTAATTGTCTTTTCTGTTAATGTCTCATTATTTGTATAAACATGTAGAAATAGTTTTTGGTTTTATATAGTGCTCAAACTGTTGCATTTTTTGAAAATCAGTTCTCATGATAAGACAATTTTCTAGTTTGTTTCTCACTGATGATTTTGTTTGACTTCAGTGTTTGTCAAACAATTGCAATTTGAAGATCTAAGATCAGACTTTTTAGGAAATTGATCATTTTATGAAATGGGATTAAGAAAATCTGATTAATCAATATTGAGAATAATAACAACAGTAGCAATAGATATTTGAGCATTTTATTGTTTTTGACACAATTTCAAATCTATAAAAATTACACGCCACTTTGTTCTACCCTTCTTCCCTTTGGGTTCGTCACATGGGATAAAGAGTTAATTTTTCAGTGATGATCTACAGTACAGTGGATTCTACCTGAAAGCAATGATTGTGAAATGAGGTGAGAAAAATACATTTGGTGTAAAAAAAAAGTGTAAAAAGACTCAGTCATGTTCATTTCCACACATTCAACAATTGTGACACAAAGTTGTACCTAAATTTTACTAACTTTTTTGTAAAGTTCACAAACATTTTTTTGAAAATACATGCAAAAAATACCAGCACAAAATGTTTACTGATTTACATTCATATCACACTGAGCTGTACCCTGTAAGTTTCAAACAGCAGAAAACTTTGCCTTTGTATTGTTCTGCACTAGGACAAAAGACTGAAAAAACTCTTTGGCTGCATAATTTCTTTTTTATCAAAAAAATAAATACAGTGAAGCATTTTAATATATACAAAACATACAAAAAAATCATCATCTATACAGTCAAATGTCAAAGACAAAGCCAAATAATTCAAGGAAATGAATACAACGTTTACCAACAGAGCGGCCTGTTTGTAGCTTGTTTAAGAAAACCGGGTCTCCAAAAATCATTTAAACAGAAAAATCTGTCATGAGTAACTTTCATTGTCAATCCAAGTTGTCATCCACTGCTTTTTCTCAAAAGGATCATCCTTAACTTTTCCATCTTTGTGCTCTGGGGTTTCCTTTCTTATCCGCACAGCGTGGTATCGAGGGACGCTGTCATCTTGTTTGGAGCGTTTGAAGAATCCACACTGATAAGGGGAGATTTTTAAAAAATTAAACGCATAATTAAAATTACAAACAATTCTTCAGCAGTTCTTATGCATACTGTAAACATCGGAGGACAGATGTGCAGTAAATGTTAAGCATGCTTTGCAGTTTTGAACAGAGCCAGGCAGTAGAAGTGATCAGCAAAAAGCGCCTGCGAAGCAAACTTTCACAAACTTTAAGAGGAAAATATCAAAGCTGTAAGAAAAAGCATCAACTTTTGGGCAAAATTCAGAGACACATATTGTACTAACACTACAAAAATCATGGTAAAAATACACAAAGTTGACATCTAACTGTAATTTTCCCAGATAACCTGTGACATCATTTTAGTACAATATGTGTCTGGTTGAATTTTTCTGCATTAAATCAGCAGAGTTCATTAGTGTCGGCAGGAATCACACTCCATGCTGCAGCTTGTTTTTACCCCTGTCAGAGAGAATAAGTCAGGCCTCAGCAGACTGTTTGTCTTTGTCAGAGGGCTGAACATGGATCTCTGCCTTGTGATATGCGGCATCGTCTTTTGTTGGTCTCTTGAAGAAACCACACTGAGGGGGAGCAAGGGTCATGAATCGTTAAGAGTATAAACTGAATCACTGATCAGACTAAGTAGCAAATACAACTTCTTACAGCAAATACAGACACAAAATGCATTTTTAGTCAAATATTTTATCTGGAGAGTCCCATGCTGATGCTTAAATGTCATCAGCGTTGTTACTTCTTTACTTGTTGCTCATCACCATAAATATATTAACACTAGGCCTGCACTTAAAACTTAGACCAAACCAGTCACGGCCTATTTTAACATCAACACCAATTTTACTAATAATCCTTATTTAGATGCCAAGTACTTGAGTACCTTTTTTACACAAAAATGAGCATTACCTTTTATTATGTTTCACAGAGTTGAAGGAAGTTTTTTATATTTTAAATCGGAACTTGTAAAATGATATCATGAATTACTGAATTAGTCATGTACTTCAAATATTTGGTCTGTTTAGCTTATTCATGACTTTTACCTCTTTATTTCAATCATTTATTCACTACTTGTATATATTACAACTGCTTTCTGGCTTAATTTTATTTGTAATTAAAACAGATAAAGTTACTAAAGATAACACCTATTTAATCCTATATAATTCTTTAGATGGATATGGGTATATATTTTAATTTATGTGTATCATCACTACAACGTTCAAGAACATTCATGTTCCACCTTTCATCCTCCCCCCTTGTCTTCTCATCTTTACACAGATGATATGAGGTTGTAGCTTCCTTGAACTCACCTTCCAAAGCAGAAACACCAACAAAGCCAAAATCAGGATGCCTGCGAGAACAGCTATCAGTATGATCCACCAAGGAACTCCTCCATACTGTGCTACTGCACTTTCTGGCGACACTGTCACTTTTACCTGCAAATAAAACATCACAGGGAAACCAAGTTATCAAATGAGCTAGGATCAAGGAAGTGAAGAGTTAATCATTTGTAGTAGCTGTTGAGCTACTTACATCAATGTCAGGTGCTGTCAAGATCATGTTTTTAGCCTGAGTATGAAGCACAAGCGAGGCTTTTACTAATATATGTAAGGTTGAAAGAGAAGCATAGTCCTGTGTGAAAACAATGAAATGAAATGAAAAACAATGAAAACAATGAAAAACTGATGAGACACATGAAATCTATTAAAATACAACCTGTCACCTCAATGAAAGTCGAGTTCCACAGACGAGATCTCAGCTCAATTGTTGTATCATCCAGGCCCTGAAGAGGGCAGCTGAGTTCCACACATGTGATTGAACGCTGGCACGTCTGGAAACAACAACATGTCTATTACACATCACAATAACCTACAGCACAGTCACACAACATGAATACAGCCACACAAACACTCACCAAAATCTTTTGCCTGCTTTTGTCTAACAGAGAAGAAATTTCTATTCCAGTTTTTCTTTCTTTTCTCTCAATTTCCCGTTTTGTCCGGGACACAGAGGACTCCTGAAAGAACATTTCTTCTTATTAATTACAATTCAGAAGTTAATGTTTACTGTGATGGCTGACGTCTGACTAATGATGCTTTGTCTGTAAGTACATGAAAATAAAAACGTAAAATAACTACCTGGATGTGTTTGAGAGGGTTGATCTCAGACTCAGGAGAGCAATGAATGCTCTCCGGTCCTGTAGTCGTGATCCTAACCAGGTACAGAAGCCATTTTCCATCTTTGTTGAATTTGGGCCACTGAATTTTTAGTGAAGCTTTGACAGAGGACTTCAAAGACTTCCACATGTTATTTATCTAAAGAAAAACTCTGTATTTTAGCCCTTTGTTATCACAAGTCTTATAACAGCAATAATTTAATAATCATATACTATAAAGACAGATCAGAATAAACTTACTCTAAATGTGTAGTTAATTAAACTGCCAATCTCATCTTCAGTCTTCATGGCACTTTCGCCTTTCACAACACCTCCGAAAGAAACCTGATTAGGACTCGCTTCCCTAATAAAATGAGCAAATATTTTAATTTCACATGTGTACTTTTTCAGGTGCTGTATATTGCATCTTTGGACAAACAGTTTAATACAACAGGATCTACAACAACACACTTACCCACTAACTGACAACGGCAATTCAATGATCACTTGAGCCCTTACTTTCAGAGGGATGATGTTTTCTTGCACACTGGTTCTGAAATAAACATAATAATATGGTACATTTTACTGATAAATACCAATAGCATTAAGCACTTATCTGATCATACCGCAGAATGCTTGATTTACAAACAATTACACATTAGACGTCGGTCAACATCTGCAGCAGTTGTACTTACGTTTGGAGCTGCAGGTCAATGTCAATTTCCGTGGTGTCCAGAGTCATGCCAGCAGTGCTTAGGATGATGTAAAATGTAGTCTTAAAGAAACAAAAGGAAAAGCTCTCATCTGTCTCTTTTTAAGTACTAAGTTGTCAAGCATGTGAAAAATCTACATATCATCAATCTGTACCTGTGAGTCTCTCTTAAAGGGATTTCCCAACTCACACTCTGCTTGAGAGCCATTCTGATTGGCAGTACAGATGGTCAGCTTCTCCACCTGGAAATCACATTGTATATTTTGAGCACTGTGATTGTTATTTAACTACAAACCAGACAATTAAAAAAGTAATTGGTAAGTAGTTTGTGCAAAATAAACAACTTTTAATGCCAGTAGTCACTATGTAGGTTAATAGCTGTCAATCAGCTGCTAAGCTGAGGGAGGCCCAAACATTTATCATTTATCTTGTAAATCTGGTGCTCCCCTGACCTTTCATCTAGCACAACCAGTATGTCAGAATTTGCAGTGATTTATTTCATGACAACTACAAAGAACAAATTCCTATCTGTCTCATCTTTAGCAGTGCTAACAAAAAATACAAATGTGCATTGGGTGTACTAAAGCACAGATGTTATATGCTGACAGCAGCTGGTATGCAAACTGTATACTGTCTCACTAACAGTCCAAACTGTATACTGTTAATATTGCAAACACACTATCAATTTTTTAACACGCGATTAATTTCATGATTTTTCTGCAATTAATTGCGATTAATCGCATTGTTACGAATTCAAAAGTTTGTTTTTTTTTACTTTAATTTTATACAAACAAAATTGTCTGCAAACACTTCAAACAAATAAGACAGCAGTATTCCCTTCACATAGTAGCTGTTAAATATTAATGTAATCAAATCAAATATGAAACCAAAGCTATTTGCCAGTGGTACTGTACAATACTGTACTGTAATTTAAATCTAATGGCACCAACCAAAACCTGTCTGTGGCACAATATATTGAAAGCAGTAGTTTGTTAATCTAAAGCGCCAATATGCAAGATTTGGTACTTTTGTTATTTGGCTCCCCCCTACAGTAAGCATTTTTATATTAAGTTTAATTTTGGTTTAATTACTGAAATAATATTATCACTGGCTTGCATTACACATTTTCAAATGGTCATTGTATAATCTTTCGTCTCTCCATTTTAAAACTAACAAATGTTTCCAATATAAATGTTTTTTTCTGGTGTTTATGTAATGTGCCAAAAGTAAGTGTAGCAGAAGATTTACCCTTTGGTGTGATCGAACTCCAGAATACGACAGTACATCTGGGAAAGTCCCGACCAGTTTTGCCTCATAAGCATCGTCTCCGTTCATGTTGTTCACTGTCACTTGCAGTGCCAAGTTCTTCCTCTCGTAGTTCAGATAAAACACAGGAATGTTGTTCTTGCTGCACGTACAGTACATAAACATGAACAGTCAATTAACGATAAAAAGTGTTCTGTGAAACAGAAACATACATGTAGGTAGTGCAGCAGATAGAGATATATATTAAGATATATAGAGATATATATGAAATTGCCTATTAGCCCTGGCTTGTAGTATAGTTGTGATGTTTGTTTTGTGCTGGAAACTATACTGTACTGTTAACCTGACTGAGCTTGTTCATTGGCTGAGGTTTCATATCGGGGAGTTAATCAAGCAGTTGGACTGAACCATGAAGCCTGTGTGCAGAAATACCAAAACAAACAAAAATGTGGCAGGAGTGGGTGTTGACTTTCATCAGAATTATCGGAAAGTACAAGTTAATAACACTGTTTAATGTTAGATTTGAAATTTAAAATATTTAAATATTAGAACTCACATGAGTAAAGGGTAGTACATGTCCAAGTTGTTTTCTTTGTAGTATAGTTTGTAGTCCATCTTCAAGTTACTCCTGCAAGTTTGATCACTTCCACATCCCTCTTTTACAAAGTTTACCTGCAACAACACAAGATAACACCAAACAATATACAAACATTGCTCCACTGTGAACAATATGTTTTAAACACAACACACACAAATATAAATATGTAAATAAAAATTTAGATATGTTGCAGTCGGACTTGTTTACCTCAGTGGCATCTTTGCTTGGTTGGGAAGAGTCTAATACAGGAATAAGGTGAGGGAGGCCATTCTTAGTCCTCTTTGTTCTCATACTCAATATGTCTGTGGATACCTCAATGGGAACACTACGCATCTTGTCCTTAATGTTATCCTGTGCAGAAACAGTCAGAGAAACAGAACGTAACAATTGCTTCTATATCTGTTCTAATAAAAACACGAATGTAACCAGTGTTATCAAACACCTATATTTCTGCAGTCCCTTCTGTTGCATACCTGCAGAAACTGACCTGCACTGTCACATGTAAATCTCATCTATAACTTCACATGCAAGCAAGTAAGTAAATTATGATTTGTGTAGCACTTAAATGTTACAAAGTGCTTAAATATGTGCCTAAATATAAACATAGCCACAATACTATACTATTATATACATAAACTAGGGATTTTATAAAGCACAATTATCATGTTATTATTATGTTGAGAAATAGTTTTTCCCACATTTATTTGAGCAACTGTAGCAAAATGTAAATTAATTTGTTGTTAATTTTACAACGTACACAGTATTTTCTTAATACATTTTGAACCATATAGTCTATAAATATCAGAAAATATTGTAAAAGCCCACTGTAATATATTAAAATGCTTGCTTTGTCTCACTAACAGTCTGGAACTCAAAAATATTATGCTTACTATCACACACTATAAAAAAGAGACCATATTTGGCATTTGATTTGATCAATTGATTAATGAATAATTGTTTCACCCCAGGATAAGAACATTAAATCGAGTAATTTAAATATATGCCATCATGTTTTACCTTGAGTTTGACTTTTAAGTTGATGCATGTTTCCTGGTTTTGGCCACGGAGGTCTAAGGTGCCATTAAACTGGTAGTCTGTTTCAGTGAGGGATTTGTTCAGGAACATGACTCTGGAGGGCAGCCCTTGTTTCCTGCGATCACCATCTGCCTCGACTGAATAGCTGATAGCTTTGATATGGAGAGAAAATTTATGTAAGAAAGAGCAGCTGAGCAGTCTTCTATCTGCAATATAAATCTTATTTACTTACTTAGTCGAGGGCTGTAAGATGCTGGGTTTGCTTTGTAAGTGAAGCACGTCTCTACAGTGAAGCTATGGATGGGAAATTTTTTTTTAACAAATACAGCAGACGTTTTACCTATAAGGTCTTTTAAAATCTAAGAATAATAAAATACTCACCAATTGCTGTTACCACAGGTTTTGATTGTAAGGTCAATTTCTTGTGGAGATATTTTGACATCTCTCCTGATGCTAATGATTGGCCGTGCTCTGAATGAAAGGGTGTTAAATTAAGTTATTATAGAAATCAGTGGGGTTTAATTTTACTTCTAACGTATGAAGAAATAATTACCTGTAAATTAGAACTGTGTCTGACAGAGAGCCTACAGCCAAGTCTGGATAAGAGTTACTGTCCAGGTCCATGTTTCCTGCCAGTGAATATCCAAATAATTGGAAATTGTTTTCTTTTCCTGAAAGGATCTGTGATAAAGGACGAAAAGAACGTGGTCAGCAAATGTATAAAATAACACAACATTGAAATCTTTAGCTGTTCCAGGAGTTAATATGATATGAAGGCATTTGACAAACAGGTAAAAAGATGCCTTTTAGCATCTTTCCACAAAGGAATGTCTGGACAGATGTTTAAAGTTTAAAAAGGCCGACCTGTACAGGACTGGTGTCGATTCCATGTGAAGAGCCATGATAAATGTAAACTTTTCCTGCCCCACTGTCATCATAAGGCGCTCCTACGGCGATGTCTGTATGAAAAAGTAATTATTCTCTAATGTTACAGCAACTGATAGAGAGAACGTAAATTACATCTACTGTAAGTTACCTTCATATGAGTCTAGATTGATGTCTCCAATGTTCTGCACTGCCAGTCCAAACATTGAGTCTTTGGTCCCGTTAAGACGGACAGGAGTGATTTTTTCCCACCTTCCTGCCCTGTTGATGTAGACGTAAACAGCTCCTCCAATGTCTTTGTCCTTCATGTAGAACTGAGGGGCTCCTACAACTATATCTTGCCATCTAGATCAAAGCGGGGGGGGGAAAGGAAGTATCATATTGAACATAAAATTACAAAGAAAGTAACAATAAGACACAATATAATAAAGTACTATTAAAGGAAATCTAAATCTAAATCTAAAATCTTCCTTTATTTTTTCATTTGTTTAAATGTAATTCACAGTAAGATTAAATAATATGCATGTTGAAGCAGCTTTAAAGCAGTGAGAAATGTTACCCACCCATCATTATTCAGATCAACTACTGCCACATCGTATCCAAAAGAGGATGCCAGTCCTGGCCCATGCAGAGTGTGTTCTAGAGACAGTTTGGTGGATCCTTCACTCTCTTTCTTCAGCAGGAGAACAGCTCCAATGTGATTGGCTCTGGGGGCTCCTGCCACTACTGTTAGACCACGTCTCCTGGTGATGCTGTACCCAGAATCAAGGGAGAATCCTAAAGTGTGAAAGATGTTGTAGGTTTGTTATTTGTTTATTTACAACCACGTTGTCTACAGACAGTCAGGAGTTTAAGTGAGGCAGCTTTGCACATTTATAATATCGTCCCATCTCTCTATGCAGGTGTCCTAATCAACCAGTAGAGGTCCTTACTGCAGCAAAAAGACCACAATCTCTCACTTAACCACATTTACAGATATCTTCTGTAACTTTTCTGCAATATGTACATGTATTTAGTTTCTAACTGGTAACATCACAGGGGAGCATAATAGCAAAAGAAGACAAATTTGGTTTGATAAAATAATGTTATTGGGAGCATATTTCCATTCGCGCCTGTTGTCTTTAGTTTCTGTGGCGCAAAATCTTTTTTTGATGAATGAATTTTCAAGACTACAGATTTATTCCTTCTTTTGCTTTAACTGACTAGTTTGCATGGTGGGCAATGCCTGTTTTTCTTCTCTCACCTCCTCTCAGAAGGCTGCAGGGCCTTTTCCTACCCTCCTTTCTATAAAACTCTGTAAAGTCTTAACCTTAGTATGTGAGGTGCCTTGAAATGATTCTGATTTGGTACCATATAAGTAAACATTAAATTAAATGGAACTGAATAATTACTAGTTTTGTCTGACTCTGTTCATATTGTACTTTATGTGTAATTTTCCTTTTTGAATAAATCTTGCCAACCTGAGAATCCAACCGACATTTTGACCTGTCATAGCAGGAAAAGTACAGCTGCAACTAATAACATTAATGGCGGCTCTGTTGCAGCAATTATTGCAAAGCAGCATCTCATTATGTTATTAAGACCTGTGTTTGACAAGTCATAATGATTTCCTCACAATAATGAACTAATAAGAATAAAGCAGTACGACACAGTTCCAAAGTTGTTGTTCCTCTGGAGACCAGAGAACTGATATAATTATGGTTCACACACAGAAATAGATGTAGCTATTTTAGACACTCACCGAGGTAGCTGTTGGCAGGTACAGGCACCAGCTCAGGGTTTAAGAGATTCTCATCACCAACTTCATATGGGCCGTCATCATACACTCCCATCTCTAGCAAAGTGTTGTTCTTTTGCTCCACTCGCACAATACCTGCAGAACAAGTTAGGCAGCAAGTAGATGTTAACAGGCATAAAGAGAAATGAGAATTTTGGAATAATAGAACCAAAATCAACATCACATTACTTTTTTAAGTTTAAAAATTTAATTCCCACAGTTAATATTATAAATTATGGTTAGTTCATGACCTTTCCAGTTGTAAGCTCCCGGTGCTCCAAACACAACATAATGGTAATCTTTGGTGAAGGTGGCAGCCAGACCCTGCTGGCATGATCCAAACATCTCATGGCCTCTGGATCTGCCCTCACAGAAGTTCCAGTTACCTCCGTCCTCATCGGAGGACGGGTCGATGGTCAGGTCCTGACTCAGGATGTAACAGCGTCCGGTGATGTCACAGGACTCCTGAGAGGTTTTCACAAACAAGCACCTCTGATAGCGATGAGCACAAGTCTGAAATTGCAAAACACTCGTTTTAGTTCATATTGTGATAACAGAAGACAACATCAGGGGAAAACTGTTACTAGGAGTGATGGTTTCAAGTTTGACTTACCACAATTTTTCCCCCAGGGCCCTGGCTCTGAACAGTCACCCCCATCCACTGGTTCTCCTTGTTCTCTGTGCGTATGTCCTCTTTCAAAATGTAACAACACAATAATATGAGCAATGATATTCATTCATGGGCTTTAGAAAATATTTGTATACACAGATGTTCCTCTAACCTTCATTATCAAATTCAATACGCTCACAATCAGTGGACAGAGATATTTCACATTTATAAAGTCCTCCTGTGATGTTGGATATCTGCTTTCCTAAAGCTCTGTCTCTGGGGGCACCAATCAACAACCTGAAAAAACAGACAAACAGTTTGATCAGTCTATTGATTTATGTGGCATTGCAGGATTAAGTGATAAGATCTGAAATGTGCTGTTTTGCCGTAGTCGCTTGTCATTGCTCTGACGAGCTGCAGCTTCAGTAAATAATGTTTCAAAAAGCCCCAGAACAGCACCTTGTTGAATTTAGCAAATGCATGTGAAAACATCAACAGTGAGACTGACAGTGATGGCATGGCAACCGTAAGAATACAAAATTTCATGTAGAGAAAAAGGAAGTACCATGTTTCCTGCTCCCTTCATGCAGTACAAATATATGATTTGCATTAACGTAGGAAATGGTTTCACTTCTTATTTTATTTGTCTAAATGTCTAAGAAAACAAGTCCATAAAAAATGCTCATGCTCATGCTCTAATTGTGAGAGGCTGATCATAAAAGCTGACATCAAAACATTAATTTATTTCCTATTAAAGTATAATGAAACTATCTCTGCAGTCTGATTGTCAAACAATCAACAAACAGACAACAATCATTTCAGGTAGTTGTCATTATAAAAGTACAGTAAATGACACTGCTCTAAAGCAGAAATTGTTGAAACTCTTTGTTTTGTTAAAGGATGAACCTTGTTCAAAAACTTTATAAAGCAAGTATCTCTACACTGCTGCCAACCTCACTCATCGCCAGTTTATGCATGAGTCCAGGTCTGTGCCAGATTTAATGAAATTCCTTCCAGGCGTTTCTGAGATTTAGCATTAACAACCACCAAAATCGAATCAGTTCATGCTTGACACCAAATGCAATTTGTGCCAGATTTAACAAAATGCCCCCGAAGGTTTTCCTGAGATATCACATTCACAAACAATAATAACATGCAGTACAGGCCAAAAGTTTGGACACATTCAATTCATTCAATGTTGTTTTCTTTATTTTCATGACCATTCACATAGGTAGATTCTCACTGAAGGCATCAAAACTACGAATGAACACATGTGGAGTTATGTACTCAACAAAAAAGGTGAAATAACTGAAAACATCTTTTATATTCTAGTTTCTTCAAAATAGCCACCCTTTGCTCTGATTACTGCTTTGCACAATCTTGGCATTCTCTCGATGAGCTTCAAGAGGTAGTCACCTGAAATTGTTTTCCAACAGTCCCAGTTCATAGAGGTGTTTAGCACTTGTTGGTCCCTTTGCCTTCACTCTGCGGTCCAGCTCACCCCAAAAAACATTGAATGAGAAGGTGTGTCACCACTTTTGGCCTGTACTGTATGTTTAACAAGAAAAAAGTGTCTATAGAAACACTGATGGCTCTGTGAGACTGAGTGCTAACCCCAGCATGCTAACAGGCTCATCCTGACAATGCTGATATGACAAAAACCCAAGTTATATAGTATCAAAGAAGCAAAGTAAAATCAAACGTTAGGTTACAAAAGACATTAACTGGACATAAAATAAATAAGAATGACATTTTTACGAGTTATTGACGGGAGTGAGGAAATGGTTAGAACTCAGCCACAGACTCCTGCACCTCTGGGCCCTGACTACTGAAAACTCCCATACCTGACTACCTCCCTGGCATCCTGCACAGGGCAAATGAGCACTGAAGCAGACAATCTAATTTGGAGCATGTTCAGTAATGTGATTGTTCTACCCAGCTTTTGCTCACTGATCACAGTCCCTGTTTTAATGGTAACTCATGCCAGTGGGATATATATATATATATATGTGTGTGTGTGTGCGTGCGTGTGTGTGTGCATATATCTTAGATTAGATTATTTCATGTTAGGTTATAATATTTAAGAACTGGTAATTTCACATAAAAAAAGATTAAAACTTCATGTTGTCAATTGCTATCATAACTTACGAGTGAAGAGGCTCTATGAAAGTTGCAAAGAAATGAACAAGCATTTAATCTGGTTATAATCTGGTTAGGAGTCATGTAAGGTGTTAAAGGAATTTCTCTTAATAAAGTCTTTATGTCAGTGAGATTACATGCTTTTTATAGGTACTGATACAAGGAGTATCACACCTCTGACTATATCTGTACCCTTTAACATGCGCTCAAAATCTTCCTAGCTCTGAAATATTTGTGCAGTGGCGAGAAAAATAGGCCACAGGTTATTATTTCCTGTCAGTAGCAGTAACAGAGCCTGAGCTCATTCTGTATAGAAAAGTCACTCTGAGAAAAAACACCTGAGAGTATAAAATATTAAAAAATGAAATAATCTTGTATAATATTTTCAAAACAAATTCAGTTTGCAATTAACCTCTTGTTGTCAATCTTGTCAGCAATTGACCGTTAGCTAGTCCCCTTTCCACTTACTGCTGCTAAACATTGGAGTTTTAGTTTTAAATAAATAAATTGAAAGGGTTTGGTCATACTTGTTTAACAACTTAACTAACATTGCTCAAATATATTTTGGCACATTTTAGCATTTAGCAATTAACATTACAATGGATGTTTAATGTTCTTATGATGATTTGCAACTTGAATTGATACTTTTTACAGAAGACATTTCTGCCACCTCTGTAAAGAATCTATTGTAAATTTGTCCCTGCTCTCTCAGTGAACAACATCTGACTATTAGTTTTTATTTAATTGTTGGTTAGCACCAAATAAAATGTTCAACCCATTAAATGCTTAAGCATAACTATATGTTTCAAACGACTAAGACAAGTTGATTTTTGTTTTATGTGAACATTCCTTTAATTTTGGGGGGAAAAAACAATGACATGTGAACAATGTAGGGTTTTCTCAAAAGAACCAAGAGGAAATCCTCTCCAACCTTTTCTCCTCCCCATGACTCCGCAGTTCCTTCTGAAACCCACCTGCTGATCTACAGCACAGCACTGTGGTTCTTTATTTGTGAGACAAGGACTCTCCTGAATAGATGTAAAACTGAAGACCAAACTGTAAGCCCTCTCTTCAAACAAAGCCCAATGAAATGCAAATATAAACACACCCATGTGACATGTATCTGCCCTATAAAGTCACACAGACAGAGAATACATTTTTTAAATTCATAAAATAAAGAATAGGTGCTTACACCAAAGCTTCACCACACAAGGGAGAAAAACATTACATTATGAAGTGCATGTGACACAGGTAAAGGAGGCCACATCTAACTGGAAAGTAGTGACAGCTGCAAAATTTTGCAACTAACTGAAGAGTAACACTGACATTTACATACATACATACAACATACCAGTCTAGCAGTGTATTAATATTTTTTTCAATAAAAGGCTAAATCTTAGCATCTTAACATTTTAGTAATCGGTATAATGTTAGCGTACCGTGCTAATACAGAGCCTTCCAATTATTGTGTTTAAGCCAAAAACATGGCATGAAGTAAGTCTACTTGATAAATCTACACTGGTGTGCTGGCTGATAGCAAGGTTGAGTAGTAGTAGTAGTATAGTAAGGATGACTTACTTGCTTTTCAAGATAGCAGTTTAGAAAAAGTATAACATTTTCTCTACTCTACGATAAGTACAAAGACGTAATGTAACTTATTGCTCTGTTTTCTATGTATCAATATACATACATATATGTTTTATAGATTTTATTACTCTCAAATATCCATGTCAGCATCCAAGATCTACTAACATCAGGCGACAATGTGAAACCACATCGCATCATGCAGCACTTATAGTGACACAGTGATAGTGACCGGTGTGGGTTTACACAGTGATCTCACTAGTCTTTGTTAACAGATGTGATCCAGAGTCCTCACAGCTGTGCACTCAAAGCCACAAGAACTGCTGCAGCTGTTCTAACTGATTCAGTTTACACACACACACACACACAAAATACACACATTCTCTGATTGATGCTGACCTGTGATTGACTGAGTACACATCACACAAAAAATCATGAATATTCATTGCAAGGATCACCTTAAAGAAAGTAAAGAAAAAACTGTAATTTTAACTGTATTGTATAGCTTCACGATATCTTTTCAAACTTCCAAACTTGAGCATAAAGTTTGACTGGAATGTCTCAACAGATGATTCACTGACGCGTTTAATCTATCAGGTTACATATGCACAGATGGCTGCACATGTCCAGTCAAATGGGCTTTCTCTCTGGTTTCATTGAGGGGATGTTATATACACACCATTAACCCCCCACATTATTCGTGGAAGAAGCATCTATGTAAAATCATCTGGACTTGTGCTGAAACACAGATATCCCTGTTTTTACCATGGGAGGTAAAATAACACAAAAACACCATAACATTGAAAGTGATGCTTTCATTGAAGCCATGAGATGCATAAACGGTTTAACAAATGAAACAATACTTAAATCACCAGAGAGGTGTTGGGTCAGTGATCTATCTATTCGCCAAACAGATTGTTTGGAAAAGACTATAAAAAGGTCAGTGCTGTGTGTTCTTATAATCAAATAAATACAAGCAGTGATAGTCAGTAGACAGCTGCTAGTCATAATCATCAAACACATCTGTGTCAGAACAAGAGACAGATACTGAGTCTGCAACGCATTGCTGGCTTGTGGTTTCCTGAGTTCAGAGAGTGGTCAGAATCAGGAAGACAGGACTGGTCTTAATCTACTCCTGTCCGCTTGACTGAGTTTTCACTTGGCTCAAGTTTTACTTCAGGTTCATGTGAGGATTTAGATCTAAAATCATGTCCATCCATATTTTCCTTACAGTAACGTAGTAATGCAGAGCGTCATAGGTTTATTAAAGGTACGATTTTCACTGCAGACTATATTATTCATTAGAGTGATAATAAAAATCTTAAAAAACCTCTGCTCTACATTAATTGAATCTGAAAACACACAAGCGGGGCAGTCTCACATTTTGAGCACCTGTTTGACTGTTTGTTTGACTCTGATACATTCACTGGCCATTGATCACTCTATGTGTACAAAATAATTACTGAATATAATTTATTTTCCAGTTTTTTGTGGCTACCACATGGTGACACCATGAGCTGCTATTGCACAGGAGCCAAAACAACACTTAGATAAAATTCCACGTTAAGGCTAATCTATGTGATCTCTCTAAGTCCTGTTATCAGGATTTTCCACCCCTGCTCTCTGTTTTTCAACATGCTGCTGCAGAGTCCTGTTCCTGATGTAGTTGCTACAACACAATGGCTTTTGGATGCAGCCTCATCCTGGTAGCAGGCTTTGACATGCCACCCCCTCTCCCCACTTTACCTCCTTTTGCTCTTTGTGTGGCAGGATGATCAGGTTCACTGTAAGGGTGTATTTTTGTCTTTTCTTTCCTCAGAACTAAGGAAATTGTTTATTGTAGCATACATATAGTAGCATTTGCATTGAGGAAATATTTTAACAAGTAAACCACAGAAAGTAACAGCCATGCACCAGACAACTTTGTGTTCGTGTAAGTACCTGAAATATGTGACAGCTGAGCGCAGAACGAAGTCACTGAGTTAGCCATAAACACTAATTCAGACAAATAGAGATTTACACTTTCATTGGTGCTGGCCATTACATTTTATCCAACTGGGATGACATGCACCTGCTAAGCCATTAATCATCCCATTCCTTTTTAACATACTACTGATATCAACAGGTAAAATAAAAGTCCCAAATTTTATATCTGCAGTGAAAGTAGCAGATCTTCGCATCTGTAAAACTTGAATGGAAAAATATGTGGCAATTTCCCTTTAAAGCCATTAACGGAATGGTTGAAAGTTATTTTCGACTAATTGACTAACAGTTGCAGTTCCCTTTGTGCTCCCTCCTCACATTTACATGACACTTATAACCTCTGTTTTTCACTTGCTGTCTTTGAGCTGCTTCCCCATTCTCATTCAAAGCTTCACGGGGAGACAGAAATCTGTGGAAGGTTTGAACAAAAACGTGCAACATCTGGCAAGAAACCCCAGGCTTTGGGCTTTTCCAAGTTACTTTGCATCGACCGAGAGAAAAATGAGATTACTTTTCCAGCATTAACTTGATGTTCCCTGCACATGAGCTGTGGTTAGAGAGAAATCAGTGAAGCACCTTTAGATGTTAAGACTCAGCTCGTCCCGTCAGGTGCCTCTCATGCAGCTGGACTTTTAAACAACAACCACACACTGAGGGACACAAACTTAACAGCAGCCCAGTAGTGTTAATTTGAATAAATATCTTACATTCTTTTATCCGGGTTGAGTTGCCGGTGCATGGCGAGAGAAAACCCGAACAGAGTCCCTGGTTCTCCGTTTTTCCTGATAACATGATCGGTGTCAAGGTTGAAGGCGAGCACCAAATTTGAATCCAGGAAATAAAAAGAAACTGTAAGTGCAAAACAAACAGCGGAGGATCCTTCCAGCAGCAACATTGCAGCGCGGATGCAGATGTGTCCAGCAGTCGGAAGTTAAGCGCCACACACACCGCTGCTCCTCAGCGCTCAGCCTGCTGCAGATTGACTGACTGTGAGGCTGCGTTTACCATGTTGCTCGTCCTGATGCGTCGCTGCAACGCCCCCAGGAGGTCTGAGAGTCAGGGGAATGGCAGAGTACAGGGATAATGACTATTTCTTCTTCTGGGTGATAGGAGTCAAACACCAAGTGTATTTCAGTTAGAAAACACTACTAAGTTTAACTGTTCAAAAGATGTACCGAAACAAACGCACGCAAACGAAAAACAGTTTGATTGCATACTCTGGTGTGACAGCAGATCATCCATCCAAGGAAATCAGAATAAAATATTAATGTGTGCTTTCATTAATAATGCCTGCTAAAGACTATGTTTATAAATAATGTATACTAAGAAGATTTTGTGATACACCTCAGGAAATTCAACAACACTGATTTCATGATAAAAACTTTTTTTTCTTTTTTTGGATTATGTTCGTCTGTAGGATTACACTCTCCTAAAGGCTAAGGGAAGTTTATGATCCTCCAGTTTTAAGACATTTGTTCACAAGAAACTGAACAAAATGCTTAACAATGTTTTTTAGTTTCTGAATAGCTGGCATTTAAGAGATTTCCACTCAGCAGTGATATGATCCAGTGTGTGTCATCTTCCCAACCTGCGAGAAACATGAAACAGCCTCATTGTATCGCTCGCTCACTTGTCCCAGTGTATCTGCTGCTGTTTGATGGTGCTCGTGAAGTTTGAGCCAGCCTGGGCCACAATCACACGACAGAACACAACACAGAGTGGGCATTGTTGAGGTTAGAAAGACCTCTGCGTGTGTGTCTGTACTCTGTGTGTGTCAGCAGGCAGGGGGTGTACGTAGGGTCTTAACCACATTCCTAATTGCAACAAATGACTCGGGAGTGTGTGAATGCCATCTCTGTTGCTGTGGGTTTGGTAACAGATGCATCAAATGCTTAACACATCACAGGCCTCGTCAGTGATGTCACCCAGTTTCTCCAGTAAACCGTACGATCCACCGTCTGCTGCCAGAAGCACGACTAGTTGTTGATTCTGCAAATATACGTTGGTGTACAGACGGAATGAAACAACAAAATACAATTTAAAAATGAATTATTGGATCATGTCTCAACATGAGGTAACAGTTTTAACTTTCACATTACAATGTTCCACATCCACTTTTGGATGTGTCAGATTTAGGTTTTACTGCTTAGTTTCATAACTCAGACTACTCTTCATTACGTGAAGCTGGAGGCACCAGCAAACTGCATGTTTAATATACAGCCTCTGGCCTCTGGTAATATTCAATATTAGCCTAAGAACTGCATCCTTGTACTTGACAGTATACGGTAATCCCAATGATGCCAATCAAAAGATATAAAAGGTTTTTATAGAAAGAGACACATCACAAAGCTAATTAGCAATGTATATATTCTATTATTTTTTTATAGGAACAGATAAGATATATAGATTTTCTATTCTTTTCTCAGATAACTGTGTGATACTGATGGCACAAAGCATGTTTAATCCAATCGTCATGTCATTCATGTGATTTGGTTTGATAAATAGGCCGATAACTGTTCTTGTTTAATACTGCTTGTTTGATGTCACAGTAATCAATGTGTGTTTCTGTGAGCAAAAAGGTGTGTAACTGCTTTAACCTGAGCTCAACCAACCACACAAACACCACTTTCATATCCCCTGGTGCCCTCTGTGACTGTGCAACATGAGATGTGAGAGGAGGTGAACCTGCCCAGCCTTGTGTTGTCTCAGGTCAGTGGGAATAGAGAAAGCGGAGAGATATTGCAAGTCGAACAGGTGAACCCCTGCAGGTGACGAGGCCTTTCTTCACAGATTAGCTGCACTTTTGTATGAACAAAATCTGATGCTAACTTGAGAAGAGAAAGGTCTGTGTGGCCCCTCCGGTCAAATCAGTGGTGAAAATATTAAGTTTCAATTGTGGGTAGAAAACCAGAGCTCGTTTCTAATGCTACTCATACACAGGTTTAATTGATCAAAGGCTTTAACCAGTTATGGGGTAAAATTACATGTTTTTATCATGATCGTTCAATATGATAACTTATAAGAAACAGGAAGTACCACCTACCCTCATGACTTTGCCCTGGTGGAATTGTTTTTTGTCACATTTGCAAAGTACTTCTGATTATTAATAAGGCAATGGGCAATATGCTGATGTGCCAAGGCACCCATCTGTTTCCATTGTTACTTAAATGGGTAACTTCAGTGATACTTAAATTAAGGTTCAGTCCTATTGATAATCACATGTACAGCACGCAGTGGCATTTCACACTAGTTCACTAATCATGTGAGGATTTTGCATCTGTTTTACAATCTGCCAGGCTTGAGAGAGATGCTGCGAGTAGGGGTGGTGTGAAATTAAGTGTCAGAAGCTCTGAAACTCAGACCTTGATTAGACAGAAGGGCCAACTCCTTAAGTTTCAGTGTTATGATGTCAGTTTAACAGACACTGGTGAAGGAAACCAAACCCATAAGATATCAAAGAGGCAAGGAAGCATGCCCAGAATGTGCAGTTGGTATAGGCAATTTGCCAACTGATGTGGCAAGAAATTAAGTCATGTTAAAGACCACAATGCAACAATATAGCAGATGGATAATCTACTGAAATCACCTCTGAATTCTTGCTGAGTATTCTTCCGACTATCCGAGCCCCAACGAACACTGTCTAAAAATGAATGCAAATGCATTAACTGTGAGGACAATCTAGAGATTAGGAGGAAGATGTTTGGATCTACAACACAAAAGTTAGCCTGTATTTTTGTAAGTCAGTCAAGACAACTCACTCAGTCATTGAGAAAAGTGCTTAGTAGAGTGGTATCTGTACTATTTGGCAATATGAAAAATAAACAAAAGGGAGTAAAAGAGACCTGTCACTGGTTTCCTGCTGAGGTGTACTGACGCTGAGTGACTGTAGAAATTGTGTCTGCATCAGTGGCTGTGTGAAGTGTGGCGTTAAATCATACTGTGTGAAAGTGGGAGCAGCTGATCCTGGTCCTGTTGTGACAGTGGCGTGGCCCTTTGTAGAGAGACCATCCACAGTAAATCTGCTCCACCCCCCTCACACAAAGGGCTGCTTCCATTTATGGTTCCTGGGTGGGGGGTGTGCCACTGAATCAACAATGAAGGGAGCGGGACCTCGCAGACCTCGCTGAATTCTTTCTCAGGAAGGCCTTGCAGATGACACAGGGAATTATGGGGATTCCTTTATTAGGCCTGCAGAATGCAAACCATTTTTGCTTTAGTGCACAGGAATGGTTCTTTGGTGTATATTTTACTGTCATTATGTCAAGACAATCATGTTTTACAATAATCAGAGATTTCACATTCATTTTGAACAACAAGTGGTATGATTTTCATTTCAAGTTTTACTGGGGGTTTTATTTTATAAGTCTGAGAGGCTGTAGAACTTCTCAACTAGATGAAGACAATCCACTGCCTACATGAATCTTAAAAAAGCACATAACTAAAATTAAGGGGCCTTAAACAAAGGACACATCAATTATGCTTTACATCTCTTCTTCTGAGACTGTTAAAGATTGCAGTCTAAACCATAGTTAGTGTGGACTGTAGTTAAATCAAACATAACAATGACCTTTATTGTCAGACTATCCCGATGTGGCACATCAAACATTAACCTTACATCTGTTGGGAGCTCCAAACTCAGAACTTCCTTCCAGTTGTTATTGTCTACCAGTCCTCGTCATTAAAGCCTTTGTTGTTAAAAATAACTTCTCATCAGGGGAAAGACACCATGACTAATTCTAAGGAAACACATGCTCAATCATGAACACCCTGATGAAGGTTTCCAACCCAACCTTTATTCATCTCCGCAGCTATGCAGAACAGGCCCAACCTTTCGAACCGAGAGGTCAAGAAACAATTGGCAGATCATTTATATGTTTGTAAGATGGACACAAGGTGAACGTGCACAGACACTTTAGACGTTTGTATTTCCTGGCATGAGCTTAAAATTTTTTTTGAAAGAATAGAAGAACAAATAAACCTCCTACTTTCACTTTAGTATGTAAACACTTCATAGAGGTATTTAAACTTTTAAGTCAAAGCTGAAAAACTTAGCAGTAATGTGATTTGAGGGAAAGGGTGAGTTGCCAAGGTGATGAATGCTCCAATAGACTCAGCAGGAGATCAGCGATGAGAATCCACCAACCGCTAAATCACTCTTCTGAGCCAGAAACCTGTCTGCATTAAATACAACTGAGCTATTGCTGCTCCTGTTGAGCCTCAGTACATTACAATGGGAAAACAACTTACATGTGTTTTATAAGGCCAAGGTACAAAAACAAGCGTACTGACATATTATTGTAGTTAGTATATGAAAAACTTTACTAAAGATATTCCTAAATATATAATAACCCTAACTGAAAGCAGAAAGCAAACTTCTGATGAATTAATATCTCCTTCACACACAAAATAAAATAAAAATTCAAAATATGTTATTATCTCTGGTAAAATATGGGACACTAAGTGTAGAACAAGAGCAAACAAGAACGTTCAGACTGAAAACCAGCAGCTGCTGAACACCCTTTGCAGTAAATCTTTGTAGGATGTGAGTGTGTACTGTCCGCATCAACTTTCCTGCAAAGACCACTATACCATCATAACCATTGTTCTGCACATAATGGAATATGCAGACGCACTATAATAAACATCACTTCAGGTTTGTTTATGACTTCACACTATGAAATCAACAGCAGTTTGTATCTTAATCATAAGGTTAATATTCAGTGCAACATCCGTTCAAAAGTTTTTCCTCCCTTCCTTCTGTATTTCTAGGTGAATTTGAAGTTTTGGACCAGTTCCCCGTGTAAACAGATGTTGATTTCTTCCTTCCTTCATGTTTTCTCCTTTTAGTCTTTGTGTGTAGCAGTGGCTGTAATCTAATGCTGACTAAAATATAGTTATATACAATACAGGATATGATAATAGGGAGTGAACAGGGAGTGTTAAGCATACTTTATTTTGTCAAACAATAAGGAAAGTTATCTTATTGCAAATTACTGGGTTATACATATTAGAAAAAAAGATAAAGAAAAGGCATTTCGGTGTATATCTGAGGCCACTTAACTAGAATCAGCAAATAACTACACTGGAACACTGGAACCTTTTTTTCCTCATTTGAGGAATTACACAATGCCAGCTACAGGCAACAGCATTATTTATTCATCTTGAATAATGCATGGCAACACAAAAATGTTGACAAATTTATTTAACTTCCAAGAAACATTAAATTATGGCATTTAAATAATAATGTATTTCACACTAAATTATTGACAGCAGAGCAGAGGACAAGAAGAAATGCTTCTGTTTTTTATATGGCAATGAATTTTGTCCTTTTTGGTCCAACAAATAAACAAAGATGAAACAATATGAACTGTAAGGAAAGATATGGAATACATGTAGATTATATGTGATATGTAATTGATGTGCCGAGGGCCAAGTCAAGAGAAGCTACGAAATAAATGGAAATTTGGAATTCACAGTAAAAGCTGCTTACATCTGTGGTCTGTCATTTTGCATCATTTTCATGTCACTGAACACTGGAACGCTCAACTATACCAGCTGCTCTGCAGCAGAGGGGAAAACATTAAAATTATATTCAACTAACTGGACATGACCACTTGTTTAATGTTTACTTTCCAAAAGGTATTTTAATCCAGTTATCAAACAACTGAGAAGTTGCCAAAAAGGTGAATATATGACACAAATTATACAAAACATGTGTCTTAAATAATAAACTTTCCATTCCCAATTATTAAAATTCACGATCCATCAAACAACCTCATCAACCAAACCTTTGATGAAGGGATTCCTGAATAGAGAAGATAATTGCTCACATGACTTCCATTGTTAACTATAAAAATGATTAATTAGAGAAACAGGGCTTCTACAGCTTCTACGTGACTCTGAAGAATTTCTGCTTGTTCTGGCTCCGATGCCAGGCAGCTGAATGCAGACACTGTGCTCCACTAATGAGCAGTGACATGCAGCCCCATTGGGCCATGATGGGAGAGAATTGCCTGCATTTTAAGAAAACAATAGGCAGATAGAAGCCTATTGGGACTGGAGCTAGGAGTCCTGCCGCAGAGCCACCAGATAACTGCACTGACAAAATGGATAAAAGTTTTACAAATGACACCCCGTGGAACATAAACCTGATCAAAGCAGGAGATGATTCACTGAAACAAAGTAATAATTGCATAAAGGCCAACACACACTGGAAGCGCCTCGCAATGCCGCTTCCAGTGTGTGTTGGCCTTAAGGCTTTCCTGAAAAACATATTATAATGGGCATTTTCAAAATTTTACACATGAAGATGAGTTATCTTGTCATGAGGAGGACTATTCAGTCTGTGAAAAATCACAAAATCATAATACTAAACCACTGAAGTATCCTTTTAAGATTATTTGTTTGAAAGTCTTGTTGCACTGAAAGCAATTTTAATCAAATTAAAAGATTTATTTGTCAGTTGTACTGCCTCATTTTGGAGACTGTAGTGTGTAATTTTGTAATGGGTCACTTCTGAGAACAATATATAAGCAAATTCAAAAATCAAATTAACCAGTGCTCACCATGACTGCGATAGACACATTAAGAAAGTATGAGGCTTTAGTTTTGACTTGCATCAGATACCTAAAGAATGATTTGTCTCAAGCTGGATATATTCATCACATTGCAGTGATCAGTGACGCTCTGGTTAACAGAATAAACAAAAAGCAACTTCACAATTTGCAGGTTGGTCTAATCAGTATGCAGAGGCATCACAACAAAACTGAGTGAAACCTGTTAACAGCTGCTTCAATAAAAGGAACTATGCCGCCATCTTGTGGCGTTAGCACATCAACAACTCTGCCACGCGTCAGCTTCTTTACACAGGAGAACGCGATGTGAACCAGCAACACTTTAGTAAAGTTGCAGAACTGAAAGACACTTCTCTGAACCTCTCCATCAGTGATGACTGAACGGCTTATGTGGGGCTCCATGTCCATGCAGACAACATGACAAACAGGGGGATCTGGGTTGTAAGTCCAATTTCCAACACATGGGTGCGCTGTAGCTGTCTCCTTTATTTGTCTAACACCCTCAGCATCAAGCGCAAGGTTTGATTTTGTATCAGCACTTTGACCCCCTTTGAGGACCCCTCTCTGTGTGGTTCTGCCTCGTTTTGTTAGTGTTAGTTTTATGAGTTGCTCTGAATTTCATTAAATGTTCATAAAAAGGCCTGTTGTTCCAGCAAATCTAGGAAACAGTGTTAAAAACCACCATGGACTCGCTCTGATGAGACAAGCGTAAAATTGAAACAAATGGGAGTAATTCATGGAAAACGTTTGCATCACCAGCTCAACGCTGTCTGTTGTGATGCTGAACCAGGCTTTACCTCCTCCAGCTATGCGGCTTGTTGTGCACAGAGATGAATTACTCTGTGTAACAGACCTGTTAGTTCTGCAGGTTTGGTCATGACACTTTGTTTCTGATTTCTTTTAAGACACTTTGAAGGAAGAGTCCCTGCAGACGACCGGGACAGACAGCGCTGAACAAATAATGGAGGGTGGACGCGGTGGGGAGTAGTCAGTCGTGCAGCGCTTACTCATTGGTTGCCTGAGACACAGTAGCTCTACCTCTCACTCTCTCATAAATGCGCGCTCCCACCACTGGCCGTAGCAGATAAGCGCATGCCGCTGTGAGAGGGACACACCTTCCGCTGATTTTTCCACACTTTACACGGGGATGCGTTTTGACTCACGAAAAGGTGTCATCAGTCCAAGATCTGAGTCGTGTTTTCATCTTGCAGTTTCGCAGTTTGGCGACTTTTGCGCATAGGTTACGAGACTGCTCCGCTCCAACTCGAAGATGACTGGGGTTTTTGAGAACTTAAATACTGATATGCATTCGAACCAAATTACCTCAAGCAACTACCACAGCTTGCACAAATCGCAGGAGTCCCCGACTCTCCCAGTGTCCACGGCGACGGACAGCAGCTATTACAACAGCCAACAGCCGGGCCATTGCGCAGGGTCTCCATTTGGCCAACTCGGCTCTTACCAGTACCACGGCAGCGCCGCGAGCACTGTGCCATATAATGCAAAGTCATACGACCTTAGTTTCAACTCCTCGTATAGCGCATACAGTTCCTACGGCTCCAACTCCTCTCCTACTGCAGCCGATACAGGTAAGGAAGGTTTTCGACGGTTTTAATGCATTCAAGTGCAATTGGCGCTTTTGTTTATGACCAAACTTCAAAACTTGCTCATGGCAAAAAATATCTGAGCAGCATGTTGAATCACGCATCCACATAACTGACAAGATAATTATTATCTGGTCAGAAATGATTAGACACATACTTGTCTTGCACAGACGTGCACACATTGAAATTGAAGGTTCAGTTTATTTTTTAAACACAACTTTCAAGCAAATTTAGATAATGTTGCCCTATTTTTTCTCGGTGCTGTAATATCAAAATATGATCAAATTCAATTTCCTGTTATGTGCATGCAGCGCTGCGAACCACACACTGGCGCCCTTGCAAAATGCTTAACAGATTCTGAACCCTACAACATTACGAGATTATTTATTCATAACATCAACTGTATTTGAATGTTCCCTCAGAGAAAGAAGAGAGCGAGCCAGAAATCCGGATGGTTAATGGAAAACCAAAGAAGGTCAGGAAACCTCGAACCATTTATTCCAGCTTCCAACTGGCTGCACTTCAACGGAGGTTTCAAAAGACGCAGTATTTGGCTCTACCAGAACGGGCTGAGCTTGCAGCCTCGTTGGGCCTTACGCAAACACAGGTGGGTGCATCTAAAATATCTAGCGTTTTGTCTAATATAAAATCACTTTTAAAAAGTCAAATGTGCCCTTACTAGTTACTCAATTTAGTGCTTGTATTCTTTCCTTTTTCAGGTCAAAATCTGGTTCCAAAACCGCCGCTCCAAGTTTAAGAAGTTGTGGAAAAATGGAGAAATTCCCCCAGAGCAACATGTTGCTTCCAGTGAATCCCCCCCCTGCACGTCTCCGCCAACTACTGCCTGGGACTTTCCACATACTCAAAGAATGAACAGTGTCAACTCCAGTTTACCTCAGAGCAGCAGCCCTCCCAACACGACTGCGCCTTCATCCTTTTTGGCAAACTACTCCTGGTACTCAACCACGAACTCTACCACGCATCTGCAGCCTCCTCTGGTCCAGCACCACCACAACTCCGCCATAAGCACAGGGACGATATTCTGAAAGAGAAATTACGTAACATCGGGTTTAAATCGGACAATACTGGTTAAAAAAATGCCAATACTTTCATTTACAGACCTCGTGTGTGCGTAGGAGAATTTTGTGGATCCAGACAGGTTCATGGACCTCTCCAGTTTTCGCGCTGGCAAATGTTAGACACAGATTTCTACAGTTATTTTTGTATTTATTTATTTTGTTTATGTCAAGGGATGAATGAACCACTATTTCCCAAAGCAATCACAGCCTGCAGGGCGAGAGCCTGCTTTTACGCGGACGTCACTTTCGACCATTCCTGCAAAATAAAAGAATCGCAGGACAACCTGTCACAGATGTAGCACAAGTTAACTGTATCGTGCCTTTTTCAATATGACCTCATGTTGTTGTGCGATAAAAAAAAACAAAAACAGCTCACCTTTATCCATTCCGCATCGCATTAGTTGATTTGAATCTCCTATATTGGGGGGTAAGTGTAAGATACGTTTGTAAATATTTTACCACAGCTTTTTGATAGCCCATAACGCTTTGACTCTTTTTTAGGCTATTGGTGCAAATCCACCGTAAGCTACTGATTGTCCTACCCTCTGATTTTACTTGTATCACACTCATTTGTATTTTTTGTCTTATTTATTTTAGCAGTGTTCCATATATGACCAGACGTTATTTAAATAAAAATGTTTTCTGTGCACATGCACTGACTGGGAAGAATGTTTCTTGTCGTTTTAATTAAAACAGACCTATAGGCGAATAGGCTGGGAATGTTTTAAATATAAATAAATTAAATGTTGTCATTTTTGTAAATTAAGGTATTCGTTTTTTTATAATGTCGCTGATTAATTCTTGGTAAGTACTGCATCATGTTTAAATGTCAAATGGGTTTGTTTTGAAAAATTTAAAGAAGCCATGGTACCATTAGCTCAAAAGACATTCACAAATTGAAAGGAAACCTCTCGGTTTCTTCAACAGGTGACACATGTTAACGTTGCAGTGATTTGTTTAAACTGTATCTACCTGTATTTTTTGTTTTGGTTTACAGGACGTTGTTAAAAAATACACGATTTAATGTAAAAAATTAAACTATGAAACAGCCTAGCATAGGCAGTTACCCTGACCGCTTGCTGCGTTGCTTAGCAACCGTTGCTTAGCTGGAGGGACCATAAATATCTGCTGGTTGGTAACGAAGGTTGGGCTAACGTTATTGTTAGCTTAAAGTCCATGTATGCAACTTTACACTCAAAAGCTAGCTAGTTACACTTAATAAAGACTATTCTATATTATACTGTTAGGAATAACTTCAGTTTACTAGGGTGCTGTCATAAGATAACTCTTCAGCTGTCTCGGGTTAAATGTATTTTACCCGTTTCCGTCAGCAGATGATTAGCCGAGCCGGGGCTCAGGCAGACAGGCAGAGGCAGAGGCCCGGGGCGCAGGCTGAGCTGAAGGGGAGGCAGCACAACAACACGCCTTGGTATGCGGGAGGGGAAAGATGAGGGGTGGAAATGAATGAGCAAAGGCTCCGCAGACTCTGTGGAGTCAAAGGGCCGCTTTCCAGACATTTTATGAAGTCAGCCTAACAAGAGAACAAGAGAGATGGACTAGCTCCAAGAGAGCCTGGAGCTACAGCATCATGGAAACATTTCTCACGTCTCACAAGAAGTCTCTTATCTGCGAAGACGAGCAGATCCACCCACATTAGTGTTTGTGTGGCTCCTGTAGGTTGCATGAAAACACAGGTAGGACCTACACTTCTAGGTGTAAACTATTTATTGCAGACAGGAAGACGCTTTTTGTCTATTTTAACTTGATCTATCATGACATAATATCCTCTATTATAGATAGATAGATAGATAGATAGATAGATAGATAGATAGATAGATAGATAGATAGATAGATAGATAGATAGA
>JAUYWH010000013.1:11075864-11105922 GCA_034779795.1 Ctenopoma multispine
AGATAGATAGATAGATAGATAGATAGATAGATAGATAGATAGATAGATAGATAGATAGATAGATAGATAGATAATTACACAGTCCCATCAATTTTTTTTCATTCATGATCATCACTGTCTCCCCCACACGCTTCTCTTCAAACGACCACGGGCCATAAAGTGGGATCGTTTCCTTGTACATAATTAGGACTACAGCTTGTCAGTGGTTGCTACATCTCCATGATGGAGCCTCCTTCCCGCGGCTGACAGGATCAGAGCCCAGGCATGCAGCAGGTCTGTGCAACGTGCCAACACAATACTACATGCAGACCTGTGTACCTTCTACAGTCTTTTGTCTTTGCTGTTGTTGTGCAGAATATATAAAATCACGCATCATGTTAGATCTGATGCACAACATTAACTAGTTTTCTTCTGTCAGCTTAGCCTGTGTGTGGCCTTAGCAGCTGCGAATAAATCAGCGCAGACTCATGAAGAATACTTCATTAACTTATTTTGAGAATATTTATTGAACACTTCCTGAAAATAAAAAATGTTTTCTCTCGCTCGGTGTGACTTCATTCATGGATTAGTGCTGCTGTGGTTAACACTTTTGCATTTCTGTAGGCAACTTGTAAATGCCATACCCCCCTATCCTAATTTATACCCTGATCTGTAATTTCATCCACATTTGCTCTGGTTTGAGCATTCTGGCTTTCAAATCTGAAAGCCTGCAATTACTATATAATTCTTCGCAATTTTAGATGTCCTAATATGGGGTGTAATTTTTACACAAGACAATTTCCCGCTATTTCAAGCATCAACATTGTCAAAGTTGCATGTACATAATAAATGGGAATATCAATGCATAGTTTTTAGCCTAACATCTTGACTCAACGATAATTATATCCGTGTGGAGCCTACGCAGAATTAGTCTGAATTGCATGGTAACTGCTGCTTTAAATTTTAAAAAAATTACTCATAATTTCCCCCAAAGATTACCAAGATCTCGAGTGCACAATGTCATCAGCGTAATGAGGAGTAAACATTTATGCTAATAATCTACATTTTTTTCCCCATCAGCTATAAAGAGGGGAAATAAAGCAGATATTTTCAGTCATATTCTGAACTGTGCCGCTATAGCTTAGACCAACACATGGGACACATTTTGTGGGATTTAAGCGCTCGTCTTGTGTCTGTGCTGCAGGATGCTACTGCTCATCTGCCTCCATGCTGTTTTCTCAAAGTCCTGGGAGGGAGCTTGTCTCTTCAATTTCAATCTGAAAGGTGTGTATTAAATACTTTTTTTAAAAATTTCCATCGAGCTTAGGGTGTCGACTGAATGCATTTGAGATAATTAAAAACAGGAACCAGACTCTCGTTACAGTCATATTCATTTATTTCCTCGCTTGTATTTATTTTTTATTCTTAGTCAAATCGTTGAAATGGCTGATTCTTTGGTTTAGAACTATTTTAAAGAGTAGTTCACAAGCGTGAAATATATTTTATCCTGTAACTTATGTAAAAAAAAAAAAAAAAAGAGTTTGCAGCGTCTCTAACGTCAGACCCAGGAGCCTCTTTTGTGTCCTATAGCTTACAAACCGAGGAGAAACGTAGGAAGGGGACACACACAAGTTGTTCTCCAATTTAGTCGTTGCTTTCATTAGTCTTACATTGTGCTTTGCTAATTTTGAAGCCTCTTCGCATTGACAATTCCGTGGTGTACACCTGCAAGCAATTTGCAAGCCTTATACGTCTAAGTCTAAGGGAACAGTGACGAAATGGCAGCACACCTATTTCGCTTTTTTCCCTATTGCAGCAGCACATTTCTTTCAGAGCACTATCTCTTTTGTCAACCCAGAAAGATCCTCCGTGCGAAAAAAATTGCTCATAATTACCTCAGAGATAGGAAACTGCATTAGAATAAATAAGGGCGAAATTACTGTAATTATGCTGGGTTTGATGGGCTCAGCTCGTATAATCAAGAGGAGAATACAGCGAAATAACACTGACCCTCTTGGATGTGCAGCTGCGCCTTTCTGAGGCTAGGTAGGCAGATTTATGTTCTCAGCAGCAGCAGCACAGTCCTTTCTTAGTGGTATCAAAATATACATAGACCTATTCTTCTTCACAGGGGACTGTATATGTTCTGACTTTTGTATTCAAATAACAATGGAAACAAGACAAGCAACGAACAAGATAAAGTAAGCCATGAGCTTAAAGCTTCTCTAAAGCTAGTTACAATGCTGCAATATTAAAAATAATATTAATAATATCAAAATAATATTATTAATAATAATAATAATAGAATAGTCAGTAATAGAATAATAGTAGTTAGCAGGACGCATGTTGGTCTCACTCTGTTTTAAAGGGATGATCCGTAGACTACATCAGACCGTGGATTAAATTTTACATTATAACCAACTCTAACGTTTATATATTCGTGCACATAACGCAGCTGGAAGGGCAATTATTTTTTTTAATACAAAAATTCATACATATCAACATACTAAAATTTTTTTCCGTTTGCAATGTTCTCTTGAATGTTTTACTTCATTAGTTTCACTATTTTTCTTTTTCCTTCAGTCCTACTATTTTGCAGTCTATAACCAGTCCAGTGCTAAAAAATTATTTTGAGGTCATTTATTAATGCTGTCATATGCAAGAATAAAAACATTTTTTAAATCCATATCTAAACAATCTACCGTAGCATTTTGAACAACAATTAAAAGACTTACTACAAATTTGGGTAATGGAGTAAATGAATAAAGTGTGAATCTCAAAGACGAAGGCCTTTGAACTTTCTCTGATCTCCATTTGATCCGCCATGTGTATTTTTGCAGCACCTGGCTCTTGCTCAATTATCCACTTAACACACACAATTGATCTCTTTCATTCAAATACAAACAGAAAGAAGATTAACTGTAAGAAAAGATGAATAGAAATAAGCGATGTGGTTAAATGAATCCAGTTTTACGCACCACCGTGGTTAAGTCGCAAAGTAAAGAATGCAGTTGATGTCGGCAGAAAGGATTCTCTGTGGTTTCTGTACTATTTAGACTAGTACGTTACATTTATTATTTTCCCTTCCAACGTGAAATTGTCGCTGGACCACGTGTTAAGACATTTTCGTGTAGATGCATGAATGAGTTTAAACATTAAATTCCTAATTATTAGGTCAATCCAGAGGTTTGACAACATCTGCAACCAGTGAGCAGCAGCGGCACAAACCCATGTAGGCTAAATGCTAAACATGACCATAAATTTAAACGACAGTGTCTGCTACAATAATCAACATGATACTGCTTTGTGTCAGCTCACATTAAACGTGCACCATGCTGAAGCCTTTCTTCTCACATGGGAGGAGGGTGAAGGTGGAGGAGGATGGGGGGGGGGACTTAAATCAGACACCTTTTTTTTTTGACATAATTTAAATCATTATTTTACTGCTTTTGAAACTTTGCACATTATGTACATAAACTCCAGAAACAGATAAATAAATTAAAGTGATCAATACAAAACTAAATATTTTCTATGTTGACTAAACACATCTCGACGAATACAGAAAGCCTAAAACCCTGTTTCACAGCGTATCCAGCACAGCACAAAAACAAATCTGGAAAATTATGTACAAAATACAGTGACAAATGAGCTGCTCACCCTCAGGACATTTTTTTTCTAAAGCAGCAAATCGCCAGGCCTCTTACATTTTTCACATAACATCGGGGTACGGCATAGAAAAGCTTTGCTTGCGTTAGTGCAGCAGTAACAACACAGTGTTGTTGTTCAAACACACAAAAAGAACACAGACTGACCTCAACAGAAAAAACTAGTCTGAATAATTTAACTTAAATAACAAACACATATAAACAACATAGTAGCAATTTGAGGCTTTGCGCAGTATGCTCTGTAGTTGAATGTGCTGTAAGCATAATGGCCGTGATGGTTCCTGGTGGAATTTATTCATTATAATTACTTGGTCAAAGAATCACCCCTGTGGCCTAATTGACCTTCAACTGAATGCAGACTGATTTTAGTTCTTGGACACCTGGGACCGGCATCTAGCGTAAACAAATGCGTTTTAAAAATATGTAGCCTATAGCCCATAAACAGAATAACCCACACGAATATGATTTTTTAAAATAGAAAATGATAAACAGCAGCCAAAAAAGGATCCATTTGTCTACGGCTTCCGCTCACTGTCACGGACTTGTTGCCCTTGGGGGCACTGCGTGCCTTTTCAGTCTCTCAGTCCCTTCTTCTCCTTGTTCTTCGTCTTCACTGCTTGCCGTCATCCGGTATGAGGAGGCCACTGTGTCAGCTCTCGGTATGCAACAGCAAACTCCGGGATTGGTGCACTGTGCATCGATGAGCGGCTGTATGCCCCTTCACCATCCTGATCCACGAGCCACGGCAGAGTCGAGGGCTGAGGTCTCTGTTCACATGAGCTGTGACTGTTGCATAGACTCTTGATGTGTGGTTGGATACCATGAGGTGTAGCTGGGGATGTAAGACCCGGTTGTTCCCACTGAAGTCTTGACGCTGGTCGGCGAGCTCCAGACAGGTGCCACCGACGGAGACCCGCTTGAAAGTCCACGGCCAGTGGCTAAAGCATTGGTGTCAATAGTGCCCCCGCCTTGCTTCATCAATTTCTTGAATTTAGATCGCTTGTTCTGAAACCAAATCTTCACCTGGAAAAACAAAGAATATCGTTTGGAACACTGAAAGTGGAATTAAAGTGCAGACAGTTAAATATTATGCACGGTTTACGCACACTTTACGCACGCAGATTTAATTAATGTCAAATGAAAATGTACATATTAACATCTTGACTTCTGTTACTTCAGTAAGATGACATCGATATCAAAACATGAATAATATTCACACTAACAAATACACGTGTTTTACCTGAATATATGAATCTAGTATTTTATGTCAAAATGTCAGAGAAACATGTTTTATATATATATATATATATATATATATAAAACATGTATTATATATATTTATACACCACTACTAATGATAATAATAATAACAACAACAATCATAATAATAGTAATAGTAAAAAAATAAAATAAGCAGTAGTAGTAATAATAATAATAATGTGTGTTGTAACAAAAGAAATTACAAATAAAATGTGTTCCTGACATGCCTCATGGTGCTGCTGCAGAGTGGAGTTATTTGTGAGTCTGTTTCACGACTTGCCTGTGTCTGAGTGAGACCCAGCGATGCTGCGAGTTCAGCTCTCTCCGGTAACGCCAAATATTGAGTTTGTTGAAATCTCCTGTTCAGAGCTTGGAGCTGTAAACTCGAATAGATAGTCCTTGGTTTTCTAATCTTTTTCCCTTTGCCGTTGAATCGAACCTCTCCGCCTTCGACCACTGTGTTTTTCTCAGTTTCTGGCGCTGAGGGAGGCAGAAGAGAGAAAAGGAAGAAAAATGAGAAGGCAGTTGTAGCCAACAGTGCTGCGCAGCAATGAATACTCCAGCGCAAATGTTACAGGCTGTACTTTAGGTATAATTACCCTTAATTGCATACATTGTTTATAGCGTTACGCAATAAATAATTACCAAGCCTAATTCCAACATCTGGGTCGTCTTTTGGATGCAGCGAAGACTGTATAGAGTCGAGAGCCTTGCACAGAAAGTTGATATTTAAGATCCAAAGATGCTGAAGCACACTTACCTGTATCCTCTAACCGCGTCTGTGTGAGTGCCGAGCTGTTTTGGTAGGTCTGTACTGTGCTGAGATATGGACTGGTGGAATGGCTGCCGACGGAGTTTACGTATGGATAACCCAGAGATCTGGGGAACGATGAAGCTGGGCTGTAGCTGTCGTGCTGCGTATGACCAGCAGAATGTAAACAGTGCATGGGATAGTGTCCGTGAGACATGGAGGAAGGCGACATTTGTTGACTCGGGGGTCCAAACTCCATGAAAACGGTTTTTCCTGAGGCAGGGCTATTAAGACTTTCTGGAATTGTAGTCATTGTCATCTCTTCTGGCGGTTCCCCTTGTCTTGCTTTTGTTGTTTTCCTTCTATGATCTCAGTGAAGGATGGGTCCCAATTTAAGCCAAACAGATTTTTTCTGTTTCCATTCATAAGAAAATGTAGTTTGTGCCTGTGAAAAGTCCTAGGTATGATGCTGTGGACCAAGACAAACTCGCTCAAAGGTTTGAATCTCGGACTCATGAATATTCATCAAAGAATGTCGCTGATTGGTCCACTCTCTCCAAGAGGGAAGCCGATTGGCGATGCTGGGGCTGGGTTCGAAGAACCTGATAAAGTCAAGGAAGACCACAAAACCTCAGATTTACCATTTACCATTGACATGTCAAGATTAACAATTATTATTATTATTATTATTATTATTATTATTATTTCATCAAATAATAACATTTTTGGATCAAATAATAATTCACAGTAAGGTGATAAATGATTTGTCTCGTGACCATTTCACTCAACACTATTAATAAAATATGAATTGTTACAATTAAATTAAATTTGTAATTTATAATTATATATTGGCTTCATGTCGACACAACGCTCGATAACAAAGTAAAATCAAGTGTGTTATTTTGTGTTTAAAGCTGAAGTTTGTCATGCATCCGTCTAAAAAAGTTAAAACTGCCTCCTTGAAGCTGCTCCGTGTGCTGGACAGTTCGATTAAAGCGTTTGTGATCAAAGCTCACGATGCTCTGTCAGGATTAAGGTGTATTAGCATAACACTAGTGTTCAATTTTCATAAGTAGGTCTTTAATTAGTCATGTATTTAACACTTACAGTAGCTTGAGGTCTCAGTTACACCTGGCAGCAGTGGGACGTTTGCGCTGACTATATTCTGGTTCAGGCCCAGTGATATTTTCTTAAAACCTGAAAAACATTATAATAAGACCACAGCCTGTATTACAACCGTATATTACAGAAAATACACTCTGTTATAGGAAATATAGTATAAATCGTTTTAATTAACTGACATAAATTTAAAAAAAGAGCAATGTGTCATTATAACAGTAACACATAGTGCAGAATATTTTAATCCATCAAAGCACCTGGTAACTTCGCAAAAAACGTGAAACAGTTTGTGTATTTTTCCAAACCAGCTTTCACATGTTTTATAACACAGCCATGCATGAATGTATAGGCCCAATTTTCTTATCAGGTTGAAATTATTTGAAAGCGACTTTACGCACCTTCTATCAATTAATGCCCACAGTTTTGTAAAACACTGGCACCTTTGATCAGCATGAAGTGAGGATGGGGGGTGCGGTCAGCCTCCCACAAGAATAATTATCCATGGTCATTTGATTTAATTGAATTGACGACTGACAAAATAAGAGACATTTATGTTGAGCTGCACTCTTAGACCTCCACAACTCAAAGCTCCAACAGGATCACTGCTGCAGCTCCAAGTTTAACCAGGCTATATTAAAAATCTCAATTTCAATCAGCAGCTAAAAGCAATGATTGTCCACTTACTTAAAAAAATCATGTGACGCAAATGAAGCAGATTAATCCGCGCTATCCGGGGTCAGAGAGCCTCCACAGGATGGACTTAGGGAAGGAAGAAGAACAAAGTATCCAGCAGCTGTTCATTTTATTAAGATTCATTTGCAGGCTGCAGCTCTTCTCCTGGTGTCTGTGCAAAGCTTAAGCGCAGCCTGGCTGCTCCATCCGCAGTCCTTCCATCTCCACATGAATAACAAATTAAAGGCAGTTAAATTCCGTCACTGTGATTATCAGTATAATTACATAATTGAACTCAAAACAGAACTAGCAAGTTGCAAAATGTGTTATCAAAATGCAGTCGCTGACACCACGGCGCGTGTGCCACAGTGTGCCAGGCGGCTGCAGATGCCTGAATTTAAAGATTTCTGTGAAATATTAGGCCATAACGAAAGCTGGTCTCTTGTCCCCTAAAATAGGCCAATTTGAAGTGATTTCTCTGGAATTACTTTCGAAAAATGCTTAAAGATTTCCTCTATCAACAACGACAATGATAATGGTAGTACAACCAATAATTATCATCTTCCAGAACAGAGGACAGATTTTTATGGGTACTTGGTGGGTGCGACTGATAACTGTCATTATTTTCCCACGATTATAGTATCTGCAAACTGAAGCGACTGTGAGCAAAACCATTAACAAAATAGAGGCAGAATTTGCACTAAAATGCAAAATAGTACCATAAGTATACTACTAATAATAGCAATAATTAGAGGATTTTGGTTGGAGCAAATGTAATTTAGGACTGAAGAGGCTCAGAAGACAATGCTGCATCAATTATATTTATTTTATTTATATCTTTAATAAAGTTTAAACCTTAAGGATTAACTATTTATGTGACGGATTTTCTCGACTCATCCTCAGTGTGAGTAGGCGTGTGATAATATCACCACTTTAATTTATAATTTGACTCCTGCGCTCGTTGGCAGAAGGGCAGCGCAGGCCACAGTGGTCCTTCCTGCAGCCTGGCAGCAGGGCTCTAACTAGCCGCACTAAAAATAAAGTCCTCCATGCATGGATGGAGCGCGGAGGCAGGACTCATTAGAAGTGAGTAGCTCTGTGGCTGAGGGTGTTTTAACACCTGCTGCTCTTCACCTGAGGGTTAGTGTAGAGGTGGAGAGACAGAGAGGTGGGGAGGGGGAGATGTGGAGGGGTAAACGGGCCAGGAAGTCACAGACTTCATTTCAGTCTGGTGCTAGAAAGCCCTCCTCAACTGCCATGCCAACCCTCATTTTAACAGCCACCAAATATCGCGGAGCACTGGTGCACTGTGTCCATGCTGTTTGACGCCTCAGCTCCCTGGGCATCCTGCAGACTCCGCATGTGAGCAGTGATTAATTATTGTTATTGGAGGTGCAGGCAAATGCGAGTTGTTTTAATTCCCCTTCCTCATGGAGGACACATAATGCAGCTTTAAAAACCTGCACTTACATTTGTTTTGTAGGATGTATTTACATCATTTCTGATGATATTTCTGATTATTTTAGCCAAAAACACTTTATGTGCCTGTTTTTTTTTTTTATTGAAATTGGAATAAATCTTTGCACGTTTTTGTTTTTGTTGTCATGTAGATGAGTTTACTCTATGTCATGCTGCATAAACCTCTAACTCAAATATACAAATACACAAAAAATAAATTCTTCTCTATTATATTTTTAACATTAAAATTGTCATATACTGTCAAACTGCCTGTTATGGACATTAATACCACATCACATCAACTGCTAATGCAAATGTATTTTGGTGAGTGAGTTCCAGCAAAAATGTCAATCTATAAGAAGGTTTTATTTTACATTTTAAAGACAAGTGAAATTGTCTTTTGTTCTGCTTCCTCTCTGGCTGTGCTGCTTTGCTGCCATCCTGTAATTTGCAGCGTCAATGAACACAAACTAGATGCACTACAATTAACTCGATTCAGTGTCTATTTTCATGTTTAATGTAGCATCAAAATGTGAATTGATTTTGTTTACTGAGTTATATATAAACAAAAATGAATCACAATATCTGAGAAACAGGATTGTTACACTGGTTAATTGATTGCATTATCATAAGGGCCAGGAAAGATACTGTGAGAAAGTGAAATTATGTGAATTTTATTTTACTTTTTTTTTTATTATTGTTTTTAGAAAATACAGAAGAATTTAATTTATTTTGATCAGTCAGAGGTAGTTTACTTTATGTGATAACCAGATGATATTATCTACAAGTAGGTAGCTTTTGGTTTCTAAAAATGTAATTATATTATTTATTTGTTAAGGAGCCAATTAATCATTTTCCACATACATTATTGTTGTCTTTTATGTAATTTGACTATATATAAGAATAAAACATGCACAATTAGGATTAAATGGTTCCTTATAAACAACAAGAAACATGAACAACTTGTTTGTCAGTTTGGGTGTATCAGGTTCAAATCCTCTTTTAAATTCTACTTTTACCACATATTGTGTTTTTAATGCACTAAAGTAGAATCATACATTTATGCAAAATTCAATTTAAAACAATTTCTATAATATTTTAAAAAGAAATAAATCATATTGATTTGTGCAGGAAAGTAATGTTTGTTTTGTTTGTTTTTAGACGTCCGTGACCATGGGAGGAACCTGGACCACATCGGTGCATACTGACCAAAGGATCCCAGAGCACCAAACTGTACTTGTGGCTCTGAAGACCATCTGCTCCATTGTTTTACTGTTTTGTTATTTCATGCAGAAGAAGAACATTTATGAAAAAACTTAAGAGCCCAATTAACTTGTCATTGCTAGAATACAACACCTCTAACTGCAAAAACTTCTCTGGATGAAAAGAAGAAATCTATAATTAGCATGTGTAATATAAGTTAAAACTGTTCATAGTGGAGTTGAGAAGTCATATTTCAACTCCTTTTTCCCTTTCAGTGTTCAGAACAGCTCTCTCCTGAGAAAGCTGGGGTCACAATGTGGAAAAAACCCCAATGAACTGGTGGAAATGCTGCCCCCATTACTGCAGCAGCAGGGGTCAGACCATGGCAGCAAGCATCCAACCTGCTTGAAATTGGCAGCAAAATGACCAATTATCTAAGTGAAGGCTGGGGAAAAAAGACTTAGAAAAATATGACTTTTACTTAATTCAGCTAAACTGTAAAAGAAACAAGTGTCACACTGACGTCTCATAGCTATCATATGTTACACTGTCCCACTTGTTAAGTGAAGATGCGAGCATCAACTAACAAGAAAATCAGCTTTAAAGAAAATCAAAATTTAATAAAGTTGATTTTATGTGAGACAGCTGAATTACAGGAATAACATGTATATAACATACCTTTAAGATGGGGAATTATTTCACAAACACTGAAACGATTGATTAAACATCTTTACATGTAGGTCTTATTGAATTAATTTCCCTGCAAATGGAAAACATGCAAATTTGCCAATTAAGTCATTTGCCCATGGAGAGCTGGGCTGCTTGACGTTCAGCTGCCACTGCGCCTTTCGTCTGAAACCCCTTTTTAGTTTTTGTTAAGAGTTAAGTCTCCAACAAAAACAGGAAGGAGGTCAGCACTCAGCCAACACCTGAATGTGCCTCTCTTTTTTGTGCTCTCCTTGATCCCCACAGTCTGTGCCTGTCATTAGTCTTAATGATGGAAAATTGTCATGTTGATACAAGTCTTGCTCTCCCCCTCTCTTCTTTGTATAAGTAGAAGGTGGAAGCACCATTTGTAACAAAGTTCTTTGTGACTAAAAGCCGTGGACATTGCATTTGTGCCGGCAGAGAAAAAAGGCTGTAGATGCTCTTTCCATAGCTGGGATAATTATTCCTACTGTGACCTTAATGATTCGCTCTGTTCATCCTGCATCTCATCCACGCGCCAGGCCCTCAGCAGAGCCCTGTGTCAGGGAATATGAAAAACCCATATAATGAAACCATTTTGGCTGATGGAAAAAAGGGGCTACTGAAGCTGCACTTGCTACAAAGACGGCTCAATTATATGAGTAATTGTGATAATTTTCCCTCCATTCACTGCTTTCTCTGAAAGGTAAAAAACACAGATGCTGAAAGGGAAATTACTTGGACAATATATAATCTGTGAAATGGTCACAACATAAAAAAAAAGATGACTGTAAGAAAGTGTAGGACTATAAATAGCTATGTTAATGCAGGGCACATAAATACACCCTCAGAAGCTCACAGACACATAAACAAACAGCACTATCTTGTGCACGCTCATATGAATAGAAAAAAAAAAACATGTAACAAATGACCACTGGAAAAAAACATGATAAAAGTAGATATGCAGCTGCCAGAAAATTAAACCTCCTTCCCCGTCCTATTTCAGCTTCTGAAAATGCACCCCCATAGCTGGCTATCATTTGTTGTTCTCTGACAGGAAAAGGATAATTACCTCTCTCAGAGGCAGGAGGACTGGCATGCCCTTTAGACTTTGCCATGAATGGCAGAAGCTTGATAGAAGGCTTGAGGAATAATTTTGTTCTTTGCCTTTCCTTTATGTTCAAGAGCATGTTGTGTTCCAAAGAACTTGGAGATGGCAGTATTGTAGAGTGCATTAAACTATGGGTGTTCATACTGTAAATATGACAACCCCTGTGTCTATCTGCTTCTCTGTTCAGAGGAAGAAACTCTAAAATGCATCAAAATTTCAATTTCATCTCGCTGGGAGACAGGCGAGATAGTGAGATATGCATTACTTTTTCCCTTCACAGTTGGTGTTGGATTAAACATTTCTTATTCCTCACTGAAAGAAAAAAAAATAAAAGCTTCTTTCTGTCAGGCAGGAGTGAGGCTGTAAATTCAAATTTAAGTTGTGGAGACAGAGAAATTGATTGTATTCTAAGAAGTGTCCCCTCATATGTACATCTGCTTGAAAGTAAAGCGGTGAACTCTTCATCTCATCACATCTGTTTTTGTGTGTTTCGGGAAAAAGATGTCATTAAACTTTTAGTACTAGTCTATATATTGATAAACTGTTCTTTATTATTCTGCTCCGCCAACAGATTCTTGCATGTTGACTCGACAAGCTCACCCCCCAAAAAAAGAACATTTTTTTCAGACAAACCTCCCACATGTATGCTCACTGACCCGCAGGCACTGCAATCTGGGATAAATCTTTCCAGACAAACTGAGCAACATTACAGCCTTGCAACTCAAATACTTGTATCACACTCAAATGATGAGTCTCTGCCACACACCATGTCATCAGTCATCAACCCCCCAATTACTTCCGTCCCATTGAACAGCCTCATGTGTTATAGGGACCAAGACAGCCAGGACCCCCCGGTCCTACCTGATTGTGCCTCATGTAACATGGACAAGCAACTTGGTCCCACCACCAGCCTATACTCAGCATCACTTTTGTGTAGCACACAAATACACACACACACACGTACCCACAAACCACCAATCTCAATTCAACGCACCCCACTGTGCACTTCCTGACAGCTCACCGAAACATTTTCAAGTTGTGAAGTCCCTACAGTAATAGTCCAGGAGCAGAGAATACAACAAAACAATAATCATATGATCAGAGATGTGGGTTATGTAAAGGCTGTAAGAATAAAACTGTTTGGGTTTCTTCTTACAGGCTCTTTCATTTACTGTTTTCACTTTGCTTCACGTTGAAGGCTGGCACAATATTTAAATTGTTCGGTCACCTTGACAGAGAACTAAATTGGCTTTTCAAACCTGATTCTTTGTAGTTGCAGCTGTTGTGATATTTGAACATAAATTAGTTTTTATGAACGGGTTCATTTAGCTTTTCAGTGGTAGGAGGAAATTATTGAGGGGAGGGAAGTGTATTTTTTCTTTTTGCTATAGTGAGGATAATCTGACTTTTATGGAAGAGTGAGGAGAAAGTTCAAGATTCATATTTTACTTAATTTATTCTGTTCAGTATTGTCTGAAGTAACTTCCATTAACAGTGATTAGCAGTTCATTTGGAGGCTTTCAGTATGTATGTTCAGTTAGCAGAACAAAACATTCCATTATGTTTCCCATAACTCATTCCACTTACAATGCTGTTTTAGTTATTAATTACAAAATAAATAATATTAGTTTAGAGCATCAGAAGGAGGGTGTTGTGATTTATGAGTCCAGAAGATGGTCCAGATTTAGTTAAGAATATGATTTACATTTTGTTAAATGTGACACAATATTGAAGGTTGTGTATAATGCACAAACACTGCGCAGCATCTATAGCGATTTTTACATATTCTCTTGTACACGCTTACCACACATATTGTCACACATCACAAATTTCAGAGCCCTCAGAACCAAATTTGGGATTTTAAACGACACAAATGAAAATTATTTGACTATAATAGTTCAGAATATTTCTTTAAAATCTTCTGGTAAAAGCCAAAGTGCATGGTACAAATAAAGCTCCGCCAATAATTATCAATATTTCTGCCTCAATCAGAGAAGATTCAATAAAAAATACAAAACCATTCAAACAGATTGAATAATTTATAACTAAAGAAGCTCAAACACTTTGAGATGGTGTAGATATAAATGGAACATCATGAGAAAATACACATTTTAGTAAATATTTGAGGTATTTATTACCTTTAAACTAAGAGCAGACACTTTTAACATTATTGAAAATTACTGATAACACATTTAAAGTTCTGTTCTTAATACAGATTTATTTATCCTGTTAGTTTTAATTTGGCTTTCTTGATAATAATAAAGCTTTAATGCAGAGGTAAAAAAAGCTGGTGTTAAATCCATCCGATATATATATACACAGTCTATATCTTTATCTTTTCATGTCAACATAAATAAAATCTAATCCTGAGGAAAATATGTCTCTTTCCCCAATGCTATAAGCATGAAAACTCCTGACCACACACGTGATTCACAGATATAGGCATAAATGCTTGTAGGGGCATCAGCATTGCCCCTACTAGCACAGACCACACTGACCGTCACACAACGGTGGTCTGATTTTATTCTTTATAACCAGCAGTTTGATATAAACCAGTCTGACCTACAACTGTACCTCACAGATATTACTAGCCACGGACAGAGAGAGGGAGAAAGACTCGTCTTCCAAATACACTACTGCACGCCTGAAGTTCAGCCATCTACAGAAAAAGCTAAGACAAGCCCGTCACAGATTTTAATAAATGTAGGGAACACTGCATGGGAAAAGTGTTGCTGTCGCAATAGAGTGACACAGACAGGCCAAGGCTGTCAATGGAGCCCCTAATGACAGAGTAAGATAATGACAGACCCCAGTTAGAATCAGCAGGAAGAGGAAGATCAATCTGCAGCCAAAGAGGGAGGGATGGAAGGAGGGGGACAAACTGTGGGCTCTTTCTTTTCTATTTTCCCAGTTTTAGCTCATCTCATACATATATCTTTCTGCTGCAGCTGGCTCACATCGTGGCAGGGCAGCTCTGCATTAAGCGCACAGTGGATCAATAGCCATTACAACTCCCTCACAGCCTGACACATCACAGGGCAACAGTTGACAATTCACTCAGGGCCGCATTGATCCCCAGTGCACAATATTTCAGCCCCCAGTTAGTGGCCGAGCCTGGGGTCTGGCTGGAATTGAAAAGCAAGGGTGGGGGGTGTAAAACGGCAGAGGGGTGGCTAACCAGCTGCCCATGCTACAAGTAAACAGCACACCCCTTGACGCATTCCTCATTTTCAATCTACTGGTTTTCCTGCCACTGGCAAACTGAGTGGCTGTATGAGAGGATCAAAGCGTGACCTATGTGAATCATTTATACATGCACCAGATCATTGTATATGTGTGTGTGTAAGGCAGGAATAGTCACACTGACATCACTGTTGATAGCATCTACAGCATTTTGCAGAGCAGTGGAAAGGCAGATTGGTTAGAAAAACTAAAATAAGCATTTGGAGCAATTAAAAAGTGGGAGTTTCCAAGAAACTTTGCTCAAAATAAACACTGGAAAATAGCAGACAACACAAAATTTGCCACAATTTGAGCTAATTTGTTTTTAATTGCCTTCTGAGACCTGAGATGTTATCTCTGTGGTCAGTTTGACTTTTCAGCATGATCAGCAAAACTGGTGCAAATTCAAACGGTCATTGTGCAGGAACACTGAAGAAGTAAAGACTACTTTATCAAATGATGAAAACATTAAATTTTCATACAGTAGTCTCCTTTGAGGAGTATTTCACCTAGTTTATATTCCAATAGGACACTTTGTATAAAATATCAACATCATGTATATGTTGTTCTTTTCTCTCTCCTCTGTCCACTCACCCCAACCCGCTGAGCCAGATGAACGTCCACCCTGAGTCCGGTTCTGTTGGAGGTTTCTTCCGTTAAAGAGAGTTTTTCCTCTCCACTATCACCTAATTCTTGCTCTAGTGGGATTGTTCTACATTATTCTGTCAGGTCTTAAACCTTACACTGTAAAGTGCCTTGAGATGCATTGTTGTGATTTGGTGCTAAATAAATAATCTAAACTGAATGTATAACTTGCCTCTGTGTGATTTGTGTTTATTAATTTTTTTTATCATAGTTGAATGATGCACTGCTGAAAAGAAAACAATCATCTCTGTCTTAAATATTTCAGGACGTAAGCAGTGTGTTGACTCTGTGAGTTCTTATTTGAACAGTGAACAACAACAGAAAAAAGAACATTTGAAAGAGATGGGGGATTCCCAGATAAAATGGCTTCAGGAGACTAAATACCTGTCAGGTGTAGTGTTCACTGTTAAGACTGAAAGACTGAAAAAAATCTCTTGAAAGAAACACAAAAGTGAAATTATAATGCTGAAATAAAAGATTCGGACTGTTTCTCCTTGTAGTCTCTACATGCATTTAATGTTTAAATAGATGTATATGACTATGCATTCTCTGAAAAAAATTCATAGTCAAACCATGGCCCTCTGAACATGTGTATCTCATTCTCTACCTGCTTACATGTCTAACATGACACAAATAAGTTAAACTACAGTACACAACTAATACTGCAGATACACTGCAATGACATTTTAAAACAGTTCAACATGTTGTCAACATGACATTAGATTACAGGTCTAATTGCTGATTGAATTTTTGCTCTGGTCATACATTTTTTTTTAAAATAAATTCATACCACCTGGGTCAATGTGTGCTAGGACACACGTAATGAGGATGTAAAAATCAATTTAACAATTATTAAACCAAACACATTCACACATACACAATCGTACATCCATACATCTTAAATATCTTTGGATCCACCACAAAGCAGAAAAAGACCCGCAGCTGCCTCAGAATCAGATCCTCATATTTAATTTCTACGTGGTCGGCCCAGTCTGATACAATGCCTGTCGTCACGTAGTCTGGGGTCATTATGTACTGTGAGAAGGAGAAAAAAAGAAAGTGTACATGAAGATGAGAGCAGGTCTGCAGTCACAATGCGCCCATTTAACATGACGAGGCTGGGGAGGGGAGAGAAGAATGGGATTGTGGAGCAGCGTCTTGCCCTCTCTGTCCAATTGTGCGACCCAGAATGGCCTGGCAGAGAGACACCGGAGCCCCACGGGCTGACAGAGGACTCTCCCCATCAACACTCACATAATGCTGCTTTGGCACAGTCTCAAAAGTAAGACAAGACTTTACTCCAAGAGCTGCTGGCATGTGTCCAGGTGGCCTATGCCATGGATATATGCCAGCAAAGGGGCTAGAGCTAATGTTCATAGTGCACATATTGTTTGAATTGACTGTCACACAGAATTAAATACTCTTGTAAACCATAATATTTCCCATGAAGAGTATAAACTGCCTTTTTAGGGTGAAAATCATTTACAGTTAAGTCATTTACAGCAGATACTAATTATAGATTTGCGAGTTCAAGTGTCAATATGTGAACATTTTCTTCAAGCTACATTTCAAATGAACTTCAAATTCCTTATTCAAAAATGTCAATTGAGGGAGAAACTCAATTGCCAGCCTCACACTACCACTACGAAACATCAGCCGTTCTTTAAAAAAGAAGTAATCAAGCATTAATGTTCCCAACACCATTCACCACTGTTAAGCACATAATGCTTATATACAGTAGCTCATGAGATGTTAAATGTGGATTTTTTATTAAGAGCTTAAGGCTTGAGGTTCACATTGTGGATGACTTGTGAGAGTCACCTTTTGGACAGTGAAGGCAGCATGCTGTCCTGGCTTTGCTCAGAGGAAACACCTGCAGAGAGCAGCACATGTCTGCAGGGAACCCTTTGCTGTCAATTTCACACTGATGAACAACTTCCATGTAAAGACGACTGTGACTTTGTTCTCAACATTCGTAGCTCTGGATATTGTTTAAATGCACCACTAGGGAAAGCCTGACAGAAAAGCATGTAGTGTTAGCAGCGCAGATCTTTTTGTAGTGAGCAGCAGCAGTGGTTGAGGTTTCTGCAACAAACTAAAGCCTGGGAGGAGCTTTGCTGTGCAGCAGCTCAACTTCTCCAGGTCTGTGTGAGAGAGTTTTCTCCCTCCATGCACCCTGGTTAAATTAGCCCCAGAGCCAGAGTGTGGACAGCAGCTGGAGTGCAAGAGTCAGCTCTGGCAGTGGTGATAATCAGCAGGGAGGATGTAGAGAGAGAAACCCTCAGGGAGGAGGGGGTTGGCAGAAAGAGGGGAGGAGGGTGGCTGTGATCTTACAGGCCCAATCAGAACCCAAGTGGAGCCGAGGCCTCATGCAGTGTAACAGTACACCATCGTTCTGCAGCACTCAACATCCTGGACACAGAGCAGGTCCTCTAACCGGCTGCTTAACCCTTTCAGAGTGTGTGTGCGTGGCTCCCCTGGCCCTCATTCGCTCATCACCACACTAATCAGCCTCAGAGACAGCAGCTGCAGGGAGCCCCACTCCTAACCTGGGTTGGAGAGGCTGTTATCCTCAGCGAGAGGGGTGCAAATACAGAGCTTAGTGTTCTCAACAGAGACCACCGAGCATCCACATGTCAGACGCTGGCTGCTTCTTTTATTATGCCACATTCAACTGAATCGTCAAATATTCGAAGCACAGGATGTCTTTACCAGGCAGGAGTGGTGTGAGGAGTACTCAGATGCTTTACTTAAGTAAAAGCTGCAGTATTATAATGCCCTACAAAGCCAAAATCCATTAGATGCTGTACATGTACACTACCAGTCAAAAGTTTGGACACACATAGAAATAACCATGTTTGTGAAAGAAAAGCTGATTTCATGACATCAGATTGATCAGAATGAATGTGTAGACATGGTTCATATTGTAAATGACTATTGTAGCTGAAAACAACAGTTTTTTAAAGGAATATTTACATAAACATGCAGAGGTCTAAATTCTGCAAACATTAGCTCTGTCTTCCAATAGCATGTTATGTTACTAATGCAAATGTAATAATTTAAAAGGAGAACTGATCATTAGAAAACCATGTGCAATGACAGTAACACAACTGAAGACTTGTATCTTTTCATGAAAAACATGGTCATTTGTATGTGTGTCCAAACGTTTGACTGATAGTGTTCATGTCCAAAACCAAATTCAACACTGGAATTTAAAAATGTTGCATAATTTCCCTGAAAACAATATGTAAAATTTGCAGTGAACAACTAGGTTAGGAATGTAACTACCTACACTGACAGACATCAAATTTATGCTAATTTAGGAGCATAGCCAGCATATGATACAACCAAAACTACATTTTATTTTCTCTAAACTACTCAATACAATGCAAGTTTCTTTGATACAATTTAGTTATTTCACATAACTTTATGAGACAGTGGCTAAATTCAGTTATGAAGGAGAAAGCTAAAACCTCTTTAACACTAACTAGTTTAGCAATGTTTCAGCTTCCATTTGACTCTATATATAATCTAGCTACAGTATTTCCTCGTGACATGTAAATGTAAAGAAGCAGCACTGAATTGTGTTAACAATCAAGTGTGGCCTACTTTAAAATTGTAGGCTGTATTTATGATGTTCTTGTTATCTTTCCATTAATTGCACCGCTCGAGTGACCACGGCTCCACAGTAAATCAGTGGGAGTTTAAATTAAATGCTGATGAATGTTAAGGAAAAAGAATAATGTACTGTATTTCCTAGTGGTTTCTATAGTTCAGTTGTGGAATATCCTCAGTAAATCAAACTGCAGGTCAAACCATCTCAGAGGTTGCACGCGACCAACGGTTCATCAGTGTGTGCGTGACACGTGGACATGATGGAGGGTGTGGAGGAACATCCGGGCAGGTAGGGTCAGAGCCAGGTCTGATTACACAGCTGCTGATCCTCCACCACAAAAACCCAGAGACTAACCAGCACCCCAGTGCTGCTTCAGCCTTTGAATCCATCCATCCAGGTCTGACTGATAAAAACAGACCCAGTCTTGGATGCTACAGCTCACTGCCATATGGTCCAGTGCACAAAGTTTAGTCACAAAACTAACTTGTATTCAAGGTTTACTTTCTGTGGAACAGTTTTTATGTGTGCCACTGTGTAAAGGCAACAAACACATTCAGAATGAATTACTCACAGTCAACATCACTCCACAATGTCTTGTCCAAGAAACATTTACACCAGTGAATTGAATGATACTGGCAGAGCCAACGCGATCTCTAAGGCCCAGCTTGACATGACATGAAGCAACGATTTTATGTTGTCTGTCAAATATACTTGCGGAAAAAAAATCAATGCAACTTGACAGCATTGCATAAAGAGCTTTTGTGCCTTGATATTTCTTTTCTGCCTGTGCACTTTTGTCTGGGGTGTACGTAGTCGTTCTCAAGGCCCAGGGGGAGCAGAGCTGGCGAGAACAATGTGGGAATCCAAAGAGGAAACTGTGCATGTTGTCTTTTTTTCTACAGTTACTGCTGTGACTCTGAAAGAGGCAGCATCTTTACAGACCATTTCATACGGCTGCATCATCCATCACAGAAGACGGGTTAGCCTGCACCTACTCCACAAATCTGACACCTGAGTATGAAAAACAAATGTGGAGGATATGAAACCATTCAAAATACAGAATTAATCTGTGCAATCAAATACATTTAAAAGATGTGCCCCTGTCTTCAGCATTTTCAGTGTTTCAGTGCATTTTGTGGCTTTGTAATGAGGCTTTTTTGTTTAAGTTTGCAGTGACATGTTGTATAAACTGATAAATTGAAGATAAATATAAGTGCAATATTACATCAAAGACTCATTCAGTATAACCAACCTAAGTGGATCCATCTGCACATCATTATAGGAATAGTCCACATTTACACTTACTTGGGAATATGAGGAACTGATCAACCAGCAGACTCCATATAATCTGATTATGGATTAAAACAGAGCTTAGTGCTGCTCTCTCAAAGACGTGACAAAGCTACAAGTGCTCCTGACTGCCCAGGTGCAACCAGTCAGCCTGAGCTCGGTGTGTCTGTGTGGGCCTGCAACACTCCAGGCCTCGCCCTGCAGAGCCTCAGCCAATGCTGAATGCAACAGCCTCCCACTCTCCCTCTCGTTTCGAAGTGGATCAGCAGCGACTTAGAACTGCCCAGGCTGGGAGGTGAACAAGTGGGGCTTTGAGGAGCCCTCTGCCAGTCAGACGGAACGCTTCAGGCCCCCAGCCCTCAGGGGTTAACCTCTCAGACTGCCAAGCAAAATACTGCAAGAGGCTCGCAATTACACAGACAGTCAAAGGCCACACGCAATTTCCAGAGCTATTTACACAGTTAGATCCCCCCCCCCCCCCCTCCACAACTGCCAAGAATAGGCTGAATTAAGTTGGTAGAACGAGGTAAGGCTTTTAAATACCCTTTGCCCTCCTGTGGCTGTAATTCATTCAGAAAGCAACTGATGTCTGCAAAACATGCAGCTATGCAGAATATAAAGAAAATGAAGATATATTCACAAACACATTTATAAATTCAGAGAGTTCGCAAATTAACACGAACACCTGTTAGAATACAAAAATAACCAGTGCTGAACCTTTGGGAAGCTTAAGAGGTTTTAGATCAATGAAGTTGTCCGGATCACTTGACAAACCCCCCCTAGCGCTCCTAAGAAAATAGGGGGATAGATAATGGAAAGATTCAGAATATCACCATACACATATGTGCAAAAATCATCCTGCTCCAATTTTTTCAAAACCGTTTTATACCCAGAGCTGTTCCCAGTCTGGGGGTCACAGCCCCTAAATGGGGCCCAACAACACAACAGCAACATAAAGTGTATGACCATAATTTGTTTCTGACTTTTCTTTCGAGTTGATATTTACATTACAGGCCTAAAGTGATCTGGGGCCAAAAGAGGTCAAACACAGGCTCACACCCACTGTCAGCTGGACCTCAGACCCTGTGTGACCTAAGAATAAACAGGTATTGGAAATAGATGGATGAACGTTGTTTTGTCTATGCCCTGTAGATTAGACTGTATTCAGCAACATGCTTGGTCCTGCTGTGCACCACTGTGTGATGAGCATTGTGATGTGAGTCTGGTTAAAAAACAGTTGTACCTCCTGGTGTGCTGGTGCAGCGGTGCTCTCTGGGGACTGTTGGGGCCTCAGCAGCCTCTAACCCGCACAGCTGTTCTCCAGGTCCAGAGCCTCTCTAGAGCCTGGCAGTTCCCTCTCCTTTGGGGACCGCTCGCCTGAGGGGCACAGAGCGCTAATAATAACAACATCCAACATGCTGGCCAGGGGTCAGACACAAACTGTGACCCTCCCCATCACAGCACCAGACCCTGGACAGGAGCCAGGACACAGTCACGATGCAGCCTGGGAGAGCAGGGTGGGGAGGGATGAGGTGGGGCGGAGGGGGTGGGTCTGTGGGTGGCTGAAGTTTTTGGCCTTCTTTCACTTCCTGCCACCACCACCCTTTTGGTGGAGGAGGAGGGTTTAAAGAATTGATTGCTATGCAATATGGGAGGGACAGTTTATTAGTTATGTGTATATTGTATTTGTAGGTGGCATGATGGCTAAGACTTGAAAATGTGGAGACTAGATGATAAATGTCATGTCTGAACGGCTCGTTAATAAAACAGCTCAGTGGAGGAGCACCTGCATTTTGCTGTACAAGCCTGAACTGAGGAATACATGTAAGAGGCAGAGCTTACAGTTACTGAGTTTAAAACTCGTGTTCATAAGTAAAATGCATTTGTCAGATCTTAGGTACAAATTTACACTAAAGAAAACTACAATTTATGTGCCTCCATGTATGTAAACTCAGACAACAGACTCTTGCTCTGAATAACAGTCTGGGTTTGTTATGTTCAAAGCACAAACACAGAACTCCGCCCCACCAGGTCCTACAGGTCGGCCAGCGGTGCACTTATGGTTTCTCACACACTCCATATGAGGGGGAATACTTGGCTCTAATTAGCACCGAGCATCTGGCAAATGTCAGTGTGTGTGTCTGTGTGCAGCATTCCTATTTACTTAGTAAGCTTGAGTTCAGCTGTAAAAAACACTGTGAGAGTTTTGCAGCTTTTCAGAGGCCTGGGAGTGTTTTGTTATCATACTGTGAGTGACATATGTGTAATGTAATAGCAGTCTTCTCACTATCCCCTGACTCGTGTGTATGGTTAAAGTTTACTGGGCATTTCTCATTCTGTTGTAGGTCACATACACTCCACCAACATATCCATTACCATGCCTGCGAAGAAAGAAAAGACACTTCATATGGATTTGTTCAATTCTGCAGAGAGGCCTTTGCTACTGATTTTGATTTTGCCATCAGTGAAATCATGAATCACTCCTCCTTAAAGGTTTAAAAAGGATCATGTTCCCTGCCTGTTTAGCCTCCAGTTAAAGAATAGTTCAATAATAATAGAACGATTCTGCTGCACCTGAAATAGAAAACATCACACAAGAACAAAGAAGTAGAGATTTTAAACTGCACATAAAGTGACTGGACGTTTGTTCCCATAAAGTCAGCTGAGACACAACCTGTCTTCACATGTTTAGCTTCTACCGGTGTTATTTTCTCTGGAGTTTTTACATAAACTAATCTCTGATCCCTTCTGATACTCTGTGTATACAGTGATCATAACACTGTGCTCTCTTTATATACGAAGTTGAAAATGATCCAACATGTGAAGACGCGGGTGAAATCCAGGCTCCTGTGGAAACAATAAAGACAAGAGGAGTTCACAGCAGTTCAGTACATTCCCTATGAAGGGGCAGTACAGTACACACAAGTGGAGTTCAGTCCAGTCGGCTTGATCGCAGCTCCGATCTCAAACCTGACAAGATTGCACAGAGGCTTCCTGTCTCCTCGGCCCCCCGATACCATCTCAGTCTGACTTGTAGCTCCCCTCCCATATGGCTCCATCCCAGCCTCTGATAGCACCAATTACAGCCTAATGGTACAATTTTAATTAGAAAACTACATCTAGAAAAGCACATGTTCATCCAACTCCACACAGCACGGCTCATTAAAGAGATCAATATTCACACAGAAAAATAAGTCTTGAGCAATAACAGCTTAGTCAAAGAAGCCACTGTCAATGTTTTCTGTCTATTTTCTTTTAGAAAAATAAATTTACAATTAAATATTCCACGCTGTGTTGAACACAAACACATGCATGTTTCTGATTTTCCCACCTAATAATTACTCACAACTAATTTTTATTAAAGCGCACATTGAAAATCAGTCCACAAAGGATTTGCAACAAACAGTCTAACTTCCTGGTAGATGTTGTTAAGTCATGTTTTAGTACAGCACATGGAGTAAATTAAAACCAAATGCCACAGCAGGTTCCAGTCATTGATGATTAAATGTAGTACAATGACTCAAAAAGCATAGGGTCATTTGCATTTGTTAAACTCAATTTAAAAAGCACACGAGAAAGAAAGAAGAGTCTAAAAAGGTTTTCAATAAGCAACTTCATCTTCACCAGCCAGCAATGAAGGAAAAGAGTATTTCCCCAAACATGCATCACTGATGACAAAAATAACAAGTCTTGTCATGGGCTGTTCACTCACTGTCAATCACGATATCAAAATATGGTGCTTTATGTAGACTAACTGATCTATTTTCATGCAATCTGAATAGAAATCTGGTTTAATACACGCTCGATTTGAAGTGCACCATGATCCCAAATCATTTAGCAGACAGATGTAATCACAACCAGAAGCTCTGGTCGTACAGAGATGGAAATCAATTACCAGGAATATTGGGGAAAAAAATAAATAAATCATGGCACTCACAGGACTTGTTTATTTCATGCACATCTGCCATTTGTCATAAATCAAATTGAACACATTTATAGTTGTGTCTGTTCATTGCAGGATGTGAAAGATTTTGTGCATGAAAACCTGTTCTGTTAAAAAAATACCTTTTAAATTATTGGTGCTGTAGTTACATTGTTTACACAAAGCTGATCTGTTTGATGACCTGTGTTGTGAATTGGCGCTATATAAATAAAGTTGAATTGAATTGAATTGAATTGAATTGATCTACCAAAACAAATACAGTTTAAATATGCACTTGTTGAGGAGTCATGTCATGTTTTTGGAGAGAGGAACCAGCAGACTGGACTCCAGGGACTTCTACTAAACTATCAACACCACCACTTTCATCACATCCTTCACTTGAGCAAATTACCATATCAGCAGCATGATCTGAAAGCGGCTCAAGAAACCACAATCTCTGCTTTCTGATGCACAATTAAAAGATGTCAAACTCGGTTTCTTTTACACTGTTTTGGTTCTGGCTGTCAGCGCATCAAACATTATCTTAAAGAGGACTCATTTAGCAGAGAAAAGCGACCAGCCAGGTTCACTGACGGCGAAGAGGGGGCTCAGTAGCCTCGGGGTATGTGGGCAACAGAGGAGCACAAAAGAAATGGGAACAAGATAAGAAAAGCAGTGATGGGGGAGGGGGTGGGGTGGAGTGGGGGGATGGGGGGGGCTCCAACTTTCCTGCTTGGCTCTCTCCTGGGAACCTGGAGGGCTAAGACGCTGGAGCTCCTCCACACAGGTATCATATTCAGCAGGCACTTCAGTACAGCTGGGCTCTGGTCCAAAACTCCCCGAGTGTGTGCCTCAGTGAAGAGAGGTGGAGGCGCCATAAAGTAACAGTAGCAGAAATGCCAACAGGTGAAACCAAATATTCTAGTCAAGCTTGATGCGGTTATTGTCATGCTACAGAATAACGGCATTAAGCTTTTCTATCTCCTTTAATGTAAGTTACATGCAATCGCTTGCATGATTAAACATGCTCAGAGATGATGGAGAAAAGCGAGAAAACTGAGGCATTAATGGACGTTTCCCTCCCTTTTTACCTTGTGGGGTATGAAAAGTGAGAGAGGGAAGACTGAAACCCACAAGAGTTTCAGACATAAATCAACCTCCCACATCTCCACTCTGACACAAAATAATGGACAGACCGTGTCCACATCACAAAAGCACAGTGACTGCAGGCCCACTGCTGGATCCACTGTAAAAGCCTCGACTCCAAAGAAAGTACACTGCTTGCTTTAGATTTCAATTCACTGCACCTGAAAGGCTGATTGACTGCAGAGGGGGAATAAGCTGAAATAAGACATGTTGAATATTGCACTTCTCACCATGGTTGTACTTTTTGTTTTTTATATTCAAGCCTTGCAGCTTAAATACTGTTACTCAAAGTATTCATAGACTTCTGTGACATCAAATACGCAGTTTTAACACAGAAAAGCACTAAAAAAACTAATTATGTGAGTAAAGTTTTGTAACAATATTAAGGTAAATGCAAAACGCTTCTGATTGTTTAATAAAATAGTTATTTTCAAATTCTATGTTATTTAGCTCTTGAAAAAGTTAATAGTATTATCACTGCAGCATCAGGAATACTAACAGGAACATAAAAAAACATCACTTCTAAGTGTAATGCATAAGAAATACTGCTGCAGTAAGTGTTTTTACGCTCAGAAGATGATGTCAGGCTGGAAGCTAGGACACATTTCACTATTCTAAAATGGTTAATTCTTTTATTTGACCGTTTAAAATAAAAGAATTAACCATTTTAGAATAGTGAAATGTGTCCTAGCTTCCAGCCTGACATCTTCAGATGTTTTTTTAAGACTGGCAGACACAAAAACTTAAATTTACTGTCGTAAGTGTATAAAAAGCAGCTATTTGTCGCATTTCATAAGTTAACATAAAGGTTGGTGTTTTTGATTTAATAAAAATAACTCAAAATGAATTAGTCAAACTACAGTTTCATGTTTGTTTTTTTTACCTAAAGTTAGCTAAATAAGAAAGGTTAGTTTAGCTTTGCAGAAAAACTGAAAAGAGTTGGAAACAGCTCACCTGGCTCTGTTCAGAGATGTGAAAGATTGGCCTACCAGCAATTCTAAAAAGATGCTAAATTTCACAAACAGTTAGATGCTGGAATATTTTTAGGTGGGGTTACAGTGGTTGTCAGACAACTGGTCAGCAAGACAGGAAATCTGCGTTTCTGTAAATCACAACATACTTTAGACTGAAAAGGCTATTTTGTTGAGTAGTGAAACGTTTAAACCTAACAAAAAGAAAATCCGGTTGCCTTAAATCAACTTTCAGATAACTTCACCTGTATGACGGAGAATCATCATCCGCAACGTCCTTTAGACTTTTGAGTATTCACAGACAGGTGCACTCGGACACAGGGGGCCCAGGAAAGACTCAGTGTGTGAACCACGAGGGGAATAATTAAGCTCCTGTAAACTCAACTGTGTGGTCTGAAGGAGCAAAAAAGCTGCACAGAGGCCTGCAGATCGTCCAAACAACGTGTATCCACACAGGTTTGCTCTCCTCCTCCACCAGACACATGAAGATTGGAGTAGGTGCATCAACACCCAGCATAAAAGCCTGATGATGGCTCTATTAAACAATCATGTTCTGCTAGTGGAATTAATGAGACAACACATAAACACATGTGCCTACTAAACAGTAATGCCACTTCCCACTAGCAGCCCAGTCATCCGAGCTTGTGCAGTGCAACACGAAATGTGCACTCACAGCAGACAAAACTACAGTGAGATGAGGCCCCTTGTGGCCACGAGTGGATTCAATCAGTGTGAATTAGAGATATGAAGGGTTCCAAGGTTTTGTCTTGTTTCAAGTGGAGAGAGGATAAAAATTGAAAATTGACCTAGCAGCCTTCATTTAGTGACAATGTGCTAAAGTATCATATGATGGTATTCATCACAGTGATCTGTACAAGCAGGGGCAATACAGTGGCCCAAAGGTTTTCTATTGAAAACCATAATACTCATTAGTGTAACACTCAACATCAGTGCCAATCAGAAGTTGCATTAGCCACGAGAGAGAGAGCCTCGACAAAATTACATCCCTGAAATGGCTAAAATATATACAACACATACTGGGAACTGATTAATTAGCATTAATCAGGACAGCTATACTGTAGCATTATGCATTAAAGCACTATATCACTCTATATGGATATCTACATGTACAGGCTGCGTTTGTGGGGAACTTTATGTGATCTTCCTTCATCAGTTTAAGATTCTGATCATAGAGAATGGTCACAAATATTACAGAAAATACAACTTACTAATCAGTCTGAAAAACAGCAAAACAAAATACACTTACTCTACAACCAATAATAAAGTAATAATTAAAAATTACCAAACTGCTTATGTAATTGAAAGAACTTAGCTTGATGTGGGTTAAAAAAAGTATCCTGATCTCTGAATGAATTTATTTTTATATAAAAAGCATCTTTAAGAAACTCAAGATACATTATCCATGAGATTAATATGGCAGAGAGATTTAGATAGTAAGAGAGTTATGGCAGGGTGTCACCTGTGTCATGTTTGCTGGGTTACGACGTACGCCAGAAGGCCAAAGAAAAGATGTGAAAGACCAGATAACACAAAACCTACCAAGATCCCCACAAATGTGTCTGTTAGGGAATAAATGTCATCATGCAACCAGGCAGCTGTGGACATTTTACTTAAAGATAGAAAAAAAACGCAGTGTAAACATAATCTGCTACAAGTAATGCAATAATGAATATAAACGCATTAGCGACAAAAGGTACCATAACTCCCATTAGCAGACAAGCTCCATAATGTTCTTTTACCATCTGCTGCAGGCGTTAGTTGATATAAAATCACTATAAATGACAAAGCTGCAAAAAGTACCAATCAAGCAGTAGTTGTAGAATATATCTGATTGGTTATATGGGTGAACCTCTCTCAAAAAACAGGATCTCTGCTAAGTTGTGCTGAGAGACTAACTTCATGGTAAGTTTAACTGCAACTCTCTACTTTAAGGTTTTGGAGACTTATTGGTGGTATATTATTAAAATGAAATTACTTTTGTCTGAGGTGTGGCGCAGCACTATAAAGTTACATAAAAGTAAGTACAAACCTGTACTTGCGGGCAGCAACTGAAAAAATATTTAGTTAATTGCTAAACCGGAGTCTGAGCTGACAGCAAATGGTTTTATAATACAGGTAGTTGATCTAATAATTAAATATCTCAACTGTTAATGTGTTATTTTACAGACATTCTTGGTCCCCAGAGGATGACTCTCTTTTACATTGTTAGTTTTTCTGCCTTTTCATTTACTTTTAACAGTCTGGATTTAGTATTTTTGCCCAAATTAAATTTGCATAAAAACACGCAATCTCAAAATTGTAATGAAAACCTAAGTGACAAAAAAGATACAAACTGCTGTTTTATTTTTTTTCCCCTATAATAAGAATCACACCGTTTGAGGTACATACAAAACCATTTTTTGATTTTCATCATGAAGTGCTTCAAAACACACACTGGAAACTGGTTTGAAAAAAGATCTTTAAAAATGTCTATGATGGAGAAGAAGCCTGGTTTCGCTGCAGTTTAGTGGACCTCCTACCACCTGTGAAATATTACATATCACTTAATCTTGCACAACTTGATTAAACATGTGAGACAAAGAGGAAGTCTCTCCCTCCAGCTGCACTATTCTCCTCCTCTACTCCATCAGCATCAGCTGGGAAACAGGCCTTTTGAACTACAACATCAGCTACAATACATCTGTGACACTCTTGAATTAAAACTGATTTAGTTACATCTGAAGAGTTTTCTCTTGGTTGCAGCTGAAGTTTGTGGTGATGTGGACTTTGTACAGACAGGGTAGACCACCTGTATGATGAGAGCGTGGCCTCTGAGCCAGGAATATCTCAGTCTGATCAAGCCTGTGTCGCCACCCTCTCAATGATCCTCCTGTAATCTTCCACAACAACCTGGTAACTCTTCTCCAGCTCCTCGTGTTGCGTCTGAGTGTCCATCTGACCCATGTGGGACACCAGCTCTTCTGGTCGTAGGCATTTCCTCATCTTTGCAAGCTCTCGCTGATTTTTCTACACAAACACACATTGACAAGGTTGTTAAATCAGTCTGGCTATTTCCTACAACATCTTTTAAACGAACAATAATATAAATTAACAGTGTTGTGATGAGCTCTTTATTTGCAAGTAACACTTTCTAATAAGGAATGTATTATAAAGGGTATGTTTGGTTTAGCAACAGTAAGTGGGTTTGTAAGTCATTATATTTTATTTTATATTTGATCTAATGCATATTTGAGTGCATTGATAACAAATACAGCGGGGGAAATAAGTATTTGACACATCAGCATTTTTATCAGTAAGGGGATTTCTAAGTGGGCTATTGA
>JAUYWH010000013.1:11106022-11168766 GCA_034779795.1 Ctenopoma multispine
AAACTTAACTGTTGGTATGGTGTTCTTGGGGTGGTGGGCAGTGCCATTTCTTCTCCAAACATGGTGTGTAGAATGACAGCCAAAAAGTTAAATTTTGCTTTCATCTGACAGTTAAATAATGACAGTGAATAAAGTAAACAAATTTTTAATTTTATAACAAAAAGAGAAACCCATGACCTTTAATAAATGCTTTTAACAATTCTGACTGCAGACTTTGTCATTGGAAAGTAAAATAATTTCTAATAAAGGCGTTTTTTGTGTTACAATAATTCATCATCTGTTCAGTTTAATAATTTCTTCACAAATGAGTGGTGGATAAATACTGGCTTAGTAGTTAATATTACTACTACTGCTACACAATTAAAGAGTAATATAGGTTCTCTGTGAAGAGAAGAGGCAGCAGGAAAAAAACTATGTAAATGTAATTAACTGATTTTGGCCTGGATGCCCTGCAGCTCTACAAGAGGCCAAGATTTCAATTAAGGGGTCTTTCTTTGTGATGAATAAAATAATTATAAAAAACATGTTTTAGTGCATTAATAGAAAGCCACTAGCATTTCTGTACCTCTTATAACATATGACTTATTAGACAGTAATGGAAACATCAGTAGTGAAATCACTGCACTGAAGGTTCTGGACATGTAACCTGCTGTATGGAAACATGCACACATTTGCATGCAGACATGCTCACCGGGGAATTGGGGGAAAGACGAGGAATATATAATCCCCCCTCACATTCACAGAGCAGTGGCCTCTACCATTCAACCAACTACAAGCTAAATCTCCTCGGGGAAGGAAAAACGATCTGCATCTGGCCACCAGATCTTTCCTTGCCACTCTCTGAACGAATTCTTACTTCCCTCTTCACCACATTGGTCTTTTCCATGTCAGATTCTGCCTTTTTTGAGACATGTGGTTACCCTGCTGACAGCAAACTCTCTAATGGTTGGTATGCAATGTCTCAGTGAGCAGCTCAGACATAAAATGTCACAAGAAAACAGATGTCGTGCGTTATGTTATGTTGGTGCAAGCAAATCTAGTGTTTCCAACAGTCAGGTCTGGTGAAACCTTAGCAGATAAGTCTATGATATTCTGTTCACCATGTTTTAGTCTGTTACAATATATCTCAAAACTCAAAGAAAATTTAAGAAAACCACAAGCGAATAACAAGTGCTTTGAAAAAATTGCACTGTTTCCTAATGAAGTTCAAAAAGTGCTGCAAAACGGGAGCTACAGAACTGTGAATAGCAGCAGCTTTTTGACAAAGTGCTTCAAACGCACTTTCACAAAAATTATTTCTCCCAAAGAAATGCAAATCCTGACTAATGACATGTGCCTGAATAGAAAAAAGCTCCAGCAGCAGCAAAACCACAGACGCCTGGTGCGCCCTATTGTGGCTCTAACAATGCAGCACTAGTTATCTATCAATTTTCACAGGACTGAAGATCAATTTTTCTGCTGTTTCTGCTGCTTAAAAAGGTAACATAATAAACAGTGACAATACAGAGCTGTAAGCTGATCAAGTGTATGTCGCACATGTGTGATTTTTCTTCCTGCAGTGAAAGGCTGTAATGTTGAGCTTACAAAGGATGGAAGACTGCACACTGGATTCGTGTTTGACAGCAACACAGACAAGATGACATTCAAATTTTTTTGAATACATGAGGAAATCTCATGTATTCCAATACTCAGAATGTCACTCCTCGTACACTTTTTGACCCTCTCCACACCGCCATTTAAAATCCAGCACTCTGAAGCTGTGATTATTAAAACCTCACCCTGTATGGTCCAAACAGTCTCTTCTTCACCTCCAAACGGTACTCTCTGGCTTTTTCTTCATCACTCATGTCTGTTGCTCTCAGACGTAGGATTTCATATACTCGTCTTGCATGTTTCTGTAAAAGGAAGGAGAAAAACTCATATAATTAGAATCATTTTTCACATGTCAGTATGCTTCAACATGAATCAAGCAGCTACAGGAAGTCATGAACTATTGAGGGCGTATGATAAACAGAGCCTCTAGTTATCTGTTCCAAGAAGAGCAAAGTTTTCTCAAGAAAAGTCTTTGTGCTTTTATGTCACAGATTGCACGCTAAGATAACTAACTTAATAATCCAAGACAGAATCAAACAGCTGAGAAGCTTAACATAGAAATAGAAGCTTTGCTGTTCAGACGGTACCTGATCAACAACAATTCTGATAATTAATCATATAAGTCACTAAACATTTGCTAACTATTGCTAAGAACTCCATCTTTGCGGGGATTTAATGCTCTTCTCAGGGTCAGTCCATTGTACAATGATCATGTGAGTGTTTGGATTATTGATCAGGCAAATTATAATGAAAGCTGAAAGGGTCAGGCAAATAGTGATGGGCATTGTTCACTTTTTTCAGACATTTTATAGAATAAAGCAGAGTAGAAAGTAGAAAGTGACAGAAACACCATTAGTTGTTGCATTGTGTCACCTTGTTAATTTTCAACTTCTCTTGTGCCTCTTTGGCCATGTCAACCGAGAAGCCGAGGTGCAGCTTGTCTGCAGCAAAGGATGTCAGGCCTTGACAGAGTTTGACCAGCACGTAGTCTCTGAGCTTCACATAGCTATCAGAAGGATCTTCAGCTGGAAACAAACATCATAATAGAATTACAATTAGTAAACAGTTCTGATATCTTGACTTCCAAATCCTTTACAATAACCCTGACACGTATGGTTCAATATGGCAAACATCTAATCTTTTCAAAATGTGTGAAAATTGAAGAATAAAAAAATTTAACTCAGGCTAAAACAGGAAATAAATAAATGGAAGCATCAATTGATTCAGATACATTTTTAAAGTTCATTTTTAAAAAGATTTTCCAAAAAGGAAAAGAGCCGTGATTTCTCTTTAGTATTCATCCTCTGTCTCCACGCAAAGCGACTACTTGTGTTATACATGCCAGCCCTCCAAATTAACTCACCCCCTGGATCCCCCAACTGCAGGGAAAATTATTTAAACTGTTCGTGGGTGAAATGAGGATCTTAGATTAAATGCTTATCCATACCTCCTTCTGCACAGTCAAAGATACTTAAAACACCTGACACTCACCTGTGATGTCCTGCACTTTGGGGAGGCTGCAGTAAAATCTGTGTACTGCCTCCAGAAGCTGAGCTCCGTGACCCTCTCCTTGGAAAGGAGGCAGGATCAGCATTTGGCTGTTGAGTTAAAGGACATAGACACCCAAACATTGAACCAGTGAAGACACAGGTCTGCTCAAAATTACTCACAAAACAAGTTTATGTGGCATCTGAGTAATTAGTCTGAGCAACAACAGAAATGCTTTGATTGAAAGCAGGAAATAATAGATTGTTACACTGATACATCAATGCAACAAATCAAATCACATCAAAAGCTTATCTATAAAGCTGTTTTCAGATACAAATCACACTGGTTTAGTAATGAAACAAAATCTGGTTGAATGGTTGGCTATATAAGCCAGTAATTTGGGCTCTTTGGGAAGAGGATAAAGAAATGTATAATTTTCCACTCCTTTTTCATACAAAAGAATGGGAAGGCACGTGCTGCCCCAGCAATTACCTTACACGTGGTCGGGTTTTGTCTGGGTACACATAGTAATTATAAACTGTCATGTAGCCAACAGTTGCGTAGAGAGTCTCCCCATCTTTATTGTACTTTTCAAATCTGCAGATAAGACACAAAGGCAAACAGGTCAATTACAGGCACACTCCCATGCAGTGTCCATTTTAGCCTCTCTGTACTCGTGCCCACCCCCCAACCCCCAACATCAGCATGTTAGAGCACCCAGGCCCTGATTGGTACACCTGCTACAACCTGAATACATTATGCACTTAATTGGAGTACTGCAACTTAGAGGAAGAGAAGGAGCTGGAGGAGGGTCTGAGCTCCTCAAAAATCACTTCAGTCCATTTTCCCCCATTGTCAGTATTAATAGGTGCCAGGGTAAAGAAAACACTGGCAGAGGCTCTTTTTACTGTTAAGACATTGTTCAGTGTTTCAAAAGACAACAGTATTCAATTCAGCTCTTGCCCCTGAAAAAATTGAAAAGGGCTTTTGGCACAAAGGAAGCACAAAGGAAGGAATGACACAATAAAGGCTTCAGGGTAGGGGTGGGCGCAAGAGGGTGGTGGAGTTTGATGTGAATTAAGGAGGGCACTCACACAAGAAAGAAGTCCCAACGATCATCGTCTGCGTCGATGAAACTGGCAGTCTCTATAAACCACATGAGGAAGGTCTGCAGGCGCTCGTGATACTCTTGGAATCCTGGGCAGGCGATATCGGCCTGAGATGAACACAGCAAAAACAAATATCTGAGGTTATAAACCTAAGATTAAAATCAAAAAGCTTCCTGAAATTCTCAGGTGAGGTGGCAAGTGAAGTTTGTACCTTGTGAATCTGGTACGTGAGTTCTCCTGCCTCCTCACTGTGGACAGTGTATGTGTGAAGCAGGGTGCCGAAGGGCTTAAAATTGGCCTCCTTCTCCAGCAGTGAGACAAAGTCATCAGTGTTGCAGGTGAACCCAGTGGGAATGATTTCCCGGATCTTCCCTTCCACTTCATCGGGCTACATAACACAATGTGACTTAAGTTAGAAAGAAAACAGTTCAGGATAATAAAATGACAAAATACTTGATGTTTTGAAGATTTATTTCCATAAGATGTGATGACGGGCTAAAAAAAAGTTAAATTTTATAAATCTGTTGGGTAGTATACATAAATTTCACGTTTGCTCCTAAATTAAGAACACTGTAAAAAAAAAATTGGAAAAAAAAACCCAACCTGTAAATTGAAACGGGAAGCATACATGTATTGTTTCAATGAAAAGAAAGCCATTAGGCAATTAAAACTGTCAGCTGAGCAGAGACCAGAGCAGCACCCTCCCCCGTTCCCAGTGAAAAAAAACACTTAAATCAGAACATTTACTACTTATGTTAAACCATGAATATGTGATGAAGTTGCCACAATAAACGCATTTCTGCTTCTCACTGGGAAATAAAACCTTATGAATTGATCTCAACTTAACAAACCTTTGGGCATCCATAATGGAAGCCTCTCCTCTAATCCTGCCAAGTGAACCCAATCAAATGAATTTGCCCCTGCGTTTTCAAAGAGTCTTAGAGACAAAGGGGCCCTACCCTTGGACTTTTTACTCAGTGCAACGTGTGGTTAGTTCAGCTGTAATGTTTGCATTGTATCCATTTCCACAAGGATTGACATGAGAACACTTTGCTAAGCAGCCCTTTCACACCATTTACATGTGTGATGGGCATTATTTCGGGACAGAGACCCTTGCTGCTCAGCATTGAAAACTGGGAAATGAAGAAGGTCTGAGCAAAATGCACTACAAAAGGCTAATACAACATACTGCTAATTTCCCCCCTTTCAGACATCAGCTAATATCTAACTGGAAGTAATGCACCTGCAGCTGAATGCCTCTTAACCATTGTAATTGTTCAGCCACATTTCTAAGGAACAAGGAGTATGCTTAAAAAGGCCATGGACAAACAAGTCCCTTTGTCCCAAGCACTCTCCTACATACTAGACACCAAATTGCACAGCCTTCCTAAATAGATGCCTTAGTTTGGCATAAATATAACTTAACAATGTACCTTTAGAACATTTTGTTAATGTCTTTGATTTATAACAATGAGCACAAAGAGAGTACAAACTATCTAATTTGTTGTATTGGTATTATTTCATGGCTTTAATCTATTCCACAGACCATACTATACTCAAGTCATTCTAGTTTGTGTAGTATTGATTTTAAAATATAAATAAAACATTCTTACACACCAGTGTGGATTAAAAAAGTAATATAATTAAATAATATAAGTAGTAACTACATAACTAGAACAAGGATTCAGCAGTTTCCTCCAGCTTCCATGAATGTTCACAAAAGGTCTGGCACTAATACCAGTTTTCCAGGAGAAGTCCACCACCGGAGCGTTTGGCTGATTTAAAGGGGAGAAGGTGATTTTTGACGAGAGTCTCGTATCAACGTGACAGCTGCATAAACTCCATCTCTGCCTCCCCTCACGTCTCGCTCTCTTCTCTCACCAGCTGCAGCGCACCCCGACCGTCCACATGCACTCAGAGACAAACACTCTTCAGATGCAGTCTGAACTCTACTGCTCCCCTCGCTCTGTGCCTCTACACCAGCTGCACTCAAACCCTTAACAAGGTGAACACTCAGGGGTCAGCACTGAACGCTAAGTAGTGGCACACAGACAGTAAGCCAGCCATCATGTTTCAGTTTGAATATCAGCTGCAAACTATGTTCCCTAAAAGTGTGATAACTCTCTTCAAGTTTAAAACAGCGACTTTGTTACTATGGCATTTTTCTGAGTTGTCAGAGATTAAAGTGATATGTTGGTATTAAAAATTTAAGTGCATCTGCAGGAACAGCAAATCGTGTTGAATTTATACCACTGCACTTACTACCACCAGTTGAAGGTCAAATTGTCCCATACAGGGCTCCTGTTGTCTCCAGACAGGACAGATGTCCCACACTTGAATCATCTGACCTCAGTGGGGGCCCTGGCTAGTTCTTGTGTTTACTCAGTATGTTTTCTGCAATGACAGTTTTAGGAAATATTCAAAGCTGCCAGTGGCCTTTTGTTAAGTCTCAGAAAAGGAGAAACCACATTCACGTTACTGTCCGTTTTTGTCCAAATACTGGCTGTTGATATGTAAATGTCTGTGTGTGCCAGTAACAAAAAAGCAGAAAGTTGTACATGCTAATCAGTGCTCTTCTCACAAAAACACTGAAAATGACATGACAATCATAATTAATTAATAAATTAATCGCTACATAAGCAAGTTTCTGAATCAAGACAGAAGCAAGACCAGTTTACAGATATTTAACCTTAAAGGTTTCGATTAATTCCTTAAACAACAATTAACTCCTGGAAATATACACTCACTGGCCACTTTATTAGGTACCCCTGTACAATCTAATGCCATCCAATACAGCAGCTCCATGAATTCTATTTTAACAAGGTTATAATTGATCAGTTTTTAATGTAACGGTGATAATTCTACTATGTGGACTATGTCTATTACTGAGGTCATAGTTGGTTCTGGAGTTGTTTTTCACCACCGACTATATTACGAGGTGTTTTTAATATTTTGGCCACCCCATTTATATGAGTGAGGGGGCCAAAACATTAGAAACACATCTTAATATAATGCACTGAAGTACCAGTTTAACAAAACAGGAGATTTATTACAGGAATAATGTCACCACCCAGAGAAACTCAAGAGTTATTTTAAGTGAAGAAACAACATCAAAACTGCCCACAAAAAGGAGTATATTAGGTCTATAAATAATGATTGATCGCACAACACTTCTGTCATACAATTATAGAGGCACCCACTCAGTAAAGCTGCTTAGTGTTTGTCTATCAAAGTTACAGTTTACCAAATATAAATAGATTAATAAGGGCATCTATTGATGTGCTGTCAGTTTTTCCAACATGTTAGACAAATAAAATTAAATCCTTGCAATTTTCACGTTTGCCATCGCCTGCTGTTAAATCACAAATTACACGTGACACTGAGTATAAAAACATTTTCTCAGCTACACTCAAAATACACCAAATGTCTTCTGTCTACAGCAGTCTGTCCTCTTGGATTTCTTTGCAATTCTCTGCTTCCATTTTATCCTCTACTTTTAAAAACTGTAGGGGAGGATAACCCCACAGCATGAAGCTTCCACCACCAGGCTTCATGGTGGGGTTGTGTTTATGCCAAATATAGTCTTTAGTATGTCAATGTCCAAAAATCTCACTGTGGGTCTCAGACCATACAACCTTCTTCCACTTTGAAGCAGCCAATCAACAACTGTCTAGTACACAGTGTCTGATTCCTAATAAACCTTATCACAATCTCTAATGATGACAAACAATCAGGGCTACAAATAATTATCACAGTATCACTAGAAAATGGCTAACACACATCAAAAGCACTGAGCCTGCCATGACATAATGCAATGTAATGATATAATGGTGACACTGAATGTGCTTTTAAACTACATTTAAAAAAAACAATTTTAAAGAAATGCATGACCAACCTCCACACAATCAAATGTCTCAGTGACTTTTGAGGAATATTTCACTTTGAAGAGGGTGCTCAGGTTTCCAGCAGTGTAGAACAGCTGTATCTGAAGACCTTTGTATCCGAAAGCAACCTCACTGCAAACAAAGTGATTACAATTAATAAAAAACCTTGCATAGTTACACATTTTAAACTAGGACAATGATTTGCAAAGGGAAAATAATAACATTTATGCAATGTGAGGTCTAGGATAAATTATTTTAAAGGGGACAATAACAACCATCAGATTAGTCTTATATAATTAAAATAAATGAAACTATTACATATACACATGAAGTGAATGATAAATGTTTACTGTAACTCTGGCCACTTGTTTCACTGTGCTGCATTGTTTCTTTCAGCACCACACCACTGGCAAAATAGATTTCATCATTATGCAACTGTGTGATTGAGCTTTACTAGCAATTACGTTTGCTGAAATAATTAATGCCCCAATTACTGAGTTCCCTTTGAGTTGATTGCAGCAAGTGCAAAAATAACCAATCCTAGTTTTGACTAATTTGGAAATGCAATTTGGAGCATAACGTAACCCTACAAACAGACACAGGTGTCACTGCCAATAATGTAGTCCTGCTATAGCTCAATAGCATTCCCTCTTTTGTGCTTCCCATTACTGCAACTCTTTACAGCTTTTCTGAGGTTAAAAATAACACAAGACAGTCTACAGTTCACTTTGGCACATTATGTTTCCCTTTGCAAATTTCATATCACCAGGAAAGATTGTGCAAAAATGTTACATAGCGATAATAAAAGTACCTCATGATTCATAAAAAAAAAATACAACATATGGAAAAACGATGAGATGACTGAAAACAGAAAATGTGTAGTGGTGGGAGGCCTGCTCTGGAAATTACAGATAGGATTGTGGTTTTCTGGAAGTACAATTGAATTAATGGAAAAATACCACTGAATCAGCAGGTTGCAGGGAAAGAAGCAGGTGCTGAAGATGTTTCTGTAGTATTATACATACTACAACTCGAAGATGACAAATCATACTCACTCGTCTCCAAAAATTTGGTGGCTGTACTCAGGGTGGAATGTAGTGCCATCATCATCAACATCCTCTGGAAAACGAACTAAGAGAACAAAAAGACAGAGTTCAATTAGTTTAAGATAGAAAGCAGCATAATCAGCCCAAAATGACACACACACGCGCACACACGACCATGTTTACTTTACTTTAGTTCATTTGGAAGAAGCTTTTCTCCAAAGCGACTTACAAGGACACACAAGCAATTACAACTCGGATTCTGTAAATTATGAGTTACTTCAAACTAAGAGCCCTGACAGGATACAACATGTTTGTGAAAGAAAAGCTGATTTCATAACATCAAATTGATCAGAATGAATGTGTAGACATTGTTCATATTGTAAATGACTATTGTAGGTGAAAACAACTGTTTGTAAAGGGAATATTTACATAAACATACAGAGGCCTAAATTCTGCAAACATTAGTAGTGTCTGCCAATAGCATGTTGTGTTTGCTAATGCAAATTTATTAATTTAAGGGATAATTAATCATTAGAAATAAAATAAATAAACATACCGAGCTTCAGGCAAATAGCTTCATTTGTGTCACACTTGTATTCAGCCAGTTTTTTCTCCATGGTGTTTACTGCTGAGAAAACACAGAAAGCAGTTTCTTGCTGTACAGTGACATGATCACCTAAATGTCAGTAAGAAATTAAGGCTGTAAAAATCCATAATAGCTGTGGGTTAGGTTAGGTTACATAACAAGATCAAGACATACAACACATACAGTATAACTGTATTTGGAACCTTATAGGTCAAAACACAGTGCTAAAGATAGGGTTTAAACATGAAAAAAAACTTTTCTGACAGTCAAGAAAAACATTTTGGTATACTGACTACTAATACAACGGTGTCAATTCAATCCGATTTATTTACAGGAGATTTAAATATTCTCACACTTGGTGTTATCAATCTTTACTGGTATCTAGGAATTTTCAATTAATCATTTAATTTATAATATGCCATATGTGCATCATTTTCCTAAAATTTCATGGTGATGTTATCACATGTTATGTTTGTCCAACCAATATCTACAAAACCCAAACGATTTTAGGTATTTTTGTTGAAAAACATGAGCAATTCATTTGTCAATTAATAATAGTTGCTGATTTATTTTTCTGTAGATCAAACAGTTACAGCTCTACTGCCACTAGAAACATGCATGAAACAACAAGCAGCCATGTTGACCAAATACTATACCTGTCAAAACGGAGATCAGTTATTAACAAAGCGTTTACACTAGATTAGAGGGAAAGGACGTCAAAAAGCACGCAACTATGTCAGTAACCACAAGGCTCTCACACATTATCATACATCTGTCCACAAAGCTAAGCATCGGTTATACTGAAAATTAATTAACCGGTGATGTTTGAAACAGCCAGACAGTCGTTTAAAAACGCTTACCGTTTTCCTGGTTGTATCATCAAAATTCACTAAGACTCATTTACCAGTCTGGATGAAAACATATTTGATCCGCTGCACGAGAAAGTTAAGATTTCCTTTCCTTTACTTTCCAGGTTGTTGACAGGCAGCCATCTTTGTTTTGATTCGCTAACAGAGTCAATGTGGGATTCGAGTGAATAATCGTTGATAACATAAGGTGGTCTTAGTATTTTATCACCCAGATAGTTCGAAGACTCTTTCGGGAATCCAGGGACACAGTTAAAACTACGACACGTATTTTTAACGACATTCTGGGATTTTCTAACCTCACAACTGTTAGAGAAAGTCACGGCTAACTACCTTTGCGAACAGAATGTAACGTTACGCTATTACATGAGGGATAAAAACTGGACATCCGTCCAAACACAAATAGAAAGCACTCAATCAACTTTAAAGTCAGGTGTAACATAAACCCACATAAACATTTCATGTTGCAAGCAGACTAAAAGCATGCTACTAACATTAGCAGGCAGGCCTGTTCTTCACTGCCACTGCAATATAACGGTAGCTAGCTTAGCTCGCTCTGTTTTGAATAGAGCAAGCATTTCCAGCGGCCTTAAAGCAGCACTAACTACCAATTGTCGGCGAACACACATTAAAAAGAAGCCATGACACTTGGAAAATAAAAGTAATTTTACCCACTTACCCGCCATTTCTGCACACTGTGTTGTGCGTAGCTGTGTCGGCCCAAAAGACCCGCGGAATCTGGATAACTTCCGGGTCCTCGTGTTTCCGTGGAAACAGGATGTCGTCCTTTTGTAGATTTTAATACATTTAATAAAACTATTTTATTAGTTCAAAATATTAACTTCATAATGTGAGTAAAAACACTGCATTTAAGAAATACATAAATGAATGTACAGAAAAAAAGGTAAATACTGAAATTGATTAAATTTAGGCATGCAACTAGCTAACGTTTTTATATTTATAGGTTAAATAAGTGTAGTCGGCAAAATGTTATTAAAAAAAAAGTTTTTTTTAGACTTTCAGGTTTTCCAGAATAAAGCTATTGTATGTGTTCTAGGGGTAATGTTCATTCATACACATAAATACACAGAACAGGCACCAGAGATGATATCTGAGATATGTATTTCCACATAAAATTAAATCATGATATATAGTGATATCTTACATTTAATAAAAAGAAGAAAACGGAATATCTTCACAACAAACAAATATCCAAATATTAGGATCCAGCCTAACAGACAGGGCAGGATCTGTGTCCTGAGAGTATTGGGGGAAAGTTTTGTTTCTGGGACCCCCCATTTGATTCCCCCATTATTTTGAAATTGTTTTTTTTTCACAGAACAATCAATGTATTATTATGACTAAATAAAAGTTGCCAAATGTATTGATGAAAATAATTGTTGGTTGCAGCCTTAAGCTGTGATCATACTCCAGGATGAAGGCAGGCAGCTGTGCATGCACACACAAGAATATTACACACATGTGCACTACACTAGACAGCAAGAAGAAGAGTTTGTTGTATTTGGCTAAACATGAAAATAATAAAAAATACCTGTGTGTGTGTGTGTGCGACTGCTTCAAAAAAGTAGGACCAAGGACAGACCCTGTACTGTTAAATTAACTTTTCTTTCGTACATTTACTTATTAGTGTACTTGTAGTGTGGCTGGTCCACATCATCTCAATGTTGAGGCTGCACACAAACATCTGTCCAAAACAAATTCAAGTTTGGGATTAAAATGTGATGTATACAACATAATTCTGGCTAATTTAGAGAAATGAAGTGCAAATCGATCAACATTCTTTATATAAATTCTCTCCACATATCTGCCCACTGCATTTTCAGTGGCTGTATGTGTGCAATAGCAATAATGTTTAATCTAATATATTCTAAACATGTAAGTGAGAATCAATACCAGTCAATCAATACCTTTTACAATTCTTAGGCAACAAATTGTGTCTGCACGGAGACAGAGTGTGAATTGGCTCAAATAGTGGTTTGAATGTGTAGGCAAGTAAGTAGTTGTTCAGGGTGAAGAGCGAGTTGGCCATAAGTTATGTGGCTTATATTTGATTCCCAGCAGTTTCTTGAATTAGAACTTAATCTCAAATTGCTTTACATACATGGTGGCCAAATGAATCTTGTTAGTAGTGAATGGAAAGACTGAACACAGAGAAGAAATTGCATATACTGTCATTACAGGATTAAATGTTTTACTGAATGCCTAAGAGAACATGAAGAGAGTGACCCGCATTTTTAAGCAGAGGAAAGTAACACACTAGATAATTGCATGAAGTAAGTATATGTTTTTTTATTCACATTAAGTTTTTTTACATTGTGTAACTTTATTACTGTAATGGAGAAGGTACTTTACATCCATTACTTTTGTCTACTAAGAACATTATGGTTTTACTTACACATTTTTTTTGGGAATATGATTCTGTCCTGGAGGTTTAAGTTATTATTAAATAAAAACTACACAAAGATATTAAATGTTTATTAAATGTTGAAAGTGTCCTCACTTTACTTTAACTACAGGATTGTATATTTTGGTTATGTGTAACAGTAACCTGTATGATGGTATAAATCACACATCATTTACTGTAGCTGAGCTCTGCTTTCTCTCTTTTGTCACTCTATACCGAATATCTTTAGGTTTTTAACTGCTGGTTGCTCAAGTGGACTGTGGATCTCATTGGACTGTGGGATAATATCATCTGGAAATCCTTCATAATTTCCTCTATTAATTAATGTGTAAACATAACAATATTATTAATTTAATAAAGTAATAGTACACATTTTTACAGAGCTAAACTGGTAGTTTTGTTAGAGGAAACCACTTATTCCTGTTTTATTATCTGCAGGCTCCATCGGAGCACTGACAGTGAACCGTGTCCTCGTTTGACCCGCGCACGCAGGAAATGACCAGTTTCTTTGCGGTCAGACATCTCTCTCAGCGGCTCCTCAGATCCACCTCCCCGCGCACAGGAAAAGGACAATTCTTCGCTATATATAAATTTCCTCGTCTCACACCTCGGCTGTCTTGTCATGCCCGCTGTCATCCCGATGCCCAGCGCCTGCGCTAGTCCACTGCAGCTGACGTCACTCCCAGCATGGCGGTCAAGGTGACTCCGTCAATATTTCTAATCAGATATTAATTTTAAAGGCAGGAAAGCGGCCGTGAGGGTACCTGTGTGACGGATATGACGGACAGCTTGCCCGTGCGGACGCGTTGGGTTACGTCTTCTGTCTAAAATGCAGCGGACTCCCCCTTTATTTAATCCTGCATGTTTACATAGGCGCATCTCTGCCGGCCTCACAGACACAGCTGTGATTTCTTTCCCCTGTTGCATTTGTGTGTCCGAGATATTTGGTTTGGAGCGGTTTTATTTTTCAGCCTTAAAGAGATCGGTTATTTTCCCACGCAGGGTGCTGTAGTTTTTCTTAGACACGTCAGGGATCGATCCTGCTGAGCTGACTGCGTAAAAATCAGAGCTTAACAGTGGCAGACTGAACTTCATTTTTATTGATTCAGTGATTTAACACTGAAGCCTCGTCATGATATTCTCACTCTGAACTCTTTTTTTAAACAAATTCCAATTTGTTGTGTGTTACAGGTGCAAGCAACAAAAAGAGCCGACCCCCATGACTTGAAGACTATTTTTCTGAAGGTAAGAAAGTTTAAAGAAATCAAAACATGTGGAGCTTTAACATACATGGCAACACTCAAAGACGTAGAGAAACTCGTGTATTAGAAGTCTACTAACGCGTTGCAGTCAGTGAGCACACTGGGATACATAGTTCAGCAAAGGTCACAAATGCTTGGACTAAATTTGGACCTGCTTCAACAGAGAATCTCCCCTGCTCGTACCTTGTGTGCATGTCAGTGTCACTTTTTTCATTATGTTCTGCCTGCTGTCCTTCACACGTCCCAGACATTAGTGTGCAGGTTTGTTTACCCTCACATAACTTATTTGGAGTGTAAACTTGTTCCTGAAAGTAGAGACTGCTCGAGTTATAAGTCACTTTCTAGTCCCTCCACATCTCTTGACTCTGCTATAAGAGGGCTGTTTAATTCGTGATGCATATTCAGGTGGAAGAGTTAATTACTGGAAGCTCATTCTGACTGCCTGTATAATTTGATTAAGAACTACTTGAGGCCTACTGTGAGGGTGAACGGATACACAATCATGTGATGGAAAAATGTGGCAATAAATTGCTTGGAATTAATATTTTCACTTAAAACATTAATTCAGATGAGTGCATTGAATTGTAGCCCTGAAAACACTTGGCGTGAAGGTCTCCTCCCACACTCCTCTCTGTTTATCTCATTCGCTCTCTATCTGGGCTTGGCTCACACCCATGAGTGTGGCCTTTCTGTTGCCAGTTCATGTGGCGCTTGTGTTTCTAGAGCTATCTCTGTTCCAACTTGAAATACAACCCAGACTCTAAAAATGACCCTGTGTCTTAAAGCTTCACTGAGTTCTCGGGACCAGCACATTGCTGCATTGACCCCACAGCACAAAGTCATACATGACAATGGTAGGATTTTACCTGTATTACTCACCTCCATTTTTGGATCATGTTGGCCCAAAGGTTAGATAAAGTGGGTTTGTGATTAGAAAGTCCTGGTTCAACCCCTACAGAAGGAAACATCTGGCTGAACAAAGTGAAAATGCAGTGCTTGCCCTTTAGCAAGTCCCAGAACCCACAGATGCTTTACTGGAGCTGCTCAGTGGCCAACAGTCTGTACTGGGCAGCTTCCAGGTGTGAATGTGTTAAAAAGAATTATGGCGATCCCAAGAAGAACACATTTATTACAGTGAATTGCAGAGAGTGCACCATTTACATTGTGTGTAATGTTGAATGTATAACATTTGTAAAACAAATGGTTTTTTTTTTCCTTTTATTTGACAATGAGCTGAAAGTGAAAGATTGACAATGGTTTGACAGAGAGTGATGCTTTTCAGTACTTTGTGCAATGGGATGTAATACAGGATTGTGCATATTTGAAATACTGTGCAGCACCACAAAACTAAAGCATATGTCCGGGTGTAGAAAACACAAATACATTGTTGTCTCAAAGAAAAGAAATACTAGTTGAAAGAGCCACAGCAAAATGAATTGTTGATTTATCATCCATTGGCTGTTTTTCTCATTGTACTCGGTCTTAACATTATTTTCTTTCTGTGCACACAATGGAATACATCCCTTAACAATTTAAATCTTTAAACTCGTTTACAGCTCTGCTTGTATTTCCTCTGCAGTATGCCAGTGTTGTGGAGGATGGAGAGCATTACATGACCCCAAGGGACTTTGTACAGAGTTACCTTGGTCTGCATACACAGCCTCAATATAATCCCAAAACCGTGGAGCTGATAGCGGGAGTGGCTGACACCACTAAAGATGGGTGAGTAACTACAGTGATGTGACGAAGGTTGCGTGGACAATTACATTACTGTATGTTATTGTTATTTAGTCACAGACACATACTGTATGGGCTTTATTGAGAGAAGACTTTTTAATTTCTTTCTTGTCCAAACAGATTGATCTCTTTCCAGGAGTTTCTGGCCTTTGAATCAGTTCTATGTGCCCCAGATGCCCTATTCATAGTTGCCTTTCAGCTGTTTGACAAAACTGGCACAGGAAACATCTCATTTGGTATGTAGATATTGGTTAAAGTTTGCACTCTGGTGTGGGTATGTACTTCCTGCTTAAATACAGGTGACTAAGCATCATGCTGTTTACTCAACATTCAGATTTAAATATCACATCCCCTATTTTATTTTAAACACACAAATATGAGAATCATTTATATTTACAGTACTGTGCAAAAAGTCCTAGGGCGCTATTAGATTTTTTCTTTTGGCAATGCTATTATGACCAAATATACATATATTTAATAGTTTGCCTCTTTATTACAATCCAACAAAAAATAAAGCAAATATGTAAACAGTATTAAAAAAACACAAACATATTTAAAAAACAGCCTCTGTAGGCTAAAGTGAGAAATATTTAGTGTCAAAATCAGATGAGAAGTTTCTCCCTGTTTTTTCTTTGAAAGTCCTGTCTCAGATCTGGCATTTGATTGTTTATTAGTCTGAAGAAGCTTGATCAGAAATGGTCTTTGTGGAAAGATAGCAGTCAAGAAACCACTTTTTGTGTTTCTTGTTGTTCTAATGTAAAGACAGAGAAATAAATCGATATGGTCACCATGGCATTGCTAAAAACAAATCTAATGGTGGCCTGACTGTTTAACTAAACATGCTCATGCAGTTATTCAGATTTATTTAAGGTGCTTTTGTGAAATAGAGAAAGTACAGTAAGAGACTCAAAAACTTTTAAAAAGTACTGAATGGGACAATGAGCTCATGGTGCGTTTAAGTGTAACGTTGAATGTTATTGTTTGAAAGTACTGTTCTTATCAAAGTATGTGTGGCATTAGCCACATTTGGGGACTTATGGAGTCTATAAAGTATTACGTATGCTGGGAAGTTGTATTTTCAAAGTTTAATCATGAACATCACATACAGCATTTAACCAGCTCATTCTGACAGGAAGAGAAATGCTTCCAGGTTGTCATAAACCAAAGGGGTGCAGAGTCTTACAAAAGAGCTGCTGCAGTATTCTTTCTGTGCAGTGGGCCTCCATAAAACTGAGTGATATTGAAAGCGGTGCTTATACAGAAAATTTCCAGAATGGATTCAAAACCTTCAAAATGCAAAAGCAGTGGAACTGTCAAACAGCCTTTTCAGCTTCACAGTCTAAATGGACTATTTCCTCTACTTTAACAAGGGATGGAATGAGAATGTGAGATGGATGCTACAGTTGCATCTTACATATTTTTCCCCTTTGTCTCCTGTTACTGTTCACTCATGTTTGACTCCTTCAGAGAATGTACGTGACATCTTCAGACAGACCACAGTTCATCACCACATTCCCTTCAACTGGGACTGTGAGTTCATCAGGCTCCACTTCGGCCACGAAAGAAACAAGCACCTCAGCTACACAGAGTTCACCCAGTTTCTGCAGGTATGCAGTTTATCTCTGAGGTTTAGTTCAAAACGGATGAGCTGTGTGATAAGATGAGAGGTTAGGTGTGAAGGTTGATTGTATCTGTCCTTTGAAAGTATTTCTAAAATTAAATTAAAACTATTCATTTAATACTGCGTTCTACAATTTGTATTATAAGCAAGTTTGGAACTAAAAGAAGAATTGACATAAAAAACAACTCAGATGGAGACTGTACATTATGAACTCCTTGGCTGTTATCCCTTCATCACTGGATCCAAATAGTTCTACCCAAATGCACATTGAAATTTCCCCTTACATGGGCTGCTAAAATTATACATACGCTTAACTGAGGATGCTCACATAGAAGAAATCCAATCTTTGACCACATAGTTTGGTGGAATAATCCAAATCCAGATTCAAATCTAATCCAAAATATTATTTATTTTCTGTAAGTGCATTTGCAGCCTATCAATAATATATATGTATTTTAATAAAAGTCCACAGAGAGTTTGCTAGAGGCCTCTTGTGGACTTGTCGATGAATTGTGGGTTTGGCCTGAGAACACGTCTGTTAAGTCTGCAGGTTTGCAAGTGTGATGAAGCCCAGACATTGTGATTTAGCCAGTATGTCATCCCCTTTTCAATGGAAAGTTCTGTTCTTGGTGACACAGGTATGATGCTACATTCAACCATAATTTTGCTGTGTGTGACCAGTAGCAGAAAATAGACTAGATAGTACTTACTGGATAAAAGCGAGAACGCCTTTTTTGTATTCTTGCTTAGAAATCCAGTTTCATTTACGTAAGTGAAAAAGATTTTCTTCTGCTTTCAAAAGTTAGATACCCCTGCTTGAAACCTTTTCTTCTTGTCATACTAGCACAATAACTTAGCAGCTCATAAGACAAACTGTAGAAACAAATTTGTATGTAAATGCAACATGATATGCTACAAAGCATAATGACAGCACATAATTTGAACACATTAGAAAGTATGTGCGCATCAATAAATGCAAACCGTTCATCCTCTGGTTTTTATCCTGCTGGGGGACAAATGGAAGTGACATAAAGTGAACTGTATGATATATATGATCTCTCAAGATAATAGAGTTGCGGTGGGGTCAGTGTTTCATCTCTTCAGCAGTGGTTTGTGGTAGCCCAGCATGCCATTATGACACTTAACGTTGTTGTTTTGCTTTATTGGCCGTTGCCTGTATCTACCTCACTGAGACTTCTGTGCTGCAGCAGCAGCAATAGGGGCAGGGAGGAACCTGGACTGGAGTCAGGGGCTGTGGTCTTAGGCAGAAACTGGGTGGTCCAGGAGTTAAACAGGCTCCGCTGTGGCTCCACTGCAGTGTGGGATCCCTCAGAGCACTTTGTGGTTTATCATACTTGACTAGGACTCCCCACCGCTACACTAAAGTCCCCTTCTGTGAGCAGGATTCAATTTACATCTATTATTATTATTGTCTTGTTTTTCTGTCATGTCCAAACACATTTCATTTCTTTTAACTGAGTACTACTTATAATACAGAGAATTACATTTGATAGCTTGTCAAACAGCCTTGGCTCTGCCACCTTGTGGTTGTGAAGGTATTTTGCTACTTTGTGGACTAGGTAGAACATTTTCGAACTCAGTAAGTATAATGTTTTTAAGGCAAATAAGCATTATCGTGAGATTTCAACAATACAATCAACAAAAATTGTGAGAATTAATCTTTAGCAACAATACGCTGATTAGGATGTCAGAACCAGAGTATAAAGATGAAGTACAAGCTGAATATTGTAGTAAAGTTCCTCTTGTGATCCTCTGGCTGTACACAATGAGCTCTGACAGCAGAAACTGACCCGGGGTCAGCCTCCTCTTCTGATTGCATGCCTGTCATATTGAATCACCTTCCTGTAGACACACCTGTTGGCCACCTCACCGGCTGCTCCACTGGACTAGATCAGACGTCTTAGGACATGGTTTCCATTAGTCTCCAGAGAGACAGTGGTGATTGCAAAAGCTGGTGTCTGACACTGTCATATATGATGACTTTTATATCTGTCCAACACTGATATTATCGTACTTTTTTCCTCCATTTCACTGTTCACTCATAATGTGATGCTCCTCATCACATCACATCAACACACTCTTTTGCTTCTTTTGTCGTCTAACAGCTTGACCTTCTCTCTCTTTGTATGTGTTCCTCCAGGAGCTGCAGTTGGAGCATGCCCGCCAGGCTTTTGCTCAAAAAGACAAGAACAAAAGTGGCACCATCACTGCCTTGGACTTCAGTGACATTATGTCCACTATCAGGCACCACATGCTGACTCCATTTGTAGAGGAGAATCTGGTTTCAGTGAGTTGTAGAAAAGGTCTTATCGCAGTTAAAATTTAGAACGAGAACATGCGAGATTAGGATTCAGTTACTAAAGTTAACATTTAAGTAACTCATATTTCAGAGAACTGCTGTCATTTTGGAAGATGAACAGACATATTTTTGATTGTTCTCTAGGCTGCAGGAGGCAGCACCTCACACATGGTGAGCTTCTCCTACTTCAATGCCTTCAACGCACTGCTCAACAACATGGAGCTGATCCGCAAGATTTACAGCACCCTTGCTGGCACGCACATAGACACACTTGTTACTAAAGGTAAGCCAGAGACACACTGGAAGATCTCTTAGCATCACTGAAATAGCTTTTGTGTTTTCTTTTGTGATATAAAATATAGTTGTTCCATCTTATTTTAACTTTCTTGACAGAGTGGTGTGAGTGAACGTTTAATGTAGCAGAAAATTATAAAGGTAAATTACAATTTATACCGTGGTAATTAGATCACCCCCTACTTGTAGATCTGTGTAAGTGATAGTTGTACTGTCAGTCACATCTGCTCCTAATTGTGTTTTTCATTGAGTTGCAAAGTGAAGACTGTTTCTCTACTCTCTTTGTGTTTCTCCTGGTATAAAATACTATTTGCAGATTATTCTTGTTATTTCTATTACCAAACATCAGATGGGTGCATGTAAAGCAAACACTCACTCATGTCAGCTGTCAGTCAGAATAGTGTATCATTACAGTTTTCACAATCAGACAAGCAGGATTGTAACCAAAGGTTCCAAATCCTAGGACCTGACGGAAAGGTCTTTGTGAGGGAAAGAGAATAACTCTTTTCCCACCTTCAGAGACTACCATCAGGATTCCTCTTAGAAAGACCACATGATGGTAATGGGGCTTCTCAGGAGTCAAGAGTAAAGAACTGAATGTAATGCACATATAAACGAGTGAATCGGGGTTGTAGAGAGAATGCATGCTTAGTTAGTGTACTGTAGAGTAAGGAGGCAACGGAGGTAAAAGCATGTTTTTCTTCTGTTTAGCAGCAATCAACCACAATAACACTAAAACAAACAAAGTACAGTATTTGCACATCATCAATCATCATCATTTAATACTAGCTAGAGAAAATAATTCCTCTTCTCTCTCTTCATCTTTGACTGTAATATATTGATGCTGCAGTAGCTTAATATTTTGCAATATTTAATTTACTCTTGTTGCGTTGTAGAGGAGTTTGTACACGCTGCCAATAAGTTTGGTCAAATCACTCCGATGGAGATTGACATCCTGTACCAGCTCGTCGGTCTCCACTCTCACTCTGGGTAAGATCTGAGTTATTCTTTTTAATCTTTAGGGATTTGTCTGCCAATGAATACATATCTTTATTTACCTATCATATAGGGAAAAGCTGTGAAAAGTGTTTATACATGTCACAATTGAAGTATCTGATTTATCTTTATAAAACATAAAGATTTTTTTGAAAATGTTTGTTAATATTTTCAGTGATTTACGGGCATAGATAAAAGAGTCACAAAAGAGTTTATCATCAAATGAATCAAATCACTTTACATGTAAATACATTATATAGTAGTTGTTATTGTTGGTTATTGTTTTTCTTTGTGGTTTATATACTGTATGTATGTGTGTGAATAGTGAAACTATTTTTTACAACCAAGACCTGTTCTATAATAACTTTTGAAGTGACTATAACTAAAGATTTTCCACATTTTTATAGGGGCTTATGCCATTTTTCACCCTTTTTGACAGCTTCCAGTTTAGTAGGATACCTGACAGCATCATACATGATGGGCAATTGACCAGGTTCTATGTCAGACTTATAGCTGTATTAGCTGTAAAATGATTACCATGCACGTGGTCTGTGGAAACTTAAAAATGTGATAAACCCAGAAACCTGACAAAATGAAGCAAAATCAACTGAATTCCAGAAATTTAACTTGACTTGTCATTACTTTTCCACTTTTGTTGATGCCATCTTGCAGGTAGATTCAGTTTCTGTTATTCAAGTGTATTTAAAACATTTATACAAAACTGTGTTATTTTTTGTTCCACTGTGAATGGAAAAGGTATGTTGCAGCTTTGTTTATTGGCTGTAAAGACAAAGTTTATTGCTCATTCAGTTTAACAGCAGTGGCTCCAATGGCTGATTTACAAGACAAACATAAAGCATGGCTATAGACTTTATGATGCATCAGGCCAGTGGGGAATATTTGTGTCTCAGACATTTAGTAACAAAACACTTTCATTTACTTGTTAGACCGCGGGCACTCACCCAGCTTTGTTTGTCTGTTGTTTACTTAAGTTTAAATAAAAGTTGCAGTAACTTAATGTTATTTGCTGGTAAAAGGTCTGTGGAAAATCTTACATCACTGGCTGCTGCTGCTCACAGTAAATGCAGGGCTCTCTGCTTTTTCCTGCCCTAACTCTCTCCCTCCCCTGCTGTTGTGTATTAAGGCGACTGAACCATGCAGACATCGAGAGGATAGCCCCACTGGAGGAAGGAGCCATGCCATACCATCTAGCAGAGGCCCAGAGACAGGTAGCCTGATTGACTCCTCTAATCCACCTCGCAGCCTCCTGCCTTTTATCAAAGCCTTTTCCTCTCTTCCGTCTGCTTCCTTCTCCGAAAGGAGCAAAAAAGGGAGAATGTTCAGTCACTGAATTAGCAGAGTACCCATGTTTTTCTTCCCTTGTGAGGTGCATTACTTAAACTCGTAGATAAAAGTACACCAATTATAGTTATAGAAGATAAATGGATTGTTGTGTTGCACCTCTTCATGAAAGGCTCTCCCCATTTTATTCAGTATAGGAGCACATACACATCAGCTGCAATCACACATCTGAGAAGCTAATAAGAGGCTTTTATCAGTGTGGGGCTTGAGGAGTTTTAGGAACCTTTAGCAAAGTCTGATAATGGTAGAAGGGGAGTGGGAGTCAAGGTGGATGGGGGAGAACAAAATAGTTCCCTGCCTCCACCGGATAACACGGCTCTATATCAGGCTGTGGTCACAGCTTTCAGACCATTCATGCTCCTGGGACTCATGCTCAGAGGTCTGGAATTTGATTCCTTCTAGGGGGATGCTGCAATTCTCAGTCCTGCCCTTTAGTGGAAGTAGGCTAATTGTTTAAGCCCTTTGATCAAGACCTCGATCTTGTTAGCATGTAACCCTAGGTGGAAGCATCTGGGAAGAGGAAAAGAGTGATCAGCTCTATTCATCGCTTCTCATCTGGTCTGGGAGAAGTTACTCACTGCTTCAACTAGCGCACATGCATATTTTACCAGAGTCTTACTCAGACTGTGTAATATTCATGTAGATACTTATCTGTACATGGAAAAGGCTAGTGTGGCTAATCTCTTCCCCTGCACCACACTGAAAACTAAGGGGCTCAAATTCCAACATCAAACACTGATCCAGAAGTAGATAAGAGAGAAATTATACTTAGTTGTAAAAATAAAAGGGGACTTTTAGCTTGTAGGCTACCACACATAGCATTTGTAGAAAAGTCTGCTACAGGTTTATTCACTGTATCCAGAGCTGGTTTGTCTATGATATCTGATACTGGCTGATGATGAATCAGATGTTATATGACATGTCTACATTCCATCGCCTTCCTCCATTGTTGAGTACTCCGTAGCATTTTCCTTTCCACAATGTATCTGTTTCACTATAGTTTAATGACCACCCGATTCATGGTTAGCGTTCTGATCCTCCTGTCTTTCTCCAGATTCATTTGACTTCACTGGTGTCTTTTTCTCCTATACAGCACACTCACGAAACGTCTCGACCCGTCTGGCTCCAGGCTGCAGAGTCGGCCTACAGGTTTACTCTGGGCTCAATTGCTGGAGGTGAGTGACATGTCTGCTGCAGAGCCCCTGGCCCGCCGGAGGGGTAACCTTAGCCGGCCAGACTGGCACGCTGAGGCCCCAGGGCCGGCCATTGTACTGCAGGGAGAGGGGCTGTGATATGAGGCTCCGGCATTGTGCTGCCGTGCCACTGGTGGCTCCAGGCTGTCGTTGGAGTCGGAGCTTTGGAATGACACAAATCTTCCGGAACCGCACTCTCTGGAATCTCCATGTAATTACACTGGAAGGAACGGATACAAGGAACATGTGACATAACTGCCCCTCTAATAGGAACACACTCTGCATCTGTGTGTCTGTATGTGTGCACTCCCCAGGCACACAAAGACTTATCAATCCTCATTCACCAGTTGACAGTTCAGATGTATATCACAGAGCTTATGGTGAAACTACCATGTCTTTGTGGCGTTAATGAGCTGTTTCTCACCCTCTGTGCTGACCAAGCTGTTTGCTTGTTTGACAGAAGAGTCATTACAGCAGTTTTTGATGTCAAACAAGACATGGCAAGTTTAGCTGAGGGCAGGAGCTTAGTCCAACTTGTTGCAATGTTGCTTCCTCAAACACAGTTTTCCCAGTTACCAGACTCCCTACACTGAACGTAATAACTTTTTTTAATCACTTATGCACAAAAACAGCTCTGTTTCTGCGTGCTCATTACATAACCACCCCGAAAACATATCTGCCGAATGACTAATTGTTTTTTAAATGACTTCATTTTATACAGCACTAACAGGGTGACAGTGCAGTATATGCACTATGAGGACTTTGTTAAGAATTAAAAAATCAAAAGAAGAGGATAGCTTGTGGATTAATTAATTGATTCAAAATATTCTGATAAATGTACATAATGTACATGTTACGTGTTATTTGTTGCTCTAATTCTAGCAGTTTTATGTGTCTATAAAGTTGTACAGTATAACATAATATATCTTCATATACAATATATGTAACATGTTTTTTAGAAATTCATTTCAGAATGCTGGTTAATTATTGTTTTTTAACAGACATTTCAGTCCTTGACAAATGTGTGGTTGTCGTTGTAGCCACCGGTGCCACAGCTGTTTACCCCATTGACCTGGTGAAGACACGCATGCAGAACCAGCGCTCCACAGGCTCCTTTGTAGGAGAACTAATGTACAAGAACAGCTTTGATTGTGCGAAGAAAGTGCTCCGTTATGAGGGCTTCTTTGGATTCTACAGAGGTAATTCTTTACAGATTATATATTGTGTTAAATGACCTGCAATCTGTTGATGGGGTGCAAAACTAATGCATGATGGCAAAGCATCAGGGTTTGTCAGTGTACTAGTATCAGCAGCATGGTTTGCTAATTGGTACCAGAAACCTTTGCCCTCCTTGTAGAACAGTGAATAAAGCAACACCCAGGGGTCAGGTTCTTATCATCTTGGTACTTTGGAGAACTCTTCGAGGAAAATGGCCAGCAGATTTCATGTAGAGACAGTGTCCGATCTGCCTCTACCCGAGTGATGATAATGGTGCTGAAGGCTTGTGATATACAACACTTCTACCCTCAGGCTGTTCATATGAAGGAAGTCAAGACTGCCATCTACTGCTACCTCCACCACTGCAGTGCTTTGCCGCTCTGATCTGCTTCCCTCTGTCCCCCTTCATCCGCTCTTACACATGATAAGGGAGTGATTGACTCAGAGACAGACACGCTCGGCTGTTTTCTGGCCGCATACCAGCAGCGGTCACTCAGCAGCTCCTTCAGAAGTTTATCTAGCTTGATGAAGGACGGACGTTGAAACAGTATGGCGGTTATCACCACCGTAGCACCCATTCTCCCCCTCGATCTTGTCCATGACCACACAGCTCTCTCTGTTCCCCACGAACAGTAAGATCAAGCTTCAACAATGCTGATCCAAAATGCACGGGCAGTGTCATATTTTTGCACTTTTGTTTAGTCTCAAAGGAACCTTTGTGTTTCGGTGCATGATATGTATCAGACACATCTGTAAATATTTATGGATTTGTTTTACACACACAAGAACCCTGCAGCTTATATTGTCCCAGCTGTCAGTGGATGTATTCATTCAGCAAAGATAAAAAAAAAGTGCATTCATTTCAAGTCAGACTTTGTCTCTCTCTGTCAGGTATTCTAATAGCATCTATGAATAATATTTTGCAGGTCTCCTCCCGCAGCTCATTGGTGTTGCCCCGGAGAAAGCTATCAAACTCACGGCAAGTCATTCCACTGTGTAGCTTACATCGTTCAAAAAGTAACTTTGAATGATTCACTGTGAATGAAAAACATGCAAAGAGCACTGAAGAAACGCACGCTTTGCAATCAAGATGTGACTGCAACCACAAGTTAACATTAATGCCCCCCGCTATCGAGATTGGGATTGTGTCTCATCTGCCTTTTTTCTTGATGTCTTCGTTCCTTTTTCTCAGGTGAATGATTTTGTCAGGGACAAGTTCACCACACAAGATGATACCATCCCTCTGTCTGCTGAGATTCTCGCTGGTGGATGTGTAAGCATTGCTTTGGTGTTCCTTTAAATTCAGTCTGTAGCTGATGAACTCCAAGCCAAGTGAAGGAACACCTAAAATATATATATTATATATATATTATATATAGGTAATTAACAAAAGGACATTAGATCTTTCAATGCATGGATAAATATTTCATTAATAAGTTAGTACAAGAGAAACACTCATTCGATGCAGTTCGGGCATTTTATTGTATCACCCAAAACAAATTATATACATACAGCGGTAGATGATGTATTTTAATCATTTGCTTAAGCAAAAGTACTAATACCACACTGTAGAAATATTCCATTACATGTAAATGTCTGGCATTGAAAGTATCACTTAGGGTAAGTGCATACTGTTTTATAAGCAAATGTACTGAAAGAAAAACTCATTGTGTATACGATCACACATCAACACATGGAATTTTTCTGTTGTAGATGTTAGCTATTAATTTTTCTACTGTCTGGTAGTTTAAACTTTATCAATACATCACATTTTATGAACTAATGATTCCAGTTGAAATGTTAGTATAAGTGCCTCATATTTATACTTAAGTACTTGAGTTAATTTTCTGCCATTGGCTTGAGGGATGGATGAACTTAACCAATTTCCTGTTTTCTGGTCAAATCATTTAGATTTTGATCGTTCATTTTAGTTTTAAAGTACTGAGTAACAAAACTTCATCTACTGGCACCTTAAACAGGTTGCCCAAAATTCAAAAGTAAAATTTAGGCCCTGTTGTGTTTTTTTTTATTGTATTTTGTTCCATTACAGCTTTGGTGTGCAACAGATTAAATAGATTAAAGAGTAGATTAAAAAGTAGATTAAATATATAATTCTCCCACTCTGCTGCTCTGCTGACTGTGATGGAGTGAAAAAGGCAGACTATGGAGCAGAGGAGCGGGGTCTCCGGGGTTGTGACCTCTGTCAGGGTGTAATTGGAGGAAGAGGCCCTGGAGGGTCCTGGATGAAGCGCGTTCTAGCTCAGTATGATTGAGTTTGACAACGTGGTACAAACCTGAGGCGTGGTCACAGTACAGGTTAACAGTACACTGTTAACCACTAAGAATATTTCCCATCTGCTGTCTTCTCTAATTTATTCAAGTTCACTATATGGTTTGGCCTCTATCCTCATGTTACTTCATGAAAGTTTAAAGTCTGGTTAATCTGATGGGACCGGCTTGTTAAATTATCGCTTCCATCAGAAGAGAGAACTGAAGATAAAAGACAGAGGACAAGTGCATTAATCTTCAGAGTTGCGGATATTTCCTGTCCACTTTAAAAATGACTAAATGTGTCAGAGCTTTTTTTAGACCATTGCTCGGATGTTTACAGATAAGACCCCTGCCCTGAATGTCACAGGCAGCCATCCTGGGGCCTGATTAGATTTGGGGAGGGTGATAAATGTGCCTGAGTCAGAGGATGCTGTGCCTCTAGGGCATCGTCTGCCAGGACCTGAGCAATCCGGGTGATTCAGTGCTCTCCCCTGGGAATGGGGATGAATTGGGGAAGTGTGCAGGGCGAGGCCAGGCCGGGCCGCTCACCCTGCCATAGGAGATGCCTCGGGGGAGGCGAGAGGGCAGAGGGCTGGTGCCAGGGTCAGAGCCTCCCAACCATGAGCCGGGGCTTCTCCTCACCCTACGCCTGCTCTGTTCTGACCCCTGTTGTTCTTCCATCAATGCCTGCTTTTTCCTCCTCCCGTCAAGGCCGTGCTCTGACAAAATAAGATCCTTTGTGCTGAAGTTTACTGAGATAATTTAAAAATTCCCACTAGAAAGAACTGCTTACACACCATTACCATCTTCACCCAGAGTTCACCCCTCAGATGTGTAACCTCACTTATCTCATAAAATCCACTTAGAAACTTCACTCTCCACAAATAAAACACTCCTCAGCTGTTTCTTTCTTCTGTTACATTCTGCAGGCTGGAGGTTCTCAGGTGATTTTCACCAATCCTCTGGAGATCGTTAAGATCCGTCTGCAGGTGGCCGGAGAGATCACTACAGGGCCCAGGGTCAGTGCCCTGAATGTTGTGAGAGACCTGGGCTTCTTTGGCCTCTACAAGGTAGGTCAGCACCTCTGCAGCCCTGTGACATCTACAGTGTCAACCTCTGTCATACAAGAGCAGTGAAAGGTGCTCTGATGTTTCTGAAATATAATATCCACCATAGGTGCTTATTTATTGTCCTCCTCAATGTATCTAACAACACTGAAACAAACTGAGAATGAACATACTTGTTCTAGTGAAGTAGGTTCGGCCTTCTGAGGTGCTGCCTCAGAGGCAGACACCAAGAAGTAAATGCACAGTTGTACACTAATAACTCTGATGCCTTTGTTTAAACTTGTGAAGGCTAACATTTTGATAGTCTTCACAGCATAGAAACACAGTTTATACTAAAACGGTGGAAACCCCAGGACATTCCCACATTAACAAGAACACAAGCATAAACCAGAAAGAAACTATCTTAAATTTATATTAGAGAAGGAATTTACAAAATGCATTAGAAGTGTTCAAACCTTTACAATATTGATTAACCTGCCAATAATTGTTTCAATTTGTTGTTTGTTTTATAAAATAAAAATTTCCTGGAGCCTGTAAAAGGTCTTGAAACTTAACTGTTTTGTCCAACTAGCAGCATTAGGAAGATAAGAGCTACAAAAACTCATAGGTGCTGAACCATCACATATATGCTAATACAATAATACTACAAGAATACTAGATTACTTAATTAAAGTACTTTAAGTAAAATTTGAATCTGTGCACAAGTACAGAAGTATTGTCAGCATAATCTACTTATGTAAAAAATTGTGTTTAAATATGTTACATTACCATTTATCATTGGCTTATTTTCAATGACTCATTCACTTGTATAGCATTGTAAGCATTTGCTGTAACTCAAGAGAAGTAAAGGTGGGTATAGATCACCAACATAACACTGTTGGGTAGTTCAATCATATAAAAATCCATCACATATAAGTATAACCAGCAAACAATCAGGTGTAGTGAAACGATGTAGTGCAGTCCATAATTTCATTATTAAATGTAGTGACATATAAGTAATGTATGTAGTAATATACTTTACATTTTCAATGCTGAATATTAACACATCATTTGATTGTTTTCCTACAATGATGCACAGATGAAAGACTACTGTATTTGAACAGCCTGTGTGTACATAGACATAATGGAAATCAGGATCAGAAATTTTAACATCAAACTGTGCTTTTTCTGACTGTTTGCAATTTTCCAAAACAGTGTTAAACATGCAAAAGGAACCGCGGCCAACTACCAACAGCAAATTAGCGAAGTATTATACTTTGCTACTGCTTTTTTCCAGCTCCAGTCATGTGTTCATACTCCATATTTTAATGAGTAGCAGACAGTGTGTGGCTTGTTAAAAAATAGCTGACTTCCTTTTGGTAGAAGGAGCCAGCACGTGTGTGTGTGTGTGTGTGTGTGTGTGTGTGTGTGTGTGTGTGTGTGTGTGTGTGTGTGTTTGTGTGATGGCTTTCTCTCTGGAAGCTGCAGCTCTGCCTGGGGCTTCGGGCTCCATCATCAACACTAAAGCCCCCCTGTAGGTTGAATGAGACAGCTTGCAGGCCACTTAGTCCTCAGTACAAATCTCCTTAACCACTGCCCCTGTCCATGTAGCAGCCTTATGTGGTCTATGCAGCACATGTTTATATGATCTCTTTTTTCTGTTAGGGAGCCAAAGCTTGCTTCCTGCGTGACATCCCCTTTTCTGCCATCTACTTCCCTGTTTATGCCCACACCAAGGAGAAGCTGGCAGATGAGGATGGAAGGGTGGGGGCACTGCAGCTGCTCACTGCTGGAGCTATTGCAGGTAACATACATCTGGAAAGCTCAGAGACTTTGAACCTCCTGTACATGCAATGCTTTTGTCACATTACACTAAACAGCTATACCCATTTCAAACCCTGCATGACACTGCCGAAAGGATGCCAGAATGTCACACCATCTGTGCATGGAGAAAGTGCTTCATTACGTCTTTTGTGAAATTTCTCTTAAGGTGTACCGGCAGCTTCATTGGTGACCCCTGCTGATGTCATCAAGACCAGGCTACAGGTGGCAGCCCGGGCAGGCCAGACGACATACAACGGCGTGATCGACTGCTTTAGGAAGATCCTCAAGGAGGAGGGTTTCAGAGCATTTTGGAAGGGTGCAGGAGGTAAATGCGCACACACTTATAATCTTTAAAGTGGCTTCATGACTGGAAAATGAGGCTCGCTTTGGTGGCTGTAATTGTTTGGGATCCATGTGAGAAATATTAAATTCCACATTGTGAGTCTGAATCTGTCTTCCAACAGCTCGCGTCTTCAGGTCTTCACCACAGTTTGGTGTAACCCTTGTGACCTATGAACTGTTGCAAAGATGGTTCTACGTTGACTTTGGAGGACAGTAAGTACTTGAACCCTGATTTGACGAGAATGAAGCACTCATTAAAAGCACAAAGTGATTTTTCTTCAATCTCCCTCTCTCCTCAGTCGTCCTGCTGGCTCCGAGCCCATTCCCAAACCAATCAAGGACCTTCCCTCTGTACTTGCAGACCATGTGGGTGGCTACCGTCTGGCTGCTGCAACATTTGCTGGTGTGGAAAGTAAGTTTGGTCTGCACCTGCCAAAGTTCAAGTCTTCTGGAGAGGTGACAATCAGACCAGCAGAGCCACAGGCCTCATAGAACATCACTTGTCATGACTCGGAGGTCTGCATGCTCCTACAGTAATATTTCCTGCTAAATGGTTTTATTGAACGTTTCAATACATTTGAGCAGTTGTCCCACGTTGAATGCTGCATGCATATGGCTTTATTGCGTTTTCTTTGCATAGCTTGCACAGTTTTATTGTACATATTGTACTTCTTTACAGAGGGACATATGGCATTACAAAGGATTGTTAATGCATTTTATAGCGTGCAATAGCTTTGGTGTACATGTGTCAGTGACATTTCAAAGACACAAGGATGTACAGATGTTTTCAGAAGTGTTTATTTTGAAATCATGACCAGGGACAGTGGAAATACTTTTAAGTGTATTTATTGTATTTTATTGAAATAAATCATTCAAACTGTTTGTTTTTATTGTGTGAAAAGTACATTCTCAGTTTTGACACCAAGCCTTGAGATTCTTCAGGAAAACAAATGTTGGGTTCAACATACATTACAGATCTAGAAATCACTGAGCAGTTACAGCATGGAAGATATTACAACTTCTTAACAATCTTAAGTCTAACCAGCTGCACTGATTAAGTGCGACCTGGTGCAGTATATAGAATATAGAAGCATAAAGAGTTTGGACATTTCAGTATTATACAATATTGGGGGTCTAAAGCAACAGATGACAACATGGGCTACAGCAGTGAGATGTTTACATTCCTTCATGTTTAACGATGTGATTTCTTCACTAAAACCTTGTTGAAAACGGTGAACAGCTACCTGTTTCAGTGTTTGTCATGAATACACAGAGTGAAGCACCTACAGTATTTGGCTTGAAACACTTAAGGCTCATGATAACATGCTGTAAATAAAGACAGGCGAAGACTTTACAGTCAAGATTAAAATTAAACTTTAAGGCATCTGGTTGAAGAAAGGAGTACTGTTCTGAGTTTAGGAATATGGCTTCATGTTAGTGTCTGAGGTTCGTAGCCCTGTCGCTCGCGCTATTCCAAGGAAGACTGGTGACGGTACAGCTAACTGAGAAGGTAGAGTTGTCCAAATAAAGTGTAAGAAATCTAAAGCTGTCCATACTTCTTTCATTTTTTCCTCCAGTCATGTTGTCATCACATCTTCCTTTTGAGTCAGTTTTAACAAGCACAACACTGGTCCCTTAGACGTCCCGTACATGGGGAATCGATCAGGCAGCCAGGCGCTGGGCTGCCAGCTCCTCTGCATCGTCCCTGTTCTCGTTGATCTCTGCCAGCGTGCGCACGAAACGGGTCCACTCATCGTTTCGTGGAACTGCAATTTGCTGTGGGGGAGGGCACACCAGAGACATTACTCAAATTACAGTGGCACAAGATGACAAGTAATGTTCTATATGCATCTGTCTGAACAATGGCTACAAAAAAAATACAAGGAATGTTTTGAGTTATTGTGAGAAATCAAGACGCAAGGGGCTGTGGCCATATTATGCTGTTCAATTAATCACACAATTATAGCAATTAAGAAGCTGAATCGTGTGCACAACAAAGCACAAAAGTGGTTATGATCAAAAAACAAAACACAGAACAATCAGAAAGGTAAAAAACTGAGTCACGTCTGCTCACCTCTCCAATATCATAAACAAGAACTCGTCCATCTGAGTCTCCCACAGCAATTTCTCTGCCAGAATGAGCCCATCTGACCCTGTTGAGGGCTGGGTTACCCTCTACTGTGACGCTCGCAGTAGGGACCTAAAACAATAGCGCAACGATTAGAGAAGCAAAAATTATGCTTAGCTGCCTCATAGGTACATCCTGTCTAGTTAAGATCTGAGTGTAACTCAGACACAGGAAAACAGATTCTTAGTTCAGTTTGTCGGTAACAGTACCTCAGTGTCATTGTTGAGGTTCCACAGGTCAAGATGACCAACTCCATCCACACAAGCAAACAGAGCGGGGTGAGTCGGGGACCACATGACATCATACACGTAATCCGAGTTATCCTCAAATGAGTACAGAGGCTTGTTGTTCTGCAGAAATATTTGACAGGTGGAAAAATAGATGCATCTATTACACCATCATGTTATATACTGTAGATTTATTCAAGCATGCTTAATAAATACAAAACTATGTTTTCAGACTGTAACAAATATGTAATATGTATTTTCTTTACAGCGAGTATTACAGCCACAACGTCTTTAGAATAATTTAATAAATTAGTTGTTTTTTCTAAACAGGACCCACTACAGAGACTCTTCCTGTTGTCAGGATGTCTTATAATTTAATTAAACACCCTTTTAACTGTGGTGTTAGACAGATCTCTGTCATACCTTGGTGCTCCATAGCTTGACAGTCCAATCAAAAGAGGATGTAACAAACAGGTGGGAGAAATCCAAGGGTCCTGCTGCTGTGTGGCAGTGGATCCCTGTGATGGGGCCATGGTGGCCCTCAAACATCTCACTGATGCCCGCTTTGCTGTGGAGCACATAGATTAAGTTAGTAAAAACGTAGTGACAGATTAAATTGAGCATGACAAATTCAATTTTGAAAAGCAGCAGATGTTGAGTCATGACCTTCAGCAGAAACCGTGTGCGAGGATATATTTCTGTACACTGCATGTAGGAAACAATCAATAGAAAAAAAGTAACTCCAGCTTTTAGATTAAGCATGAAAGAAAGCAAGAGGCACAGGCAGACCTCTGCTGGACGCATTCACATTAATCATTTACTTATATCGTGATTACCAGCAGGGTGGTAAAAGTGCCTGTAACCCCCCCCACAACCACATGTTGCAGAGCTGTTACCCAACAGAGGCTCTGATAATTAATGTAGAGAGGTAAATACTCAGCATGAGTGATGCTTATGCATTATTAACTGCGATGAGAGTATCATACCATTGTAAATGAGGTGGAAAATTATTCCTCCAATTACAGAGGTGATTCTGCTGCGAAAAACCAAGCCGCTATCCCCTCTCTGCAGTCTCTGGGCAAACTGCAGGACATACAGCGTGGAGCTAACACGCTAGACTGGCAGCTCTGAGCTGCATTTCCTCGCTGAGGACCACTGTGAGGGGAGCCCCAGTCTCCTAAATGAGAACACTGTGGGTTGAACTGTAGTTTGAATTCTCAGTGGGACGGCCAACTGTAAGCAAACTCTCGCACCCACAGAAACATACAGTGAAGAAAAAAAAGGGGGAAAAAATGATTTGTTTCCTCTGCATGTGTGCCCCGTTTATGTTGAATGACCTTTACAAACACAACTGACAAGCAAAAAAGAAAAACAGGATGACTGGGCAGGAGTGAAACCTCAAACAGCAGGAGATCAAGTGTTGGATTTGTGTTGTGCTGGGAAGTGAGTGGGTTATATTTATTTGACACTCAGTCCTAGGTGGGCCTAACAAGCTGCCTCAGTTTCCTGGCAGTGTTCTGCAGGGACGCTGGGGACCACTGTTGCTTACGAACTCACCTTCCATGACGACACGACATGTAGACGGAGCCGTCCTCGCTGCCCACCACAAAATTGTTGACATCTCCGAGAGGGAAAGACATGGAGGTGACAGCTACAGCTTTGGACTGCTTGAACACCAGCTCCATGCTGTCCTGTGGAGGGGGTGGTACATGGAACAACATCTATTACAAGCTCCGTGTTCAGCCTTTGTGTTAACACACGCTCTGCCAAGCACAACCCATAAAAATCACTTGACAGTTTATTAATGCATAATCTAAATTCAACTAGCACTTTATAAAAAATTGAAGTTTGACATCAAGGCCTTGGCAGCTCGGATGAAATGACACAGCTAGCAAAGTTAATTTCCTTGAAAGTGAAAAATGAGTTGTAGAAGAAATAAGGTTAAAGCCAGAGGAAATACCAAACAGGATGGTGAAAACAAGGAATCCGGCCAAAATTCTTGACATTTAGCATGAACGGGAGGGACAGGAAATGTGTGGAATGTGAAACTGAAGAGACAGAAAGTCCATAAATTGTACTAAAAAATAAAAACTCTACTCATTAAATGTGATAAATTATTAACGTAGTTATTACATTTTATGATTTAAATTTTAATCTGAAGTTGTTTATATAATTCTAAAATGTTCTTCTGACCACCCACATGCATTCGGTATATATGTTACCTGCGGCTGTGAAAGCATGTCCAGACTCCACGAGCACATCTTGCCGTCAGTGGAGATGCTAATCAGGTTGTGGGCGTTCTGGGTGCCGACCACATTCACGCAGTAAACTGGATGCTGAAAGGGAAGCAGGGAGAAATTTTATTCTTCTGCTATGATAAAATAAAGTGGGAGTCCACTCTATGAGTTGTTTACTGTACCGTATGTGCTGCTGCCGACAGGGGCGTCCTCTGTACTGGGGTCCTCTTGTTGCTCCTGTTGTCCCACAGGACTATCTGCCCTGAATATGTGCCCCCAACCACAACATTAGGATGGAACTTGGCAAATGCAGCTGACATAACAGCAGACTGTCCAAATTTGGAAAAAGTGGAGAATGGGAAAGAAAGAACTTTTAGTTTGTCTGGTGATGAAAATAAAATAGATTTTTATAGTGCCAAAGCCCCCAGTGATGTCACATGACTGCACATCCAATCAATCAAAAAAGAAATGCAACTAGAATCAGACACATTCAGAGCTTAATAATGAAAAATCTGTGTTAGGGATGGCTTCACAAACTCTTTAAGCCTTCTGAGGAAGTAAACTGAGATACGTACAGTATTTATATCTGTAAAATTAATTTGACTTTGAATCAGAATATTTTGGGGTATGTATCATTGTTTATGAAAAAACTAGACATCACCTCGTACTCTTAAAAATTGTTTTAAAGGAAATCAACAAAATTACCAAATAAAAAATCATTAGTTGTGACACTAAAAATTTGTACCTGTTGTGATGAAAATGTCTTTAAATACAAAACTGAGGTAAAAATAGCTTATGTCAGTTTGCACTGCGGTAACTAATCACAAGGCAGAATTGTATCACAAAATACTGCAAAGTTTTATGTCAGCAAATCTAGCCAGTGATCAGAAGGTGGAAAACATCAGCTTGAATCTGCTGTTTTCAAAGTTAAAGCAGTGCTCTGTGCATGTTCCCTCTTTTCGAAAATACAACCAAACACCTTTCATCACTCACGCTTTGGCTCTTACACTGTAAACAGAACTCAAAGCTGGTCAACAGAACCATTATTTATATTTGGATTGTGACTTGATTTATGAATTTTATTACCTGAGTTTGGTGCCTATGTGTACTGACTGCTTCAAAGTCTTAACTCAGCGTTTCCTCTGATGGAGACAAAAACTGTGACATAATGACGAGGAAAACTTTATTTTGAGCCAACTTCGAGACACAAAAACAATTGGGTTTACACTTCTACTGAGTTTTATTCATCTGAGAAATACGACTGCATCTACATCCCCTCTGTAGGCAACGACATGTGGTTGTACTCAACTTGTCTTGGTGAATGAGCCTCAGGGCAAGCATTATAATAAGGCTGGGTAGAGTGGAAGAGAACTATGCTGCTCTCCCTGCTAGTTTGTCTGAACACAGGGCCCTTGTTTGGCTGCACATGATAACCAGCCCTGCCCCACACACTTAATCCTGCAGCAGTGCTCAGACTCTATTTAACTCCTGCACCACAGGTCTTCTCTGGCGCCTCATGAACATGTGTTTGTGAATAGATGTGGTGAAGGTGGATGCCAGCACAGTGAACTCGCACAATGTGGATAAAGGCAGGAGGGGTAAAGGGTGTATGAGAGAGGGAGGAGAGAAGGTGAGCAAACAGGAGTTGGCTGGAATTGTTGCACGCTTGTCATGGAAGAAATCACCAGTACGCACGAGGGGAGGGCCGGGAGACAGTACCTGACAGTGGAAGACGTACTCCGGCGTAGCCTTCTTGTACTTCATGTTCCACACCAATGCCACGCCGTCTGGCTCGTGAGGAGCTTCCTCATTGTTGTTGTATGAGGCAACCAGGAGTTCAGGATACTAGTGATAGAAAGAAAAAAAAAAATCAGCCCAAATGAATTTAAGGAGGAGGTAGACATGCCCCCCAGGCTTGGCTACATGTGGAGAAGCCTTGCCTGCCCTGTGTTGTGCTGCTGAATACCTTAAAGAGTGAGTAATCCTTTCCTAAATATTTATAGCTCGTTTAAACTCGTACGTTCACCCTACCCCCCATAAAGCTTTGGTAGATTAGGCTTTTTTTTTCCTTTCATAATTTTAGCCATGAATTACAATCCTGAACAGCTACACACAGTAACCAATAATCTTTTAAAATCGCACAGAATGAATACAGAAACTCCATCCAGATGTAAATAAGTCATTAACCTCTGCTACTTCTAATACTTCATCTGAGAACTACAGTTTGTAGATACATAATTTCAAAGCACAAGGGTGTGGTTATCGCTCTGAGCAAGTAAACACTGTGAACGAACACTTTGTGTTCAATCACTGTCAGAAGTCATTGGAGAATCACACATTAAATAACCTTGGACACCAGAGGAAACAAATCATTATGACCTCCGACTAAGTGACATTTTGTGTGGGACATAACTTACTTGTCCTGAGGGATTTTTGACTAAAAGTAAATACTGTCAAGCTATTACAGATGTGCAAGGCTAAGTTGATTTAACAGCCAATTAGAAACATGTATGCATATATTACATGTATTTTAGAACATAAACCCAATAAATGTAGTGTAGAGATTTGTATTTTTATTTCTAAGCTGTGTCCTGGGAAATATGTGAAACTGAAGCACAAAAAAATAAAAATAACACAAGACCTGCAGGGACCAGTCGAGGCAGGTGACGACACGATGTTTGGACCAGCGCTCATCCATGAACTGCCTATTGAGAAAGAGCTTTGCTCCGGCCTGAATTTCACTGGGGAAAAACAAAGCACCACAAATCAATAAAAACACTTAAAGCAATTACAAGTTTTTTTTTGTTTTTGTTGTCCAATCATTACCCCTCCTTCTCCTCCAGGTCACGGCCACTGTAGTCAAAAAAGAGGTCCACATGCTCTGACAGGGCCCGCTCAATAATGCGAGTGCTGTGTTCGAAGAAATTCACAAAGTCCTCTGAGTGTAGGATCTGAAGTTTTTCTTCCTCTGTCAGTTCATGAGGGGCTGCTATAAAGAGAAAAAAAATACAGTTAAATATCATGAAGTTACCTGCAGCTCATGGTCATTATGATAAAGAATATTATTGACTGCTTTAGTGGAACAGGAACCTCTTTCATTCAACTATTGTATAAGTAATTGTAAAATGTCTTGAAGAACTAAAGTGGGTCACTGTATCGGAATTATACTTGATGACCGGTAGTGGAGTACCTTCCTCCTCCTCTTTTTGGTCTGGTTTCTCAGTTGGAGTCTCAACTACTTGTTGAGGTTGTGCAATTTCTTCCTCTTCTTCTTCCTCTGTTGAACAAAAAGGGCACCCTGTTAAACACCGGAAAACACACTGACCTGGGCAGTATAAATGAAATATCTGAATAAACATATTCCAATGCAAAGAGTTGTACATTTTGTTTATAAGATCCGTTTTGTCAAAACTTGTTAGCTGAGAATAAATTCAAAGTAATAACTTGCACAAAAAAAAAAACAATCATCCCTTCACGCAGGCATTTTGTACCTTTTGGTCACTACACCTTCCACTTCCATTATTTTCTTCTTTCAATTTAAGATCCACCCAGTGATTATAGACACGCCAATAGACTGATTTTGTATCTCTGCCTTGCATTTGTTTGGTTTGTCAGCACAATGTCGCCTTTCAAAAAGAACCTGCTCCTCTAAGGCAGGGAAGTTTGTCATTTGTGTTAAAGAGACACAGCACAGCGGGTGTCTTGTTGTCATAGGGACCCTTGTCTTTCCCAACTGTTAATGAGACTTCAGCCTTTCAATAGAGCTGAGCTGTCAGTGTAGCAGTTTCCTCTGTGTCCCAGTAGCAGGTTACCCCCTTCTAGGCCACGGGGCAGAGGGTGTGGAGCAGCTGCCAGGACTCGTCTCATTGGTCTGACCAGATGACGGCATGGTGCAAAGGCAGATGGCGATGCTGGGATTGTCTTGTGCTCTTCAGAGGTGGCATGGGGATGGCACAGAGGTTTTCCGCCTGGCTGAACCGAGACAAGCTTCTCCCTGAACGGCAAGCCTGTGTAATTACCATCCTAGCAGGAGGTCCTGCAACTCCTTTTCAGTCTCAGAGAATGTACAACAAAATGCAGGCCAGACCAGCTGGCAAACTGCACACCGATTCTACCTCAAAGACGACGAACATGCTTTTCAAAACACATCTCTTTGAGATGGTACACAGCCTACGCTTTCAATGTAAAAAATAACAGCAAAAGCAGGACATAACAGATTCATGAGGAGAGGTGGAATACTCTGCTTCCTACAGGCGTTTATCTTGGTATGAGCCTTACAGTTAATCTAAGGTGGCAGCGCCACATGCCAGAACTTCCTTCCTACAGAGATAATCTAAATGATAATGTCATCTGTCACTTTGTCCATAAAGTGATTTATCCCCTTTCTCAGATGGAGGTTTGGGGAAGAAGGTTATTGGGTGCACTGATGAGTTTACAGAACTGGGTTGATGACACAAGCCATTTCAATGTACGGCCATACTCTGCAACCAGCAGGAGACGGTTAAAATCTTTCTTTTCAAGGGCCTCAATCAGGCTTAAAGGAAAACAGTAATCACTGTCTTTCAACTAGTCCCGGCCGTGCTCGTCAGCCCTTTCCCTGGTGAGGCAGCCAGAGCAATCAACCTGCCAGGCATTAGGAGCAGATAGACAATCTGAAAATAAAGGGTATAATGCACCTGCCAGCCAAAATGGCCATTTGTAGAAAAGCTAGTGATCCTGGTGACCCCGCTGGGGATGTGTAGGGGGGCAGAGGCGCCTAGGGAAGGGGGGGGGTTGCATTTAACAGAATTCAACCGGATCACCAATGTCCCATATACTGACACCCCTCTCAAAGCAGGCCCAATTATGGCTTTTGTACCACTTAAGAAATAAAAGCTTTTTAGGGAAGAGACAGACACGAGGGGGGAGAGTAATCACAGGTCTTAGTCAATGGACAATATATTAATGCAAACATGGCATCCAGCCAATGATGTACAAATATAAAACTGAACAACCTTTGCTCTCCGCTGCAGGTGTCGTCCACTTTCTATATGTGCAGACAGAACAAGACTTCAGCAACAGGGTATTTCTCTGACAAATAAAAGCCAGCAATGAAACCACAATAGGCAACATTCGACCAATGCATACACACTACAACATTCATGTTTGCAGTGCACCAGCACTTCTACATTTGTTCTCTAAACTCGAGGTCTTCTAGCGCAAGTTTCAGCCATTTTCAAGTATTTGCAACGTGTGACACGTGCAGTACTGTGGCAAATGTTCAACTGCTGCAGGGCAAATAAAAACAAAGACATCAGCAGTTGGACGTTTCATCAATCTGAATCTAAGTCATCTGCAGAGCAGGAGTCTATTGTTTCAACTTTTCCAACAGTGGTTCCACATCTCTAATGACACTGAAGGTCTAAAGATCAAAAACCTATAGAGAGCTGAAAACGTGAAACCTCAAAAACACAGGCCTCACAGATAATAGACTTATTATACTTACTTATACTTATACTACTGTTAAATGAAACTGAGAACTAAAATTACATCATAAGGTATAAAAACTACAAAACCACTCACAAAAATGCACAATATACCAAATTCTCCATTCTAAATTATTAGCTGCTTATTAGCTGTATGACAGAGACATACAATAGACATTTAACAGTGCTAATCATTAAGTGCATAAAAGCTGACCATAATTATAAGTGGCACTTGAAACAAGAAGGCCATCAAGGGCTTTTGTGATTAAAAGTTTTAACCTGCCTCTGGATTCAGAGTGATTAAAACAATCACATTCAATTAAATATTAGATTTACTAAACTGCTCTACATACTCATATTTCTAATAAGGCTTTTTAAATGCTGCACCGACCAACCACTCTACACACCCCACCGCACCCCCATCTCCCCCCCAACCTCCAACAATATCTTACTCCATAATTACAGCCTCTTGTTGAGGAGTGCATACTGACGCTGCATAATACCTAGTAGTGCAGTGCTGCAGCAGCATCACGCGCTTTAACCAACTATGACGGCTTGAACAAATCGATTTCCAGAAACTACCTACAGGTGAAAATTCATCCACTTGTTGACCAGTGGAAGCAAACCTGGATAAATAAAGATACAGAAACTATTAACTATTAATATAAAGGTCATTTTAATACAGATGTAGGCATATGAGAGGACATAGGCTAACAAAGACTGTCCAGTGCAGTAGTGCCATAACCAACAAACAAATAATATAATAATGAAAATGCATTCCCCTTGACTGTTCAGAGGGTCGTTCTTTGGGTCAGTAGGACAGTGATGTTAGAAATCTTAAATCCTTTACTCCTTTCACCTGGGAACCCTCGGTTTGCAGCAGCTGGGGCACGGCTGCCTCTCCCTCTAATGCCACCGCCTGCTGACCTTGAGAGTGCTGCGCTGCTACCTCCTTTTGACAACATGATAAATCGTTCAATCACAGAACAGGCCTGACGCCACCCCACACATCAAAAATGCGCCAAGGGGAGCAAGCTGGGAAGGGGATGCCGTCTCATCGAGTGCCAGAAGTGATGGTGTGAAAATGCACAATGTCACTGAGTGTGTTTTGTTATGTGCCTGTTCGGTGAAGGGAGAAGACAGGGAAGCGAGGGAGTTGATGAAATGATTACATAGTGGCAGAGAAGGGAAGGGGGCCTCGTGTTGAACAGCTGGCAGAAACCATCGTTGTTTAACACGGTTTTACAATGCCCAGTAGAGTCCAGAGTAAAGAGCAACGAGGACCAGAAGGATGCTCTTCATCCTTCACTAGTTCTGCGCATACGTTTCCACAAAATCACACAATTTTATCTTCCTCATGCTGCATGCCACCTCAACATTTGCTACACATCACCTGATCGGACAACAACCAACAATCAGCACGCTGTTTAAAATCCTAACCAGGCTTTCAAGGATGCTTAGAACGATGTGTTAGCTGATGCAAACAACTAAAAACACAGATTCATTCCGGCAACTGTGATTTGAAGTATTGTCAGTTCTGCGACTAGTTCTGATATCTCTTTGTGAAAAAAAAAAAAAAGAAAACAAGAAAAACACAAAACAAAAATCCTAATCAGGATTTCAGTCGAGCGCAATTATTCACCATCTGTAATTACATAAATCAACCACGAACAAGAAGCACACCCACAAATATTGCATATTTTACTGAACATGTGTCCAACATGTGGATGTTAATAATAGTCCAAATATTCTCTTTGGCCAACCACATTAAAGCTTCAGTGCAGCAATTACACACATATCGACATGCTTCAGAGGCAGCAAGCAGTCATATGCATGGCGCTTCATATCTTCCCTTCCAATCTCATTTCTCCTTCCCGTCACTGGTTTTCTCATCCTGTCCATTAATTACACCAAAGCAGAGTTGGTTGTAGAGCTGCATGGGAGGCTCAAAGGAGCAGTGCTTGTCTGAATTTAATATCTGCTTTGACTTCTACTGTTTCCTGGGCCTCATTTTTCCTTTACTTTCATCTCGGTGCATGGCAAAACCAAATCTCTTCCACTTGCTGTTCATTTCCGGTCCTTACTTGTATACTCATACAGTCCACCACAACCTGATTTTGAATCATTCTCACAGTGTGGCACCTTCGTGCAGCAAAATGAAACATTTGTTAGCAGAGTTGCACATTTTAATAAACCTCTACTTTTTTTGTGAAGCTCTCTATAGAGCACACAGTTATGCAACATTATGTGAGAATTACCTTCTTTTTGCTGCGTCACGACAGGTGTCTGGGTCTCTTTTGTGTATGACACAGTTTCACGTGGAGGGAAGTCCACTTGTGTGACTTTGGCCATTCCCAGTTTTGGAGTTCCTCGCCTAAAAGCACAGAACAACTCAAACTTTGCACAGCATCACTGCAAAACAGTAATGATTTTAACGAGATAAACAAACAAAGCTGTCCAATTATTGTAAACGTTCTTGTGTGTCTTGTCTAGAACAATTCTCACCTCCTTGAAAGTGGACTCTTGTGCTGATCAAAGAATGTAAACGAGTGTTCCATGCGATGGCAAATGCTTCAGATTAGTTTAACAACCAGTGTGAATTAATTAAAAGGTTCTGTCTGACCACTATTTCATGCAGTATTTCAGTTTTTCTGAACTGCATTGGCTGAATAATGATTTTGAAAGACATATTAATCATGCCATAGATTGAGAGAAAGGAAAATGACCAGGAAAGGAGAGAAGAGAGTGTCCAGTACCCCAGCTCAGATTCAGAGTGAAGTTGAAGGGTGGACGGGTCAGAATCCCAGTGTAGAGTCCTGGTTAGTGTCACAGCAACAAGGCAGCATTAGTGAGAGACAGGCAAGCACAAATGAGGAGAGGAAATAAAGTTAGCATTATGGCACAGAACATGCTGATTGAATCACAGGTCGCAAAACAATTACATTTTCATGTTAATGAAAGACACTTATAACTGGCTCCTTCGTTGACATTTTTCTGGTCAAATCAAGCTTGAATCTGTCTACACTACACTCAGAGGTGAAGGAAAATGTATCTGATTAACATGCATGGACACAGGCCCCCGTGACTGTGATGACACAGGGTTTAATATGCAGCCTGCAGGGCTGATACAGTCTGAACTGTGTCACACCAAAGGCTCCGAGTGTTGTGTAGACAGAGGAAGAGGCAGAGAGAGAACCCTCAGGGAGAAAACATGACCTCCATGTGTGTAGGAAATGGCCATGCTGGTGAGGGAAATGAGTCAACACGTAGGGGGAATAGCTCCCTGCCCCTGATGGGACACTGGGGGAGCTTGAATTTCAGCCCAGGGAAGGGGCTCTAATTAGGGGTTAAGAAGTCCCCCAGGCTTCACAGCGGGCTGCTGTTTTATTGTTAATTTAGGATTGTCCTAATTCAACGGCACACAAATTAAATAAACATGCACTCAGTTGGCATAAACTTGTCATCATTCACACTCTCATACTGTAATGGTATGAGACTTAACAAAAGTTTTTGCTCAGCTGGACTCAATTTAATCAGGCTTTATGTATATTCACAGCACCTGTCTGGAGTTTGGAGTGATGCAAAGTTACAAAGCTAACACAAATCAAAATTTCACAGTATATCCAACCTTATTTTCTCTACAACACATGTGCAGCTTATGTGGCTTGAGAACCTGTGACAAGGACACAAAAACATCTTCTGCCTGCATAAGCACAAATGAGCAAAAATGTGAGCAATAAAGATGAATAAGCGACAAAGCATTTTAACTTTTTGCCTCAGGCGGAAAAATAGCACTTAGTTTGTTTTAATAAGGACCTTGGAGCTGTTGTCACTCTTGTGAAGTCTTGGACTGGAAGAGGGAAAATATTTGTGATGCAAACATTTGCTGAGGTGTGTGCGTATGTGTGTGTACCTGGGTCCCACGGCTCCATCAGAGTCCTGGCTCCCTGCCTCGCTTGGCGTGCCCGCCGATTTGTTAGTTGGAGACATGGGAGGAGGGACTACAGTGCGAGACAGACGATAATCTTCTGTTACAACGTAAAGACAGTAAACTATTCATAACAGAGTACAAATGTATCTATGCTGCAGCGGCAGCTTTGTTATTTTAAATATTGGACAAATGTTGTTAAATCTTTGAACTAAGAACTATGATATTATTGAGAATGTTTTAATGTGTTTAAACATTTAAAATTAATAAGAAAACAAATTCAAATCAGGGTGTAAATAACATAATATTGCAAATTCAGTCTATCACTATAATTCTTATACTGACCTAGTTTATTTAATAACCTTTGAATAAATGCACTAATAAATAGAACAGACTGTTAGATAAATACTCAATAAATAAAATGTTTTGTCATTTCTGACCCAAAGTTTATGTTTGATGTGAAGCCAATAAAGCTTTTTGCATGGATCTCTTCTGCCACCTGTTGTTAGCAACAAGAAACTGCTCCAAAACTCCAAATATGGCGTGATGTGGTGCAGCAGCATTATATTTCACAAATTAGATTTTTTTAAATCACTGCTTCCGCTTGTATCATACAGATGTTTATGAACATTTTTGTTAAATGTGCAATTATCCAAAGTGAGTGTTTTAGTGGATGTTTCTCCAAGCACCTCTAAGCAGTGTGATAAATAAAAGATAGTAATATAGTAAGTGACACGTTTTTTTGTTGTTTGGGTTCTGTATCTACTGCAAGCACACTGAATCTAAAAATTAGTTGATTAGTTACCTGCTGTATTAACACGAGAGGACTTGCAAACGTTACCGCTGCTGCTGGGTTGAGATTCACTAGTCCGAAGCGGATCAAAAACACGACATTCAAGGTTATCACGCATTTTGTGAGCAAATGCTTTTGCATATTCGTAGTGTTTCCTCCCTTTGATGAAATATTCACTTTGCAAGTATTGCCAAGTTGCCCTATTGTCATCCTTTCTCATAAAGTATAACCAAACTTTTGAGCGTTTGTGGTGCCTAAGCGGCACAATGTTTCCTGCTGGGTAAATGACGCTATGCAATGTGTGTGGTGACATCATTTGAGGAGACTGGAATCAAAATGGGAATCATTTGCAAAAATGGCAAACAATTCCAAGGAATTGAAACAGTGGGAACCGGTTCTCAACTAGAACCAGTTTTCGATGCTCATCCCTAATGATAATTGACATATATGTAATGTAATAGGACAAGAAAACACATAAATGAAGTCATAGTTCATATTTGAAAGTTTAACGTCATAATTTTCCTTCCAAACTATAACTTAATGGGGGAAGAGTTGATATGCAAATGAGCTTCAATTACCATTTAATTTACAGGATAAATGAAAAGATTTGGTCATAATGGAAGAATTTCAGAGCAGATATCAGATTTATTGTCCCTTGGTGCTTTCATGTAAAGTTTTCACAAAGATACCACTGAAATAATCTCTGCTGTTATACGTTTATTGTTATTTTTATAATCTACTGCTGTACCCACAACCGCACTACGTAGTTTGCACATGTTTATTAGAAATTAGAATGATATGAAACATACCAACAGGAACATCTGAGGTTATGCCCATACTCTGCAGCAGGGCTTCGGCCTCACGCCTTTTTTTCTCCAGGTCAGAATCATCCTGGTGAAGTGTACTGTCTTTCAACTGGTCTGCCTAGAAACATAACAATGCCTCACCCATGATTACAGTCTCTAAATAACCACATTTCATTGCTCTGATTTCAGACAATACACTTAAATATGTCAACATCTGTAGCATAGTTTTGCCCACTATCACATTTTAGAAAAAAAAAATAAACTCATTACAAGTATATATAAAGTATAGATAAATAACAGTTCTCTTCTTATTTTTACATCATTACTTACCAAGAAAATTCTTTCACATTCAATACAGCAGAATGTTGTATCGCATCAATAAATCTATAATAAATCTACCTCCAATAATGCCATCCAAACTCATCCATAATAGTCATTCAGAAGCAAAACGAAAAGTTCAGTAACTATCAGCTTTGTAAAAGTGTGTTTTAATCCTCAAATACTGACTCAGCTCAAATGAAAAACTTCACTTCATTATCACTATAAAACACACTGTCTTAGAGCATATAAATATGACCTTTCTTAATCCTCAACAGCCGAATTATGATATACATAATGTGAAATAAACTATTGTAATATTACTTTACTTCTCAACATGCACATAATCTGAATATTTTCTGTATGTCACATAGTTAAAACCTTGATAATTAAATTGTTCTGTATTCAAGAAAGTTTAATAAATACAAATCAGCTATAACAAACTTATTTCAAAAGTTATTACTAAAACACATTACTTATTTGACAATCAAAATTCCAAGAACCCTAAACCTCTGTAAAAACATAGATAGATAGATAGATAGATAGATAGATAGATAGATAGATAGATAGATAGATAGATAGATAGATAGATAGATAGACTCAATCTACAGAAAAAAAGCATTGCTATTTATTTGTGATAGTAACAACTGAGGATCAGTCATGTAATAAAGAACATTACGTCCTTTATGTGTGAACTGAAATATTATTTTTGGGTTGCTGAGCAATTAATGGTTTTGGATCTGTTTCTTCGCCATTTTCCTTTAGTCTCTGTAAATATTCAAAACTTTTACAAATTGTCAAACATACCTCTTTCTTCTTGCGTTCCTCCTCCTTCCTTTTCTTCTCCTCTCTGATTTGTGCCAAGCGTTGCTTCTTCCTTTCAAGCTCTGCTTTCAGTTCACTTTTGTCAGACATGATGCTGCAGCTGTAAACCAAAAGATTTCTGTTTGTCTTGTCATTCCATTAATAATAAAATAAAATAAAATATTATTTTTTAGTTTTTAAGATTTAGTCTTTTAAGCCACAATAACTCATGAAGTCCTCCCTGTGATACTGTTTTACCTGCTTACAAAAAAAGCCAAGCATCTCCTGTCAGCTTCAGGACCACCTTGCACAGCAATGGAGATAGTTAGTTAGCTACCTAGCTTCACCTAGCAGCTCAAACTATTTGGGTAACTGATCATCTAACTGTGTTTTCTGTCTTCTCTGCAGAAGAATGAGTTACATTCTTTTCCGGCTTGTAGACAGATTTCTCATCTCTACAGTGAGCACACACCGTTCATTGTCAGCCAGCTAACAGAGAGCCCCACCCTACAGTTCACACCCGGCTAGCTTAGCTTAGCATGGGCTTTTCCTGTCACTTTTAGTCACTTGTCTCTGGGCCTCATCAGTTTGTTGTGTACGCTATCAAATTACAAGTCGGGGTAATGGCGGGATCTTTTATTGTGCCAGTCACACAGCAGTTTCTTCGCAAACACGGAAATCAAACATCTAGTGGGCCTCGGTCGCTGCTACAGTTAGCTCAGCCTCTTATCACTTGTTATGAAGCTATCTTAGCAAACAATATTTGTTGTACATCAGCTAACCAATATTTTTTAAACCATGGAGTTTAATTTAATGTCATATATTAAACAGTGGTTTTCTGGTCATTGTGGTAAGACCTGCACCGGTCAACCCATTACTTATGGCTACAAAATCAACATTAGCTTTATTTCTTAGCCGCTAACTGCCGTTAACCGGACCTTGGTGCGCTGACCGCACGCACAGAAAAGGACGTTGGGCTGAAAACACAGAGATAAAATACAAAAAATGTTACGATCGCAGCTAATGTTGCGTTGATAACTAACCTTGAATCAAGTTTTCGACCTGACACCAAATGTCTTGGACCAACGCTCAGCCAAAACAATTGAGTTGCTGACCAAACTACGGGTGCTGGGAGGACACAAAAAGCAAATTTCGCTTTAACGTGGCTGATTGTTTCCATCCGGGATCAAGCTTTAAGAGTCTCAGGCGTAGTCTCAACTATAATTGTAAATACGTTTATTGTAGACTTCTTCTATATACTTCTAAACATATTCCAAAAAGCCAGATATCAAAATACAAATGAATGCAAATACAGATGATTCATTATGTCATTATTTGTACAGTGTCAAAAAAGCCAATTCCCACATGATCATTTGAATCTCTGTAAAGTAGCTCACCATTATTTACTGTTTATTGAAGAAAACAACATGGTTAAAATCCCAACAAAATAAAATATGCAAGGTGCAAAAAAGAAAGTTATGTATGTAAGTCCAGCACAGTTTATTTTGACCTTCTTCGAGTAGCATTGACTTGGTGAGCCTTCTGTATATTCCAGATGAGACAGCAATCAGTCAGTCTGATCTTCTGACTTGTTATTCCTCTTCCTGACATCCGAACAGGTATCAGGATCATTTCCAGGCAGCTGAGACAAGGACTGCCCAGCTTTGGTGCTGTCTTCACCTCCCACATTGGTATGCAGAGTATTCAAGGTCTGGTCAGTGGGCCGTTTCCAAGATGGTCGAGTGGCAATCCAGAGGATCAGAACTCCAAAAACTACCAAGAGCACTCCAAGTACATTGACAAATATTGCCTCTGGAGGAGAGTCCTTATACTTGGGGTTGTTCCTTTGTCATGACATACAAGAAAGAAAGTTAAAGCCTATTCCTTGTTATACAGCACATTAACATTATACCAACTGATTTGTAGAATATGATAAGCCTTTCTTCTTTTATCCTATTACTTACAGGCCAAAAATGAGTTTCTCAGTGATGCCCATGAGTGCCACAGCTATAACGCTGGTAAAGAGTAACAGACCGCTATAGACATGCAGGGGCATAAACAGCGCTCTCCAGGACGCAGGTGTTATTGGTATCAAGAACATGCCAGCTCCAAGAACAAGCTGCTCATTGAAGGAGAGATAAAAATCCACTTGTCAGATATTACACTAATCAAGACGGTTATTCACCATGACTTTCAGCAAAGAAATAGGTTATTGTTGTTTTTTACCTGTAGGCAGTACAGTATCACAGCTGCCAGACCCAACCAGCTGTGCAGACTGTACATGTTGGGGATTTTAGCAGCATTATGGAAGTCAAAAACTGCCACCAACGATATAACAGCAAAAACAAGGGCCAGTAAGTTCAGGCCTGCATGGATGAACTTCATCATTAGTTTGCTGCACTTCCAGGTCCAGGGAAGCCTGTAGACAATGATGGCTGCAAGAGAGCTTAAAGTCAATATACGCAAATATGATGCATATTTTTTTAAATTAATGTGTAACAAGAGCGTTGGTGGAAAATTAATTACTTCATTAATTCTTAAGTAAAAGTAGCAATACTAGTAGTACAATAGAAAATGTGACAACTTAAAAGAAGTACACTGTTAATTTGGAGAGCTTCTAAGGTCCTCAAAGTTTTTTTTTCCACATGCACGCAAGATTGTTGTGAAGGTTGTGAACACAGTTTTATAATCTTTCAAAACCAGATCAAAAGTAGTCCGTTTTTTGCCAGTATATAAAGTAGCATACACTGGAAATGGTAAAATAAAGCACAAGTGCCTAAACATTTTCGCGCACTAAAGTAGAGTACTCTACTGTCTGTAAGTGTTTGGTGGGCTACGCCTCCTCAGCACTAACTTCCCCCCAGTCTCACCGGATAAAAACTTGTGTAACTTTCCCTTGAGCAAAACTTTCATCTAGTTGTTTACGTCTCTACGTATCTTTTACCCACCATCTTTGTAAAGAAAAAATAAATAAATCTCACCGATTCCCTGCAAGAAAACAAAGCCGATGACTATCAACACAGGGTGCCAGTTGAACTCGCTCAGTCCTCCATCCCAGCCCAAACCTTCCTTGTAGTACAGGACCCATCTTAGCACGAATATTATGGACACGAACCCGACGGCGGCGGCAGCAGACAGAGCAACGAGGAACTGCTTCAAACTCTCCATCACCGTCAGTGTGAGCATAAAGACGAAGTGAAATGTCTGGAGCAGCTGTTATCTCAGCTAAAACTGTTGCAGGTGGGGGCTGCGCTGGACGCACGACAGTCACATGACCCAGAGCTGAAAAATATGTTTTCTAACTTCAGTGGTTACAAAAGCACGGACACCTCCCACCACACCCCCCCGAATTAATGCTGATGTTTTCATTTTTGTGCTGTTTCACCATCTGACATCTGTCTAACATATTAAAAGTTGTGTCCTTCTCTTCTCCGTAAACTAGTTCACGGTGTGAGCTTCAGGCGTGCAGCAGGTACACGCAGAAGTACCATTTAATTTCTACTATATAGGTAGTATAAGTACAGACTGTCAATGTTTCTTAAAGCACAACAGTAAAAGTACTCCGATAAGACAGCTGTGTATTTTAAACAATGTAGAATTTGATGGTGTTGAGTATTTTTTAGCTTGGTGTCAAATAAATAAATGATTGCCCATTGAGTTATGATAATTATTTAATGTTAGTGTCCCTAACAGACACAAAATGGAATTACATATTAAAAGGTCCCTAATTTTCAGGTTTTTTAAATTCATACCACAACAGAACTGCAATATTTATACTTACCGTTTCATTTTTATGACATTTTGTGTAAAACTAACAACTAGCAAATAGCTAATTTAAAGCCCGGTTTCACGAACTATACAACATTGAGGAAGTTATATGCACCTGGATCAGAACAGACACCAATATGAGCAGAGTCTGGAATTTGCCAGCTACAGTCTGCATGTAAGTACTGTTGATAAATTAGGCCCATGCTTCATCAGGACTGTGTGGTTTTGTTTTTGTCAGATTTCCCTGACAGTATAGTCTGTGTCACATAATATTAATTTAACCTGCACGTTTTTGAACAGAAGAGCTTAGAGAAAACTCCCTAAATTCTTTTGTAAGTATAGTGTATACTTGGATGAGCATGACTGAAAGACAGAATGTGACAAAAATACTGTTGTACAATACAAGTTGAAAAAATATAGCAATTTTGATTTTACTTTTTTTTACTGTAGAGAAACAGTGTAAACATGTTCATAGGTGTGAGACAGAACAGGATCACTGCGCAGATAATAACAATGACTTAATTATTTAACTTGATTATATTGTCATTTAAACAAAAACGGAATAGCACATGAAAAACAGCAGCTTTACAGAAAATCTTTACAAAAACAAAACTGAGAAAAATCTGAAGAAGTGTTTATTAAAGTCTTTGCAGCAGCTTCATTTGGCCTTGAGTTTGTAAACATGGCAGCAGAAGTTGGTGTTCTTTTGTTCAATATGAACAATCGTGTCTTTGTCAAAGAACAATTCGTGCCGAAAAGTCTGAAAACAAAAGATAAAAGCGCACATGAAACCATCTATACAGACAGCGATAAATAACATTTGTATATTTTTGTCAAGTTACTCACCTCATCCCAAGGTTCAACCAGATCAATTGTTCGCTTTAACTGCCCACTCTGGTTATCGTGAAGTTGGATGTGAGCTTTTCCTTCTCCCTCCTCACTGTTAGTTACCACTACTGCCAGCAAGTCCAGCTCATCCTCATATTCCACCATACGGAAGGTCTGCAAAATGAAAAGGGTTTTTCTTGTCAATTTCTTTGTGGTCTTCTATGTAAATCTACACTCATTTCATAAAGTATTCTCAATATGCAAAGTATTTTGCATTTAGATTTTATTTTAAGTGGAATAAACTGCAATATGTCCATGGATTTATAATCAGTAACCCATAATGTCAAATGGAAAAGGTTCTTAAAGGAAGTTCTCCAAGTACATGGAACATTACTACAGACATTCCATATACATTATGTTCACCTATGTATCCTTTTGTGTTTGTGCCTTTCTAAAAGCAGCATTTTTGCAGCTATACTGGTTCAAAGACTTAAGTGTAGCTATTTTGTTACCTCTTGATCTGGGTCATCATCCAGCTGATGAAATCTTCTCTTCACTGTGCGGCCTGATGAGGTGACAGTGACTTGTGAGGTTGGCTGCAGTCGATAGAAACATTACAGTTTCTGAGATTTTATAGATACATGTACAATCCATGTTTACAGTGAGATGATTTACTTAATTCAGTTGTTGTTGAGTTACTGCTAATTCATGATCTACATTCATGTTAAACTTAATATGTACAGCACAAAAGGGTATAGAGAAAACAAGTATAAACTTACATTGTTGTTTCGTTGGGTCATCATAGAGAAATCCTTAACGACCTTTGATGGCCAACCACTGTTCAGTTCACCAATGATTTTAAGGACACTGAGGGACAAAAAACCTTGTTGAAAAAATCTAACATAAGAATATAATAAATACAAAAATCCATAACACAATATTGTTGCAAGACAAAGGAAAAAACACATCTCACATCTAAGGGATATTTTATTACTGTTGTCTCACACAGTCTTCATTGATGTGTAAAAGTTGACTGTGATACTCACTTTACAGTGGTAGGTCCAACATGAATGATTCTTCCTGAGTCATCAGGATGGAAGAAGATCCCATCACTCTCCAGAGAGCAGCAGTTCATGTTCTGTATTCCATCTGTTGCCTAATGTCAGAAAATTACAAACTTTAGAGAGTGATGCAGATATGGAGCTAGTTTGACAGTTTTATGTAATGTGGTGGTGGATTAGTTTAAGAGATGCTCTACCTAAATTCTACTTGTTTGAATACAGCTTAAAAGCACTTGTGTAAAAATGCTGCTTCTGGTACACCTTTAGAGCTTCGATGAGCGCTGTTTGATACTTAGCACATAAACATAGAAAGTGTCAAAAACATCTGTGACTTTTTATACTCTTAACAATTGAATAGGCTGTAGGCTCTGTCTAATTTAGTAGCAGTTAAATTAAATACACAACAGAGTTTGTTACACCTGAAATGTGATGATATATTGTATGATTTTAAAGACTAAATCTACCATAGTGCTGTCCTTGAGTGAACAGATGTGGTGAGTCCCCTTGTGACGTTCATGTGGTGGTGTGTAGATGTAGTGCCATGGGTAGCCTCCAATTTGGACACCATTATTAGAACAGGACACCTCAAAAAGTACTGGAGGGCAATCTGCAATAGAATAAAAACACTCCTTAGACTTACTACAGTGGAGAAGTAAGTCTAACAAATCCTTAGCATGAAGATTACACTCATCTAATCTAAAAATCATACTTACCTTTGATGTGGATATTTACTGGAATACCAAACGGAGCCTCTCCTACCGTTTTGCCTTCAAGAAGTGAACTCGGTTTTCCAAGAGTTAACTTTTCTGTCATGTACTAAAAACAAACAACAGGACTTTATCCATCCAATAAACAGATTTATTTAGCCATATTATTCACAATTCAAATTATTGTGCTGCTATAGATTAAAATAAAATAATAAGCTAGCAACATTGTGTGGGTGCTTTTCCAGGACAGAAAATACATACCCTATGCACAATATGCTCAAGGCTGTACAGCTTCACAGACTTGTTGCTGTAAGACACTGCAAGGACACCTTGAGACAGAACAATGTCAGTAACACCATTTCCAAATACCTGAAAGAATGAGATGACATTTGAATCACTTTCACACAGACACACTTTTAATAAACTACAAATCAATGTACAAACCTTTTTGTTGATCTCAAAAATTCCTACAATTTGCAAAGGGAAAACGTGAAAGATGGCCAAGTGCATCAGTGTATTCTGAGTGATCCCTGCCTGTAGGATAAAACAGAGAACTTAATTTTACGATCAAGAACTCTTCCTGGGAATAGTAGTAAACATTTTAGTTGAATAATTGATTAATCAAATGATTCTTTCATCCATAGACAATTTGCAAATGTTAATTGGTTAATTCCACCTTCTCAAATGTCAGGATTCATTTATTTTAAGTATTTGTACATTGAGTATGTTTGGATTAGTCTAGTCAACAGACTTACCTTATAATGGAAATCATTAGTTGCATCACTTGAGTAGAGATACCTGAATTCCTTGACTGACTCACTACAATATTGCATATTTTAAACTTCAAAAACACAAGAATCTCCATGTGCAGTACAGCATGATCTTAGGACTTATAAACCCAGTGTCCTGTCACTTTTTAGTAAGGTAAAAACGTTATGAAAACATATTCGTTAATGCATCTTACCTGTCGTGCTAGAGGTGTTTCTTTGTTTTGAACAGATTTAACATAAAGCGTTTCTTGAGAAACATCCCAACCAAGATACCTACAAAATAAGCAACACACAGTAACTTGAAAATTGCATTTTAGATGAGATAAAAAAAATAAATGTATTAATCTCCACTCAAGGAAAACAGTGGATGCAGGGCCCTGACGATACCTGAACTTATGGTTTGAAGAGAGGTAAACTCTCTGCAGCTCTTTTCCTGTTTCAGCTGAGAGGCGATACAGCCAGTTATTGGCCGTCAAAGCCAAGAGGCTGGGTTTCTGATCAGAGGGAGAGGCCAATGTTTTTTCCTGTGAACAGAACAGATGAAACAACAGCATGAAAACATGTTCATTATACGGTCATTGTTAATTATTAATCCGATGTTTAAGTTGCACTTACAAGTGGGCTCTGACACAGCAATGCATCTTCAAATTTCTCCAACTTAGACCTCTTGGGCAACTTATACAAACTTCGAGGCTCTGCAAGAACACTAAAACCAGAATACTGAATCATTTCTGTGTCAGTGTCAGTGAGTATGGATGCTTTATTCTGTTGTGATTATTATTAAACAAGGTATTATCAGCAAGTATTTCTGATATTTTCTTGCATAGACTTTGAAATAACTCAACTCAATAACTCTCAACTGCCTCAAAAATACTCATCTCCTCCATGCTGTACCTGCATTATTCTTTAGCAATGTAAGATAGTTGCCATACATGTTTACAGCTGAATGAAATGTACATTTCCAGCATAACACTCAGTGCAACTTTCAATTTGGAAGATGACATTAATAAACTGGGTAGAATAGTTCTTAAAAGCTGTGTTCTAAGCATCACTGTCAGTACACAGCTGGTACTACTGCATTTCAATACCGTCTTGCATGATGTGCATTAAATTATAGAGCAAATAAGCTGCAGTCTAAGAATTATCTGATTTTTATTTATGTGAAGATGAATAAAACTGTGTGTTAATTATCTAAACTCACCTGCTGTAGCAGTTCTGGTAATTTTCAAAGTAGATTTTACTATTTTCATACATTATTGTGGATTTTGAGGTCTTGCTCCATACTTTGATGAAACTCCTGTTGTCCTACAGTGTAACAATAAAAAAATATATATAAGAAGAGTAGTACAACAACAATTGACTGCAGTAACTATTGAAATGCACTGAGGTTTCAATTACCTGGAGGATGATACCTCTAAGGACCTTCATGTTCTGTCTGATTAGAGTTCCGGCATCTCTGATACCTCTACTCCTCCGGATCAACAGCTCGGTGGAGTTCAGGGTCCCTTTTCCCCGATGTAGCGCCATCAGCAGGTTACACTCGATTCTACAAGAAGACTGTCTGGTAACATGTCAAGAGACACTAACCTGAGGTGACCCTAGCATCACCACAATCACAGCCAGGTAAGCACGGTTTCGTTTTCCAGTAGTTTAATGCTGGAACTGTTTACATGTCTGCATGTCTGCATGTTGATAACGTTTAGATGTCATTATTATGGCCCCCGGCTCTAACGTTAGTGTTAGCTAACACGAGAAGTTAATGGCTAAGCTAAAGTTATGTGACAAGAAAACCTTAATATGCCGTCAGCTTCAGTTAAAACACGAGCATAACTCAGTATGTAGGACCGGGCTAAACCGAGATGTGGTCCAGAGGTGCAGAACAATTCCTTATTATCCACAGCTATAAGTTATCGCACACTTATGTCGCATTTTGTTCAATTTAGCTTAAGTTAGCAGCAAACTGTAGTACCCGGTCCCGCGCCATGTTTGTAGTCCTCGTTCTTCTTCGACTAATAAATTAGCCGCGCGACAGCCACCCCGGAACTTTAGCGCCCTCCTCTCCAGATGGAAGAAAAACGCAAACTCAAGCTGAAGTCCTGGACTACAAAAAGTACAAATACAAGTATCACCTAAATGTTTTACTCAAGTTGAACTACTAAGCACTTGCACAATGTATTCAGTGCAAAAGTACTCCACTAAGAAAACAATGTATTTGAAAAAGTATTGAATTTGATGCTTTTGATAACATGAAGGTGCAGGTCTCTTCCAAGTGTTTTTCAATGCACTTTCAAATGTTGAAACATATGGAAAAGAAAATGTAGTTGGCCAAAAAAAAAGAAAGAGAGTAAGATTTAAGGTTTTATGCTACGTAGCAATATGGTGTGGAAAAAAACCAGCATGTGGTAGGTGGAGTTGATTTTAACAACTGTATGTACTGACAGGTGGTTAATCCATATTATTGTATTATTTGATTATATTTTGTTTTAAGAATCTACCTCTGCAAAAAGTACCTAGCACTTAAGCTGACAAATCATTGTGGTGTTATAAAAAGTACAATATATCCCCCTGAATAGTGTTAGAGTAACATAAAATACAAATACTTAAAAAAAAGTACCTCAGACTGTACATCACATGAGTATATATACTTAGTTACTTAAATCTAAAAACTTTAAATGTCAATGCATTGATACCTTAATTTTGTGAATTGAACAAAAAAACAAATTATGCAATGTTCCAACTTTTGCAAAAAATAAAATCAGTGTTTAGTAAACCGTCCCGTCCCTTTGGCAGACATCACAGCCTGCAAACACATTTTGTTGCTTAGACTTTTCTTGACTTAGAAATGTCCTCCATTCCTCTTTGTACATCACTTTAAGGTGTCTGTGCAATGTTTCCGGTGCCCCTGGCTGCCACACAACCCCAAGCCACAATATTTCCACCGCTATGCCTAACAGTTGGCAGGTGGGGAACCAAAGACTTCCATAAACATATACTAGGTATCATGTGTATAATTTTGTCAACAATCAGTCTTTGTAGGGAATTTTTTCTTTGGTTTGGTTATTGTGTTAGCTTTTAACAGCTGCAGCTCTCGTGAGTCCAGTTAGCTGTAGGTGCATGGTCAAAGCACTGTAAAAGATATTCAGCTGTTCCTGTATTTTTGCAGAATCAATGCATAAACTGCGCAGCTTCTCTGTAGCCAAACTGGCTAAAGTTTTCAGCAGACTGGCCATGAGACTAAAGAGCACTGGAGGAAGACCTTCAGCTCCACTGGGTTCACGGTTTCTTACAAATCCTGATGACATCTTTAAGCACAACATGTGGTTAGTGATTTTCCTTACTGGTTTATCGTGACCACCTTATGATGCCCTGTAAGGGGATTATGGGAAATCAATGTTGATATTTAGGCTTATTTATGTTTGTGTTTTTCCACTTAACACACGAAAAACACTAATGCTAATGGTGCAAATGAGATTTCAATTCCCTATTGATTCATTAAATTTCCCATTCAACACTTAGTGAGTCACTATAGGTGAACAGCTGTATTAACAGTTGGTTTTATAATGCTTAATATTTTAGGGATCATGTGCAGTGGACGGAAGAAGAGAAACAAAATGCACGGCAGAAGGCAGAAGAAAATTCTTGTGAACAAATTGCTCTAAATGAACAAAGTAAGAAGTATCATTCAAAATATTTTCCAGGTTATTTGGTTATATGGCAACAAAATGGTAAAAATGTTCCCAACTTCCATCCACAGGTAAATATGACACAGAAGCTTGCCAGTACTGGGACAAGTTTTATGAGATGCATCAAGATAAGTTCTTTAAAGATCGCACATGGCTGTTTTTAGAATTCCCAGAACTGCTTCCTTCAGGTGCACAAAGCCAAGTCATAAACATGTGTCAAAGTGATCAGCAGGCAGAAATATCACTACCCACTGGATCCAGCATAGACACAAAGACCAGGCACCATCAACACAGCGGTTCCACTCACCATCGTAGAAATGCAGACACCAGAGCAGCTTTAGAAAACAATAAAGTCTCCATACAGACTTCTACTTTCCCCGGACAACATTCATCCTACAGGATCTTTGAGGTTTCAGTCACGTTCACAAACTGTACATCAATTTTCATGGTTTAGATATAGTTTGTTGTATGTAGACACTTACACAATTGTGTGAAACAAGACTGTAAATTGCAGTACTGAAAGTGTTAAATAACTGCAATGACATCTTTGCTCTGCCATGTTTCAGTAGGTATAATTACCAACAAAAATATTATGTCTTCACAGGTTGGATGTGGGGTTGGTAACAGTGTATTTCCCATTGTTAAGTCAATAAAGTGAGTATTGTGACATATTTTCACATTTTGCACCAGTTTGTATCATATTTCATTCTTCAGCACACTTCAACCATTAAACAGCAATACTGAAGAATTTAAATTACTGTTATAATGCTTACAGCACGTGCACACACACACGCTGTGATGTCATCCAGCTATAAATCCCAAACTGTACAAAACTGCACAAATATTTCAGTGTTTTAACAAAAAAATACAGCAAAAAGCAAAAAAAAATATAGGAATAGAGTCAGAAATAGATGTGGGTCGTATAGGGGAATTAAAGCTGTTTTGACATGTCAAAAGTAGGAACATCAGAGGTGTTACTAATAACATTAATGATTAATGAGGACCTAAAGTGAAGCAACTAAATAGAATCCAGACATCATTAATTTGTTATTAAAACCTGTGATTTTCCTACTGTGACATATCAAAATGAGTCTATTTTAAAATTACTGCAGAACATGAAGTATGCGCATTTAATATTTCACTTCGTCTCCTTGGCGTGCAGAATTAGAGGTACTTGTGTGCCAAAATACACACTATGTTGTTGATGGGCCATTAAATATTTTGTCAGGCAGTTTGCTGAATGCTGCTCTGTGCAGAGTGTAAAATGAGTTTTGGAGCCAAAAAACTGTTTTCGTCTAACTATTTATTACTTGTACATATAATTTCAAGGTTGTTAAATTGGCTTTTCTATCTCACAGAGGAACAGATGTATTTTTATACTGCTGTGACTTCTCTCCACGTGCCATTCAGCTGGTCAAGGTAAGCAATAATGCATATTACATACTGTAGTGAGTACATTTATTAAATGTAATATTCACTAACATCACCTGTTTTATCTGTTTGTTTGTTTTTTTTATAAAATCTCAATCATATTATCAGTTTGTTACTTGCTACAGTCATCAGATGAGGTCCTCCATTTCATAGGGTACTAAAATATTTAGACAGTAATAGATATAAATCATTTCAAAATGAGCATTTTTAAATGATGATACTAATTCAATTTTGTACGGGGTCATTGTTCCCTTACTGCTATAACACAAAGCTCTGCTGAAGCTACAGTTTAATCAATTAATATGTAAAGAGACTGAAACAATAATATGTTTTACACAGCTTTAAAGGTGAATTAAATGGGAATTCTCCGTTTTTTAAGCTTAACAAACAACACATTGAAACTCATCTAAATCTGTCTGAATAAGTTTGTGTGCCGAGTTAATGGGAGGTATTTCTTTTTCTGTTCTGTCACTAAAAGCCTACAACTGATATAACTTTTCCTATTTAGAAGATAAGATGTCAAAGAGTAAATACAATAGATGTGTCTTACCAGAGCTAATGGATTCCATTTCAGACAGTTAAAATTCATCTGTAGATCTGAGAGGAACTTTGTTTTTAAATATGACAATGGCACAAAAATATCAGGACATTGTGTAGAAACAGAATTATAAATACATCACATTGAGTATTATTAAGAGATGACACAAAGTGTGCAATTAATCACGTGTGAGAAATTATCGTGTGTACAAAATTACAGTTTTACAATGACAGTCAAATAATAATCTGCAAGTAAAGAGATGATATTAACTTGTACAGTATGTATGTATTTTATTCTTTAGTGAGATACATTGCATTATGTATGCACAATAACATGTATAATACTGTGTTTTTCCATTTTAATGTGAATTACATGCGATACAAAATTATACCATGTGTGCATTTCATGGAGGAAACCACTTATGGAGGGAATGCAAATGTCAAGGTCATAGAGTGAGTGGAACAATTAAGACAGTGTGTAGAAAATGAGAAAGAACAGTCTCTGAGACAGCATTCAGCAATTAGCTTTGTGTGACAATGACACTGTTTTGGATATAGCCTACTTTATTTTCCTCATATAGGACCATCCAGACTACAGTGATTCTGTGTGCCATGCCTTTGTTCATGACATTTGTGAGGAGATGGCCTCTTTTCCCTTCCCTGCTCAGAGCCTGGATGTTATTCTGGCAGTTTTTGTGCTCTCCTCTATTCATCCAGAGCGGTAGGTCAAGGTTACAACACAAAGATAGGAGAGCCCAATATCATTTATCACCTGCCAGCCCCCTACTCCCTCCCCAACCCCTATAACCCTCCCAACCCACCTTCACTTTCCCCAGGCTTTGTCTGAATGTCACCACAAAACACAGGCATACATCTAAATGCATACTGTGCTGTATCCGTACAGCATGCAGTATTAACTACACAGTGGTTTGGTTGACATTAAAAGTATAAAAATGTAAGGGATAGAAACACACACATTTTATTTTTTTAGGCTGTAGTAATGCACAGATTTTGTCTCATTGTCCATTTATCTTGTTATACTAAACTGTATGTTTTGAGGCCTCAATGAATACATTCCCATACTGTATAATATATTAGTGTTCATGGTTGCTTGGATCATCAGTATGTGTGATACATCATTATTGCTCATTTAATTGGCATTTAATTGACAGGATGCAAGGAGTTGTGAACCGACTATCTACCTATCTGAAGGATGGAGGGATTTTTCTTTTCCGTGATTATGGGAGATATGACTTCTCACAACTCAGATTTAAGAAAGGTGAGCCTCCAAATTGTACACTTCAGTATACTGAAATCATATGTATTTTACATAATCTGTTGTATATTGTACACCCATCAGAGTGTGGTTTGACAGTTCTGTGACTTTAATCTTTTACCACCAGGACGGTGCTTGTCAGAGAATTTCTACACGCGCGGAGATGGAACCTGTGTTTATTTTTTCAAGAAAGGTATGTACAGTATTTTATTATGTGCATCAAGTAAGTAGTTGCTGACGCTGATATCAAGTTGGGAACCTAGTGAGAGTTCACGTTGTGCATTTTATAAACAGGCCATTATAAGACAGGGTTAATACTTAAAACAGTTGCTTAATAGTTTGAGTCATCACATCAGTATTTCTAAAATCGTGGCTACAGCCCTGGTTGCTTTCTGTGTTTTATGTTTTACAGAAGAGGTTCATAATTTATTTTCTAAAGCTGGACTGGAAGTAATTCAGAATCTGGAGGACAGGCGACTACAAGTGAACAGAGGAAAGAAAGTTGTCATGCATCGAGTTTGGATGCAGAGCAAGTACAGGAAGTTACATCCAGCTTCACCATCTTAACACCACGGCATGCACAGCTTTGTTTGCTGCTAATTCATTCAGACCTGATAACTGTGTTTTGTTTTTGTTTTTTTACCAAGCTTGTATGTTCACAACAACTTTTTATGCAATAAACTTGGACAGCATATTGTCAAACAGAATTGTTTTGCTGTCATCACTGTATTAGTCATGAGATGAGTAATTTCACTATATTTAGATGAAATGTTTAGAGAGAAGAAGATTTTAAAAATATAAAATGTAATGAAAATTAAGTACTATCTAAAAAAGATTTAATAAGTACAATGTAAGGAAACCAATTTATGAAGAGTAAGTTAAAAATTTATTTCTGAGATAACTGATGTTGAGATGTAAAAATTATGATGTATAATAATTGAATTCTAGTCAAGTAAAAGTAATGTAAAATGTACATAGTACATTAAAATGCAAGTTCATCAGAGTTCTTCTTAAGTGCAGTACTTGAGTAAATATACTTAAGCACTTATTTAATGTAAGTACTGAATCCGAATTATGAGACAATATTTTTATTTCACATCCACAAGGAAAAGTACCAATTCTATTCTTTCTATTCTAATTCAATGAGCAGTTTACAACCTCCACACTTAATGTGACTATGGACAGGTGACGTGCGTGATGTAAATTATTCAATCAAAGTTTTTAGTAAATAAAATCTTCACGGTGTCATTGACGTTAAAGAAAAAGGCATCACCCTCGCGATAAAGATTTTGCACACGAAGCATGACGTTTTATAGACAACCACTTGAAGACGGAGAGAGAGAGAGAGGGAGAGAGAGAGAGAGGGAGAGAGAGAGAGAGGGAGAGAGAGAGAGAGAGAGAGTGAGGGAGAGAGAGAGAGAGAGAGGGAGAGAGAGAGAGAGAGAGAGAGAGAGAGAGAGAGAGAGAGAGAGTGAGAGAGTGAGTGAGAGAGTG
>JAUYWH010000013.1:11168866-11300895 GCA_034779795.1 Ctenopoma multispine
GAGAGAGAGAGAGAGAGAGAGAGAGAGAGAGAGAGAGAGAGAGAGAGAGAGAGAGAGAGAGAGAGAGAGAGAGCGCGAGAGAGAGAGAGAGAGAGAGAGAGAGAGAGAGAGAGAGTGAGTGAGTGAGTGAGTGAGTGAGTGTCCTGGAGCCAGGACGCACTGCTGAGGGGTGCAGAGGTTTGTCTCGTAAAACATCAAATTATTGACAGTCGCTGTACCCATGTAAAACCAAGTGTGGCACGCCAAATCGGTTAGTTTCACGGGCAGCGTGGAAGAGTATCTGTGAACGCTGCAGCACCTACACACGAAAAGTAGCTTGATGAGTGTCCAAAGTAGTGGAAGTTTGGAGGGGACGCCATCTTTGGTCCCAGCTCTTCACGTCCCCAACACGGACTGTGTTTTCAGCAACATACCACGGCAGTGGTGAAGGCCCGGGAAGGTATCGTGAAACATATTAAGACGCGTATATCTCGTGTGTTTGTTCGTTTGGTGTCCTTGTTTGGAGAACGGGAGGGAAAATGTGTTAAAAGCGACTAAACATATTGGGATTGGTGGCGAAACCTGCTGGTTGCTAGCTAACGTTTACGTTACAGTAACGCGTCAGCTCCAAAGTCCATTGAGCCTGTTTGGCTGGCTACTAGCTCCGAGGACAGGACCGTGTTTCTGTGCTCAGGCCAGTGCACTACCCTGAAGACAAATACGTGCAGAATGGCGATAACCTCTTCACCACAACTGAAAGGTTACAGCTACGGTCGGGGCATCTTTCTTTGAGCACGCTGTCGTTGCTGAGAGCAAACACTAGTCAAGTTATAGAGACACGTAACAGCAAGCTGAGAAATCAAACAGTTTGTGGGTGATGGTTAATGTTATATCACCGGATTGGTAGCAAGTGATGTAAGTAATAAATGCGCCGCACTACTAGCTATTGTGTGTGATTTGACTGGTGTTTTCCTGCACACCGTGTTAACAATGTGTGACCGTTTGTCATCATCTTAACGGTACAGAAATAGTCTCAGACAGGCTTTAAACGCCACATTGTGAGTCCAACATGAAGTGTAGGCTATACTGTGGTCTGTAACGTAGCTCCTGTGCTAGAGATGCTACTGCATTGGATGGTAGGCAGCCTTGTTTGACCCTTTTTAGTATTACTAACTTAGTGTAAAGTGCTATGTGTTTATGCAGACCCAACAAAAAACTGAAGGGACACCCATGGGAACCAAGCTGCTTTGGGCTGTGCTGCATGCTAACTCACACGCAGTCAAGTAACTGATGTATGTTTGGTCATTTTTGGTGAACATATGTTGTTGTCACTTAAAGCCTTCTTACACCCCCATCCCAGTAATTTTGTAATGTTGGAGGACTTTTACTTAGCTCGGGGAATTTAATTAGCCTTTACAGATCTATGCATTAACAATGCTACATGCAGTGATTAAGTTTAAACAGTGATGGCTGCATATATAGGGAGTCACTTATAAATGTTAGATATTAGATTGCGCGATTGTGCTGTTTTTTTTTTTTTAAGGGGAAGTTGCCAGTGGATGAAGCTAGATAGCCCAAATCCAATCTATATTTTCTAAGTGTGTGCCATAAACAGGTGGTCACTCTACTGAGCAGCATGGAGTTAAAACGACATCCACAGCAAGGGTTGTAAGGGTTCAACCGCTTCTTCCTGCAGGGGCTTGAATATAGATAATAGTTTATACACTGAGGCCTTCATGCTTCAAACAAAGGCATATCCTTGAGAGAGAATACACAGCTGATTTGTAGTTATGATGTGAAACTGACAAACATTTTGGGTGACAGATGAGATGTGGTTACAACCTTATCTCTGCAAATCAGACAAGCAGGAAGACCTCTTATAGAGATTATGGTTTTATATGTACAGTCATACAGTTTTAACAGGGCTGGTTGAACGACCATTTTGAAGTCGTTTTGAACTAACGCTGAACCTTGCCACTTCTTTTTTCACTAGACAAGTTAACAGTTGCCAGTAAAACTGTAGTAAGGTGAAAGGGGAAAATTGTGCCATTCAGTTGAATAGGCAGGAAAGGATGTGAGAAAAATTGTCTGTGTGTCCCGGTGCTTGCAGGGTATTATATTCAGTTCCACAGTGTACAGTGCATATTTTTCACACTTAAATGTTTCAGATCGTAAAATTTAATATTACACAAACATTACCCAAGTAAATACAAAATGCTGTTTTTAAATAATAATTTCATCTACTAGGGTTAGGGTTAGAGCTGTTAAAATCTGCCTGGCTGTGTGTTAAAATGTCACTGCCTCATTAAAGAACCCAGAACAACATCTGAAGAACTGCGGCCTCACTTGCTTCAGTTAAGGTCAGTGTTCATGATTCAACAATAAGAAAAAGACTGGGCAAAAATGGCATCAGAGTTCCATGGTGAAAATCACTGCTGACCAATAAGAACATAGTCACATTGGCAAAAAAACATCTTTATTATCCCCTAAAGCGTTTGACTGATGAGGCAGAAGTTGAACTTTTTGGCAGGGGTGCATCCTGTTACGTCTGACATAAAACTAAAACAGCATTTCATAAAAAGAAATCACACCAACAGTCAAACATGGTGGTGGGAGTGTGATGGTCTGGGGCTGCTTGCAACTTCAGGATGTGTCAGACTTTCCATAATTGAGGGCAACTAAGGTTTGGAGTGGACTAGTCAAAGTATGGACTTAAATTGAATTGAAATGCTGTGGATTGATCTTAAACAGGTCGTTCCTGCTTGAAAACCTCTGGCGTGGCTGAATTAAAACAATTCTGCAAAGGGAGTGGGCCAGAATTCCTCCACATCACTGTGAAAGACTTCTGCCAGTTACTGCAAACTCTTGATTGCAGTTTTTGCCGCCAAGAGTTGCAAAAAGTGTATTAAGTTTAGGGGGCAATTATTAGAATTAATCATGTCCATTAATAAGTGAAATCAATTTTTTAAAACTGTTTACCGGCGTTATCTTTGTGTAGTATTAAAATGTGTTTGATATGAATAATTTGTGACAAATACATAAAAAAAATAAAATCTGGTATGGGGCAAATACTTTATCACAGCACTGTGATCTCATTGCAGGACATTCTTGCTTATTAATAACAAGATGCCACATGCCTTAAACAAAGGCCTCCATGCTATAGTTGTATAAGACAGATGACTGTGGAAAAGTGCTTGAGCAAAATAGACCACAGATTTGATTAGAAGTCACAGATCCATCTTGAGAAATGTGACAAGGTTACTTTGTTGTCTCTGAGGGAAAGGAAATGGACTGGTGGCTGGATTGTTACTAACATTTATCCTGTTAGTGTTTTTAACCCATGCACGTATCGTTGAGCATATTACTAATGAATTACTATTAAAGTGTTATCACAGAAAGAGGTGATGGAAGAGTTGGGTTACACTGTCAGTCTTGTGAAAATACAATGTGTGTAGTAACTAGTAAAAATAAAACAATAAAAGAGGGTTATACTAGACAATTTAGTTTGGCAAGCAGATGTACATTAGTAAACCAGATCACTATTATCGCAAGTCCACTTATAACTTGTATGTGCATCATTAATAACGATAAATTGTTTGTTTGGACTTTTATATGCCAGAGATAACTGAATTTGAGTTGAGAAAAGTACTGATTGTGGCTTCCATTTCCTTTGCTTATGTCTTCCTGGACTTGTTTCTTTATTGCATTCCAGTGCACTAGTTCATATGACATGCAAAGTGTAATTGGTAATCGTGTCAGTCAATTTGGAAATTTTGGAAAACATAAGTTAGGTTGTCAGTTAATACAGGTGTGTGACAAGTTTATTAGTCAAATATTTTGTCAAAAAATCTAAACCTCACGGAAAATATGTCCAACACAATCACTGTGGTGTATATTAGATGGCGTTTTATTTATACACATTTAAATTGTTAAATAATTTATTGTATTATATTGTTTCACTCTGAAGTATTGCAAATAATTTCTGGATGACACCGATGGACTCGTGGTGATTAAAATGGATAATAAGAGTCATTCTATACTTTTTGTTCTGAACAGCTGCTGATCATCTTTCTTGTACCACAGCTGCGAGATCGTATTAATTACCTTAGCTGGCAGTATCCTATCTGTTATAGCACATTTCACATTGTTTTTTTGTGCACACTGAAGTGGGCCACATCCTCACCGCTGCATTGTAAGCATAATGTTGTAAGCAGACTGTTTTTTTTGTTTTTTGTTGAATGATCTAATGAATAGCTTTTTTTGTTTGTTTATGTACTGTAGCTAAAGCTTGTTCTGTTTTACGTAGTGTTTTGAACAGTGCAACTCTTGTGCTAAATTAAGTCCAAATTCAGTCCATTTTTCAGATGACTGAAGATTGTTTTGAGGTGTAAAACCCTGTGTGTGTGGTTCTATTCATTTATTTGCATATGTTAACAAGGAAGTTGACATTACAGACAAGTAGTATTTGGCTTCCCACAACTTCTCTTTCTTGGGTACAGTTAAGTAATTTATAAAACATAAAAGCTTGTTTCACATAAATGCTAGCCTTGTTGTGATTAGAAGTGTTTTCCTTTTGTTCACTTCTATCTATATCTAAAGCAGATTTGAATCTTTTTGTCACTACAGCTTATTTCTGTGTCAGTTCCCTGGAGTACTGCTGAAATGGCCCCTGCCACTTGATTAACTGAAGTCACATTTGCCTTTGGGTGTATTAGAAGGTTTCAAAGCATTCCTACTCATGTCTGTACATTGTAATTCACTATTTTTATTCGTCATTCACCTTCTCGTATGTTGCAAGTGTTTTATGGAGATGAACACCAGCATATGCATCTGTCATTGTTGATATGTGAGTGGATGTAAATGGTGGTTAAGAGAATGTTTGTCTAGATTTGATGCACGTTTTCATCATTTGACTAATCTTTGTTAATTCAAATCAGCTACCAGTCTATCACTGTCAGCCACAAGGCCAGCTACATAATGTGTTTACACCTCAGAGTTAAAAAAGTTCCAGGAAGATCCTAAACAATGTAATTGTGTGTGTAGATTATGTAGAGTCTGTTGCTACTGGCTTAGATTTTTTTTATCTGTTTGTCTAATTGTCAGTGTGGTATGTTTTACTCGACTTTATTTAAAAAATGTTTTTTTAAAGTAATTGTAAAAATGTAAATAAAGTGGGTTTAAAAAAATGTACTCTCTACTACTCTCAGATATATTGTCAAGGATCCATAGTTCTTTGCACATTCAAAATGGTTGTCTCATTAAAGCACAGGTTTAGTAGGCAGACCCCTCTGCATCTGTATGAGTCTGTATCAACCCTGAAGCCCAGGGAGCTTACTTAACAGTCTCGCAGGGCCACATTATACATCATTGCCTAGCAGTCCAAACATTGCTCTCAGACTCTCATGATAATAGTGATGTGACACAGAAATGCTTGTTACTTATGAAGTTGTCCTCTGCCTTTTGAGTTGTAATAATTTGTTTTAGATTAGCTTTGTTTAATTATTGCTGGTCTTAATAGTACTAAGCGGCTATTAATGGATTTGGTGGTGCTAACACTAGCAAACATAATGAAAACCCTGCTTATCTTCTCTTTGCTAAACAGTTGTTGAATGAAACCAGGCCTTTGTCACGAATGTTAGTAGGGAATGGGCATACATTTGGTCTTGGTCCTTATTCTGCTCTAGACTAAAATATTGTAAGTTACATTTTACATCATTCGTATCTCAAACTCCTTGCTAGTGTACGAGCTGCACTTGAGTGGGCAGTTAGGCTTCAATTAAGCTCTTTCTTGAATAACTGAGACATCTTGTGAATTGTTGCTAATCCTCCCAGGCACCATGGAGGAGCTGCACAGCTTGGACCCCCGGAGACAGGAGCTGCTGGAGGCACGCTTTATGGGTGGGGTCAGCGGCAGCACAGGAGGCAGCACTGGCAGCACAAGTGGGGGAACCAAAGTAAGTGAATATTTAGCACTGTTGGTTATCTCAGTATTCAATGGTGAAATACTGTTTTCAATCTGATCTTAAATTTGTTTTTGTTTTTTCAGGGTTTGACTAATAATGAATGTTCAAATCACAGTTTTGGAAGTCTGGGATCTTCAAGTGACAAGGAGTCAGAGGTACGGGTCCAATTCTTTTGTCCTTCTTAGAATAGTAGAATAGTATAGTTAACACTGACTATTTACCAGGATAACAACATGTTTTTTTTTCTAAATAAGATGGTAAGTGTTGGGTATATAGTTGAGCTGTACCACAATATTCTTGCTTAATGCTGAGGTGGACAGCCGAGTTAATGGGCGGTGATGTCTTCTGATATTAACTCTGGACAACATCCACAGTTGCTCTTTCACTCACACACACACACACACACACACACACACACACACACACACAGGTAGCATACAACAGGAGTTTGAGTCACACACCTTCTTACCTACTGGAAATACTGTTGGGTTTAGGTGAGGGGAGGTGCCTGCAGAGCGTGGAAGAGGCAGGACTTGATGGTAAAACTATGCTTCAGAAATTACAGTGTTTTGCATACAGAACCTCGAAGCAGTGCCGGTCACGTGATAGTAATGTCATCAACATACCCGCTTTTGTTTGTAAATTCTGCTCTATTCACACTTGGACTGGAATCAAATAGATATAAAGAACGCCATAATCCAGACACTGTATATGACAAATATTTGAATCAACTGAATGTCTATTTGGCTACATGACCTTGGAACCTTTACTGCATTGGCATAAAAGTGGATACTAACCAAATTTGTTGTGTCCTGGCATTAGATAAGTTTTTACTCTGGATTTCCATGTTCTGCTTTTCATGTTCTCTACACTGTAGCAGTACACCCACACCACTGCAGCCCCATTTGTGTTTTGCAGTTAAAAATCGCCTGTCATTTTATTTTTAGACTGACACTAAATGTTTTTGCAGCATCATACATTGACATTTATTCAAAAAAGGAAAAATATTTACTGTTCAGGCTGGCTGCAACTGCACAGCATTCATACAATGATGAACAAGTGACACACTCAGACAAGATCAGCACCTGTTGACACTTATTTTGCACAAAGTTGACTGGATGTTGTCATCATTAAATGTGTGAAATACCAGCAAATTAAAATATATAACTAATTATTTGCATTGTTACTAAATGATTCTCTTTCTGATTGTTTCTCACTTTATTTTCCTCATTTAATAGGGGTCAGATGTGAAAAGGGGCAGTTCTCCTGCGTATTCGGTAGGTATACAGTAAGATTAAATCTGTTAATTGCAGTTGATGTTTGGATTGTTAACAAATCTGTTAGGGATTCTTTGATTCAATTCAATGTTGGTATATAAAAAAATAGTTTTTTGTGAAGTAATTGTTTTGTAATATATTGTTTTAATAAAATTCCTTTTTCAGACCCCAGAGAAGAAACAGTCTGAAACACCCAGAGGTAGAAAAAGGAAACCTGAGATGCAATCAGAGAGCAGCCAAGGCTAGTGTTTTTATGTTAAACTGGTTATACCTTGGCACTTGCTTATTGCTGTATTCTTATCAGTTATTTCAATAAATACCAACACACTTTTCTTTCTTTCCCTCACACAGGAAAATCAATTGTGCGAGGACCCAAAATAAGTGATTATTTTGATGTAGGTTTTTTGTCAGATGTTTCATATATTCAAAATAAGTGTGTTGAATATGCTACTTGAGTCTTTGTTCCACATCTGAGGCGTGATTAATTTCCTGTCTGAAAAATAACAGCAGAGCCACTGGCATGTTCACTGTTACTAAATGTTAGGTAGTGATGTCATTTGTCACCTCTTTATCTTTTAGTTTCAGGGAGGAAATGGGTCCAGTCCTGTGAGAGGTCTCCCACCGGTGATTCGTTCGCCCCAGAACTCACATTCCCACTCCACTCAGGGCACTGCTGTAAGTACAAATCTTGTGTTCAAAATCTCCTTTGACGACCCATTTGGCATTGCCTTGTCACGAAAGAGGTGCTGTCTGTTCTTCTGCAGGCTAGACAAAATAGTTCATCTCCTAATAGTCTGTCTTTTGGGGACCACATGACACATCCAAAGCAACTAGCAGTCAAAATGGTTCAGGTGAGGCGAATGCTTTTTGTAGTTACTTTCAAATGTTTAAGGCTGTAGAGATTTTTTTAAAACATCTTCTTTTGTTGTTTTCCACTTTAGACTGACCTTACAGTGTTGAAATTGGCCGCCCTTGAAAGCACTAAGAATCTAGACCTTGAAAAGAAGGAGGGGAGAATAGATGATTTGCTAAGGGTAAGGCGATATTAGGTGTTTGCTGTCTTACAGAAAGGCTTTACTGCCTATGTTAAAGTAGTGGAAAATTAAATGCACTTAGTTTGCCAGATAAATGTTTAGTTATTTTTTACTAAAATTGTTTTTATTATTTTACTTAGTTTATTGGAATTTTAAATACATTTTTGTGCCTGCTAAAGAAGCGTTTCTTTCTGCTTCACAGACAAACTGTGACCTCAGGAGACAGATAGACGAACAACAAAAATTACTTGAAAAGTACAAGGAACGCTTGAATAAATGCATTACCATGAGCAAGAAGTTGCTTATAGAAAAGGTAAATGTTTTATTTTGTTTTTTTAAGCCTTTATGAACGTTCAACGTTTAAATACGTTCAAACATGCATTCAACCTTTATTTTGTATTGTTCTACAGAGTACTCAAGAGAAGCAGGCCTGTCGGGAGAAGAGTATGCAGGATAGACTACGTTTAGGCCATTTCACTACAGTCAGACATGGAGCCTCATTCACAGAACAGTGGACAGATGGCTATGCCTTCCAAAACCTTGTGAAGTAAGACTTTTATTGAGATTGTGTCAATCAGGCTAAATAAATTTGTGCTATCTTGTTATAATTTTTTATTAGATCCTTTACACATTATAGCGAGATATTATTTTAACATACGTTATACCACAAAATAATAGTTTATTCTGTTTTAGAGAAAATCAGTCATAACCTCACTTTATTGTTTTTCATAAGCATCACACTTAACAGAGTCACAATAGCATAGAGAAGTCATGAACATATAATGAGGTGGTGGTGTGAGGGTAGGTCTTTGAGATGCTGTTATATTTAGTTTTTCTGAAATGATAATGTTTTATGATATAACAAGATGAAGTGATATGTTGTAATGTTGGTATTGTAATGAAGTGAAATCTTGTAAAAAATGTCCTGTTTTAAATAGTAAATATTGTTTTGGCAGTGCTACAGTCCTTAACACTTAGTTTTAAACTTTAATTTAATCTAAGGCTCTGTTTAGTAGGCCTGTGTTAAATCTATCTCACAGACCTACTAACAGCTCATTATTTTGAATGGAGCCAATCCAGCAGCGCAGCACAGATGCAAACACAGTAGCTCTGTCTAGTAATGGCAACAAAAAACAGCTTTTACTGCAGCACAGCACGTGTTCTAACACAAAAGCTCTGTTTCTACAGTTTACCTAGCAATTGTTGAGACAGAAGATAACAGTCTCTGCCATGATAACAATCTAGAGTTGTAAAATTTTATCTGTGTTTAATACATTATGTGGGTGGTGTTTCAGCAGTTTATAAGCCTTTAAATGTCTTAATCTACCAATCCACGACTTTGTCGTACCGACCGTATCTTGTGAGCAACATGACATCCACCCCCAACCACAGTGGGGTGCACTGGGCTGATCACCATAACATCAGCATAGCTGTCTATGTCCTCTCTCTCTATTTTTTTCTTCACTACTTTCACATTGTGCAACAAGCTAACAGGAAAAGTCTTTGTTTTCCCAGTGGCCACTCCATCATTGAATGTAGAATATTGTAGGGGTTTAGTTTCAGGCAGCTGCTACTTACGTGGGACACAAGACCGCAGCCACAACCACCCTGAATATTCTGAGCATGTGCCCAAACTGATGGATTAAATTCAGCTTGGGGAAATTCAGACAGATCCCTCAAAGTTGTTACTGCTTATCTTTCTTGTGGTCTTAATTTAAGGGTTTTGATAAGATCTTAAAACCACTGTTTTTTATCTGCAGACAGCAAGAGTGGATAAACCAACAGAGAGAGGATATTGAGAGGCAGAGGAAACTTCTAGCCAAGAGGAAACCTCCATCCTCTAGCAACTCCCAAGCACCAACCACAAACTCAGAGCCAAAGCAACGCAAAACCAAGGCGGTGAATGGAGCAGAAAGTGATCCCTTTCTAAAACCCAGCCTACCTCAGCTGTAAGTCCAGATCTTGTTATTCACAGATGTCAGTACAAATATTCACCAGGAAAATGTACAACATGAAGTTCAGTGTCGTCTTAGTTTTGTACTTTTGCAGTAGCAGGTGTAAGCAAGTATACAACTGCAAGTTCAGCATCATTATGAACATTTGATTTTAATCATCTGAGTTAATATTGAAATCAGTTTATTTTCCTTTCTCTCATATTTTTCTCGTGGAAAGGCTGACACTAGCAGAGTACCATGAACAGGAAGAGATCTTCAAACTGCGACTTGGACATATCAAGAAGGTTTGTCAAATGCTACACTTAGCAGAGAGTTTGATTATTTGGGTGGCAGACTAGCCTGTCTTAATGTATTGTACAGACACAAGACCTTATGTATTAACTCACTTCATGAGTTGCTCAATTTACCCAGCACAGCCTACATAAAAAGGGGTATTTTAAACAGTTCAGAGGTTAAAACCTAATTGGAATTGGTAAATTCTTAAATGTAGTAAAACTTGGTTGTCATTATGAAGATAATATGAGAAAATTCAACCTGATTATCTTGTTTCCTGAGCCGAGTGACTGTTAGTATTGTGTGAATCACCCTAAGGCAGAAGTGAGCCTGTAGTTTGTCTATGAATTCATTGTTTTCCCATTGAATAAGCATCACAGACAGCTTCTGACAGACTGTACCAAGTCAACCATTAATATTTAATACAGAACTAGTCAGCTGTGTACAAGTGGGTTTTGATGAGCTCCTCTCCTTGTAGTCAGTATTCTGAAGTTCCTTCTGTGCATTTGTGTGTTTGCGTGCTTGAATCATTTATAGGAAGAAGCTGAGATCCAGGCGGAGCTGGAGCGTCTGGAGAGAGTGCGCAACCTTCACATTCGGGAGCTGAAGAGAATAAATAATGAAGACAGCTCACAGTGAGTCTGAATGAATTTCTTTGACAGTTACTGCATTGACATTGGAACATGATGAGGCCAATATTCAGAGCTGGAGTGGTGATATCAAATAACACAGCAGCTGTTGTCTGTCACGACATAGCTAAGCTGATGTTGAAGAATGAGTCACTGAATGGGTCTGTATCTGCAATTTTAATCACAGTTTCCTGTGCTCTTTCTTCCCCATCCAAAGATTTAAAGATCATCCAACGTTAAATGAACGTTATCTGCTCCTGCACCTCCTAGGAAGAGGGGGCTTTAGTGAAGTTTACAAGGTAAGTCATTAGATATTATTACATAGTTCTCAAAATGAAAAAGTTACATGAGCTAACTGTTAGTATGTGTGTTATACAGGCTTTTGACTTGATTGAGCAACGATATGCTGCTGTGAAAATTCACCAACTTAACAAGAGCTGGAGAGAAGAGAAAAAGGAGAACTATCATAAGTATGCTGGTCTCTGTGGAAATATGTAACCTCAGTTGCAGTATACTATAATTAGTGTAGTGTTGTACTTAGACAAGTTATCCTGATGTACTTTGCATCAGTTTATTTTTCTCTGTAAGCCCCAAATCCTGGTTGTCTGTACAGAATGCAGCACCTGCATCTTTCTGCTTCAGTTATTAACTAAAGCATGATTATTGTCCCCTCTACAGGCATGCATGTCGAGAGTACAGAATACACAAAGAGCTGGACCATCCTAGAATCGTGAAGCTTTATGATTATTTCTCACTGGACACAGACACGTTAGTCGCTCTCTGTTATGCATGTACAACTTTTTGGTGGGAAGAGGCTGCAGTTCTCAGTAATTCTGTTTTCCATTCAATAGGTTTTGCACCGTTATGGAGTACTGCGAAGGCAACGACTTGGATTTCTATTTGAAACAGCATAAGCTAATGTCTGAGAAGGAGGCTCGGTCCATAGTCATGCAGATTGTGAATGCACTAAAATACCTGAATGAAATTAAACCACCTATAATCCATTATGACCTTAAGCCAGGTAACCATACCCTTCTGGATAACTACATGACATTTAAACCAGATTATTATCAAACAAGTGTTTGTCACGTGCAATTTTTTCTAACGCTGACTTATTTTACGGTGGTTTTCAGGAAATATCTTGTTAGTGGACGGCACAGCCTGTGGGGAAATAAAAATCACTGACTTTGGTTTGTCCAAAATCATGGACGATGACAACTATGGTGTAGACGGGATGGACCTGACATCACAGGGTGCTGGGACCTATTGGTGAGTAGAAACGTCTACTTACAGTACCTCTATTACTTTTAGGGGTGGAGGAATTATTCACACCATGTACTGAAGAAGTAATATAACTTTTTGTCTAAGGAAAATTACAACATTATCAACAAATAGCAGAGGAAAAACTACTGGTTTTGCAAACTGGTCCCAATCAGTGTTATATTCTTAACCTGTAAGCAGTACCTTTACTGTAGAATTATTGCAAGTTGAACTATTTTCTGTACTGTGTGGTATCTTTAATCTCATATCTGCAGCACATGTTCTAAACTGATTTTGTTTTATTTGTAAAATAATTAAAAATAATAATTTTTAGTTCATGTTCACTGAAAGCTGAAGTGAACAACATGCAGCTAGGTCAGACACTAAACAACATTTTTTTAATTGTGGCCAGGTACTTGCCTCCTGAATGTTTTGTGGTTGGCAAGGAGCCTCCAAAGATCTCCAATAAGGTGGACGTGTGGTCTGTGGGTGTTATTTTTTTCCAGTGTCTGTATGGAAGGAAGGTAAGAATAAAAATACAGATTATTCACATAATTATGTGTTTTCCATTTAATCTTGATGGTGGGGGACTATTCCTCCTTTTCAGCCTTTTGGCCACAACCAGTCACAACAGGACATCCTGCAGGAGAACACCATACTCAAAGCTACCGATGTCCAGTTCCCCGTTAAGCCCGTTTCCAGTAATGAAGCGAAGGTAGGTGAATTTAAAAATGTCTTGGGTTGTCAAGGGCTGATTTATTCTGAAACAACACTGCTGATACTGTTCCTTCCCACCCCAGGCCTTCATAAGGCGGTGTCTGGCATACAGGAAGGAGGACCGGATCGATGTTCACCAGATGGGAAGCGACCCCTACCTGCTCCCTCACATGCGGAGATCAAGCTCCTCTGGAAATCTACAAATGAGTTCTGCTGGCTCAGGACCAGCAACCTCAAGTATCATCTCATACTGACAACCTTGAACTGTGACAGAAAGAAAGCTGACCAAGTTGCTCTCATACCTGCAGAGCTCTTCAGAGGCTCAGGCTCATGGGAGTATCAGCCAGCAACAAAAGCAGCGGGACACGGGTGGGGAGGGCTTCATGTGACCTGTGCCAAGCTGCTTCTTGTGTTTACCAGGGCTGATCAATGGAGGGACAGTGATGAACATTTTAAAAGACATGGATAGAACAATATTTTGAAGGTGACAAAAGCACTGAAGTTGACGATGTACCTTGAAGAAAATGTAACTGGACTGTTTGGATTTTGGAGATGAATAAAGCCTTAAAGGGCCAAAGGGAGGCTTGGCAGCCTGTCGTTTTGATCAGACAACATGGTCCTGCCGGGGTGCAAATGATTCAGCTGCTAGAAGTTAAATTACTGTGAGGACAGTCATCATAGAACTGCAAATATTTCACTTTTGATTTGGCTTAATGGTTTTGTTTTCACAGATGTTAGCCTTTAATTTGAGTTACTTAGCCAAGAGAATGTAATGTGTAGCATACAAGTGGCATCTAGTGACATGTAGGTTGGGGCAGCATAATTAAGTTTAATGCACAAAGTAACCAAATGTAGAAAACTTACAATGTGTAAAATCCTATGCAGGAATGTTAATTAACAAATCGGAAAGCTGTATATGCTGTAGAGGTGAATTTTCAAATGAGCTGCAGCAGTAATATGTACAAAGAGTTCAAATGTTCCCATGTAAAACCTTCCTGAAGTGGTTTCATTTGCTGCTTGTTGCTCTTACTCTTTCAAGGGCTGCATGTTCCACTTTGGGTACAAATTGTACAGTTCTGCTAAGAGTGAATAATAAATGCCAGGAAACATTTTCTCCCAGTACATGGTATTGTAGAATATATTTAAAAAACAATGCTAATTTAACTAATTTCATAACAAACCGAACAGTTTAGCATGCAATCTACTGGTCTACTGTTGTCTTCATTTTCTGAGATGACACTGACACCATGTGGCCATGTTTGATACTGTTTTGCTAGTGTACTAAAGGTTTCTCACTTCATGAGGTGAACATAAAAATACAGTACTAAGTAGAGGTTTAGAGAAAATACATCAGTTTAATCAAGGTAACAATCTCACTTTACAAATTTTGTTTAATACAAAACCATTCACTGTATTTAATGGCTGCAGCTCTGCAGCAAGCAAATGGCAGGCTAATCCCCAGTAGTATAAGTTTCTGCCCCGTCTTCACCTGAAGACTTCAAGCAGCTTGACCCCTAAAGAAAAACGCAAAGATATATGTACACTTAAAAGTAACTAGCTTCCCACTTATTTTACACTTTGTTTCCAAGTTCGAAAAGTCCACCCGAATGGTTTGTTTCACCTTTTAGTATAATATAATTACTATTTTAAAAATAGTTCTGCTGAAAAGTCAATGATTTGTGCATTTTTTCCTTTCACTGCATATCAACAAATTCCTCTGAAGGTGTAGCACTACAGTTGCCTGGATGGTTTTCTTTTGACACTTATTTCTTAGGAAATTGCTGCATGTGAGCAGACCAGTGTAGTTACAGTAACGTAGAAATATTGAATTTCTCACAGCAGTAATCCTGACAGTGTGTAAGAGCCATTTGTCAACTGAAGTGCAACTAACAGACTGGTTATATTGTGTACAGACTGAAAGCACGCTGACAACCTTAAATGGTGCTCTCTGCTAAGATGAGTCTGCAGACAATGTGATAGTTATTGATTCAGTGGTGGCCACTGGTGGTGTGATGGGGATGTTGGTCAGTGAACTGTTCATTTGGCTGAAGGGAGATGTTGCATTTAATGTAACAGCGGGAGCTACGTTAGCAGTGATGGGGGGATGAACAAAGTCAGATGGCGGCAGCGTAACACTGGAGACCACACTTGGGAGGTTTAGCGGAAGAAGAGGCGGAAGACCTGCAGGTTACAATACGACAACAAAAAAAAAAAACATTAACACTATATGTTTGCAATATTTTGTTATTTAATGCGAAAAGACTTCTGGAGAACAGATTCAGTGCATCACAGGTTTCCAGAAGTCTCATCAAACATTCAGGGCCTGTTTAAATGTTAAGTTTTTCATACTGGTCCTATTCTGTGGAACTTTCAATGCAAGTGACCGGACAGACTCCCTGTTCTGTCCAAAAATGTACTCAGAAGTTCATATAATCTATTCATGAGGCCACGCTAGTTAAGTTTGTTAAGAATCTTTTAAAGCATCGTTTTAGTGAAACATTTTCTGATTATATTTGTATTCCTTCACTGCAGGAAATGCTGCTTTGAAAAACTATTATGAAGGTTGAAGATTTGACTTCATGTTGAAATGGATGTTATACATTTTTGCATGAGAACTGGGGGTGCTGTATGAGTATTCTTACAGCGAGCAACAACTATTTGAGCATTTATATGAGCCAGTTTCAAGACACACATTTAATGAGTCCACTGTTGAATCTCATTAAAATGAATGTCTCAGCAACAGAAAAAAGGAAAATTTCTCCAAGCTGTAGTCTGTAATTTTATTGTCAACAAATCCCAAGTGAAGACTAAAACCAGCAATGTGGAACATCTGGACACTGTAGTTTTCAAAAAACATTACTCAAACATGAGTATTTTGTGTTTTGTTGGATTATTGCTACAAATGTGTATATGGGATCGACTATGAAGTACTCATAGGGCTCATAGTTTACTTACCTATAGATATAGTTTATTTACTTAAGATGTGTGCCAGTGCACCAATGTGTCTAATTGATTTTGGACAAGTATGACAGGATTGATTGATTGTTTTTTTTCATGGAGTTTGTGGACATAAAGGAAAACAGACAATATTACTAGACTTATTCTTTAAAATGTCAACAAGCCTGTGCACAATACCTGCATGTTGTGATCCAACTCCAGGTGGCAACACCTGGGTCATATCTGGCAAGGTGATATTGAGGTTTGGTAAATTAGGAAGAGGTGGAAGGCCTCCACTTAAAGGCATTAAACCTGTGCAACAAACATAAATACACAGTATATTAGACAATGTTATAAGACTAATGTCATCCACATTAGGGTTTCAAAGAGTAGCTGACTAACGCGCCAGGTCTGCGGAGCCACAAGCACCAAAATCATTTTTACCTACCTGGTAGTGTTGAAGCAGGTTTGACAGATGGGGGAAGGTTCTGTGAGGAGGGTACTTGGCTGTGCAGTGGAACAGTAGGCACTCCTAAAATCATGTTTAACAAAACTCTCATCATGTTACATGTTAACAGGACAACAACAAATTGAGCTATTTTGATGTTTAGTTCTTCAAACAACTTTTGATGTCTAAATAGAATTTCAGATTTTTCCACATGCAATTCACTTTATCGGCATATACTAGAGCTCAGTCAACCTCACATCATGTACCTGTCTGTAGATTAGCAAGGACAGTGGTTGGGTTATAGCTGACCGACAAGCTGGCGAGGGACTGCTTTAACCCAGTGGATGCAGAACACACTGGAACGGTTGGAATGACAGCAGACAGATGGACCTGGGAACCAAAATGACTTGACCTCAGTAAATGTTCATAAGACCTGAAACTGATGTTGTTGAAATAATGTAATGCGAACACTGTAGATGCAGACCTACCTCCGTGAATCCATCTTTAAGTGGAGGAGCTGGTTCATCAGGAGTCTGTCCAGGGAAACTGATCTTCTTGCCCTCTGAAAACTGCAGTGTAGGTATCCTGTGTAGGTAGCCATAGCCAATCCCACATCCTAGACTGAAGAGATGACAACACATCAATACTGTGAGGGGGAAATGTCCAAAATATTTCACTAAAAGGCTTAAAGATGATGTGAATAGTGACCTTACACTCCAGTGACTCCCAAAGAAAGACACGAGTGAGACATAAACTAGGACCAACAATAGATGATCATAGTTTCATAGTACTGTATTCACCTGTACAGTGTTTTCTTGATAGAAAACTATCGTTTCCATACCTGCCCTCTCCACCCCAGTCAGAGTTTGGAGTGATGACCACCTCACGACAGGTGTCTGCGTCTGTGTTGTAGACATACAGCTTCAGCTCTTTCCCATCATGGGCTTCAACAAGGGAGAACAGATCCTCACTCTGTTCAAAAAGCAGAGTTACACAGCTGCTGTTTAACTTCACATACAATCTGTAAAGTAGGTACCTCATTCATGCCAGTGTCTGCTCCTATAATGTAGTCGGCATGGGCCCTCAAACCAGCCAGTGCTGCAGGTGAGTTTGGCTCTACTTCCTGGATTCAAAACATTTATAAACGTGTTAGGCCACAGAAAAAAGAATTTAAATTCTAAATTGAATCATGTATACATATTAAGTAATCGGACACAACATATACTATATATAATGTCATACATAAAATAATGAATTTATTGATCCAGATAAAACCTTATAATTCCAAGATCATGAATGATGAATGAAAGAGCTCACATATGATTTTTCGTGTCAGACTGCGTCACTTACCAACACATGCCAAACATTTTCATTGGCCCCTTCAAAGCTGCAGAACCGAATACTGACTCCCAGAAGTCCCTGGCCACCCCACATGTTGCTGGGTGTGACAGTCGTCTCCCGCACTGCCATCGTCTTGCTACTGTACAACAGCATCTTGATGGGCCTCTCCACGTTGATCTTCAGCAGCTCTTTTAGGGTGTCATTGTCCTTGTTCTATCAGAGATCAATTCGTTCAAGTCACCGCTAATAATACTTTTTTATTTAATGCAGGTACAACAGCTACAGGATGTTTTTTCTTATCTACATAATTAAATTACCAGTCTAGTGTCACAAATAGAAATGATGAAATCAAAGTATGGCTCCAGTCCTGCACGATGACCTGGGGAATTCTCCTGCACCTGTAAAATAGTGGCATAAAGATAAAACATTAGAGTCTTAAAACAGATCATAGTGAGACACTTATATGAACAACTTAATTTTGAAATGCTAGACGCGGTCATGTTAGAAATACATAAATTTATAATCTAACACTTGCTTCTTTCACATGAAATACTAAAAAATATAATACATATCTATAAATTAAAACAATTTGAGAATCAGTTCAATTTAATAAAAGTAAATACAGTATATCATTGCAATAATTTTATGAGAAATTAGAAAATGCTATTTTTAAAGAGACTAAACTGATAGAACTGATAGTGAAAAGCCAAAGTTTTACAATGAAATGGGGGGAAAAAAAAACCACTGTAACACCTAATAACTGATTCATTTGTGTACTTAATAAGGTCAGTATTGACACCTATAGCAATGCCGTACTGCATCAGTTGGTCCCTAAATCTTAATCTTAGTCAGCTAATTGATTACTACAAAAAATTAATTAGCACCTAGTTTAATCCATATCTTTAGGTTTTTTACTGTTTTGGACAAGACAATAACTGTGAACACTGAAATTAAATACACAAAACAACTAATTGGTTTAACATGAAAAAAACTCTTGAAATTAATTGATAACAAAAAAAAACCCACACTAAACCCTGCCCTACTGGACTGCTACGGCCCGGTCTCCCACCTTCCATTTCTTCTTTCAATTTCTACATTTCTACAAACGCATTTCAGGAAAGGACATTCAACTGAGACCTCCCTCCTGTCAGACTTAAGAATTACAGGAACCGCATTTAATTGGTTCACTTCCTACCTTCAAGAGAGGTTTTTCCAGGTATCGTGGGAAGGTGAGACATCAACTCTTTCTATGGTAACTACAGGGGTTCCACAAGGCTCTGTCTATGGTGCCCTTCTTTTCTCAGTATACACTCGCTCACTTGGTCACATCATCCAATCCCATGGCTTTTCCTACCACTCTTATGCCCACGACTCAGCTCTATCTGTCCTTCCCACCAGAGGATACCACTATTTCAACAGAAATCTCGGCCTGTCTCTCGGACATATCTGCATGGATGTCTGAGCGACACCTCCAATTGAACTTATCCAAAACTGAGATTCTTTTTTTTCTGGGCAACCACTTCCCTCAGCAAAACATCTCAATTCAAATTGGCTCGCTACTGCTAATACCTACCGAGTCTGCGAAAAGCCTTGGGGTCTGGATTGATGACAAACTGAGTCTAAGGGTTAGGGTTAGAACATCTTTTATATGACAAACTGAGTCTAAGGGTTAGGGTTAGAACATCTTTTATATTCTAGTTTCTTCAAAATAACTACCATTTGCTCTGATTACTGCTTTGCACACTCTTGGCATTCTCTCGATGAGCTTCAAGAGGTAGTCACCTAAAATGGTTTTCCAACAGTCTTGAAGGAGTTCCCAAAGGTGTTTAGCACTTGTTGGCCCCTTTGCCTTCACTCTGCGGTCCAGCTCACCCCAAAACACATTAAATGAGAAGGTGTATCCAAACTTTTGGCCTGTTCTATATAGCATGTTTTTTTCCTTGACAAGTTTGGTCTTATCAGGGCTCTTAGTTTGTAGTAACTCAAAATTTACAGAACCCGAATGGTAATTGCTTGTGTCTTCTCCTTGTAAGTCACTTGTAAGCGTCTGCCAAGTAAAGTAACAAAAATAAGTATAGTTACAGCCAAACAAATTTTTAACTTTTAAGTAATTTTTGAGTACACATTTTAAAATGCCAAAAGTGTACAGGCTCCAGGTTCTCAAATAATTTATTTTCTGTTTGGGTGTTTGATTGGATCCAGTTGCAGCATGTCTATGGAGCCTATAGTGTACATCCCTTCAAGAAATGGCTATAAAGATATTTTAATTTGGCCATTTTTGTTCTCATTTACACTGAAAATGAAAGGTCAGTCTCCTTATAGAGAGGCAGCTAAATATAAACACAATGTTTTTTGTTTACTGGATATTAATTTATTTTAAGATGCATGATCAAATTAAGGCCATCCACACAAGAATTTCTAGAAAAACAGCTGGTTGCAAACTCTTCAAGTTTAACGCTGACTGAGTAGCCAAATGGTAATTGTTTTGTAAAAGGAAATTGTTATGTTGCTGCTTTTTTTTTACCGGTTATTCAGGCAACATACAGGTTAGATCAGGTTTATCCTGTTACCTGTTAGAGGAGGTGCTCAGCGAGAGATCCGACAAGACAATTATTCATCTAATGTTGTTTAACGCGCATGCTCGAATACTAATTAACCATGTCAAGTCGTATATGAATTCACACAGTTCAACTATTAAGGAGAAATGTTTAACTACACCAATAACAGCAAAATACAGTCCACGCCCAGCAGGCACACTGTTATTTATATTATAATTTACCTGCTAAATGAATGTGGGTTTAACACAAGCACTTCAAAGACGAGCATTCATTCAGAAATATTGACAGCTAACGTTAGCTAGCTGGCTAACCGCTAACAGCTGGCAGCTGGCAGCCAGAGGCGATGAGGTTTAACTCTGATAGATTAGCCAGATATTTCATTGCATTGCATTATAATATAACTGCTACTGAATTAAATATGCACATTAATGTTTCGCTGCTGAATTGAAACATGGGCTAACAAAGCCCCCCTCCTACGTTTCTATGCAGCAGGTCTCCTTTAACAAACTGCGTTTCCCCAGGACATGAACACTCACTCTGAGGACATGGTATCCTTCACTTCCTCCTCCTGGTATCTCGACGCTCTGAGAGCCCCCCATGTTTCCCTGAAGCCTCAATGTCAGGGTGTGCTAGCTGTGTTGGGTTAACAGGCGGCTCTCCTGCAGCTCACATCCGTAAACTGCCGTCTTTCTTGTGGTTCCTGGTTCCACAGCACTTCCGCGGTGACGCGGTTGTCGTGCCTGGTAGATGACAGCATAACACGTCTGCCGCAAGACTCCCCTGGTTTAATCAAAATGAATAATCACCTAAGGGTGTAGATTAGCCTAAAAGTCTGAGGCAGAGCTATTTTTGTCAGGATAGATTATAAACTATGTCAGGACCCACATACTCAGGGGCTCTTAATGAGCAAATACAAGCTATAATTGATACAGACTAAGATAAAATAAGATGATGATTATTTCCATTTTTAAGGTCCTGTACGCTCACACTGGAAATCCTGAGCTGTCCCTATAATACAGCCATAGAAACAAGTATATACTATTAGATAATTGCAAAACAGTGTTCAATATTTTACAGTGTAAATTATTGCACATCATTGCACATTGTGATGACTGGATGATAATAATCCAGTTAGGATGAGACAGCAAGAATGCATTTCAAAAGTCAGACTAAAGTGGCTTTATCACATTTCTGCCCTATTCAACAAGTTACTTAGAGTGGCAGTTGCTCACAAACAAAGTAAAGAACATAATGCAAGAATGAGAGATAGAATAACTAGGAGCTGCGATGGCAAGCAAAGCTACACATTCATATGGCAAATAAAGCAATTAAACTAATAAAACTCTGACAAACAATAGACCCTTCCACACGTTGGTGGTTAATACTCACTAGACTGGTGGCTAAACTCATGTCTTCAGAGTCAGTGGATTAAAACATTTTCTTTTAACACTGTGTCAATAGTAGTTTTCCTGTAGCTGTGGTTGTGATTTGACATTTAAGGTCTGTGGTCATGTTACTACAATTTCACCAGGTCAAAACTTGAGATCAGAATATTTTTGCTTTCAAGCTCAAGTAAGCCAGTTCTTTTGGGAGTCTAGTAGTAAGTAAATCAAGTCTGTGTGCCTGTCTAAAATTGAAGTTCTGTGCCGACATTTGCCTCCTTGTTGTAGATTCTTGAAAGAGGCTCTTTGTGAGTGTGTGATTAGATGTATATAGGATAAGACCATACTTTACATTTATAGAGGGTGAGTAATGACCCTCATAACCAGACACTTCTATAACCTTCAAAACAGCCTCAGATTCATTTTAAAACTAGTTTATTTTTTATTCTTTGATTTGATCCTGTAATCATGTCAGAGCAGAAACGAGAGCCTGGAAAGATGTGAGAGAGTAAAATAGTCTCTGTGATCAAAGAGTGATAGTCAGGGATATTATCAATGCTATAAAGAACATGGCCTTGAGGAGTAGATTAATGTATATATAATTGAATATCTCTATAGTGCAGCATCTCTTATCAGATAATTTGAAATAAACTTGCTCAGCATTGTGACTCTTCTCATCAATCATCAGTTATCCTGTCAGACTCTGTGTCGGCTATAGAGCATTGTTTGATAGAGCACCATTATGAATCATATAATCACAGCATAATTATCATTTCATATTGTGACTCATGTTTAAAGTGAGCAAATACCGATAAAGAGAATAGAAAACACTGATATTACCTGTGAGGAGAATGTTTTCTTAAACATTTCTGACAAATTTTTGTGTAAAAATACAGTAAAACAGTAATATTTGTCACAAAATATTGCATTAATAACGTGTGAGTTAACAGTGGCCGTTGTCTACAGCCTCAAATTTACCACACATTTAAACAAACACCAAGAAATATCGGTCCATGACATTATTTACCTTACCTAAAAAATCTAAATGTTGTTTTCCTTTCAGTGGACTGTGGCATAATGGTATAGTGTGTACATTTTACATCAGCAAATGACGGCACTGTTATGTTACTAATTTCTGTCATTGAAATCTTGATTTAGCTATTTTTTAAATTTTAGATAGTAATATTGTATACATATGTATTATTTACAAATCTAAAACCTAAAAACCTTAAGAGTGTTTTAGTGTAACAGATTTCCACTCTATCATTATTTACCACCAATGAGAAATAAACTCCACATGGTGATACTTGCACTCTCAAGCAGCAGATAAATAAACTTGAAGTTTGCTGACACCTTAAAACTCTGTGATCACTGTTCTGGATAGCTTTCTCAGATTTATACTTCTTCAGTCCTCCAAAGAATTTACAGCTAAAGCTGAAAAGAAATGCACTGTACTTTTGTTCAGGCATTTATAGTACAGATACTAAGTCTAAGGAGGCAATGAGGACATTAACAAACAAGTGACCAGAAATTAAAATGTCCATAATTTGATAAACATATAGGGCTCCTCTTCCTTGCTGTGTTGTCTGATAAATAGATGCTCTATGCTGACATAATGTATCTTGTGTGCTGGGAGCCAAAGATAAAATGCTAAGTGAATTAGAAAAGCCTGTGTTAAAATGACAGAGCAACAGAAGCAAACACCAGTTCAAGTTTGTATCATTGTTTTTACTGTTTATCATTTTAATTTTAGCGCAGACATGTTTCCCTGCGCTCCATTATAGTTCAAATATGACTCAGTGTTAGTCATGGTGCAGAAAGAAGCAGATCATACTTGTGTCATAGGTTGTTTTGTTCATTTGGCATCACATGGTGACTTGTTAGCTGCAGTTTAATTGATCCTGAGCTCATGCTCATTCCTTTAGAAAATATCCAACCAAGACATTTAACAGCAGCCTTTCAACTTTGGGTTCACTCCAACATTGGAGGATGTCAAGTTACAGTCACTGGAGAATTAATCTCCTGCTTAAAATGTACTCTCTGTCAAGATTTATCAAGCCATGAACATGCAGTCAATAAGAGGAGGCTATTTAGATAAGTGTAATCTATTGTAATTATTTTAGAAGTCAAAGGCCTTAAGGAGTTAACAATTGATTCTGTTACCAGTGTTTTGTAATGTCAAACATGCTTTATATTTGGCTTGAAGTCAAGAAAAAATGTTATTAATGATAAATTAATACTGAACTCGAGAGGAATGAATAAATATGAAGTAAAAGGTAAAAAAAATGAATAACTTTCTGGCTAAATTGTTGCCATAACCGCATGTGTGCATAAATGATGTGTGGAGAAGAGGGGGGAAGTGCTGGCAAGCAGTCAATATCATCATCATCATTTCAGTAGACTAGCCTTACACAATGGGAACGTCAGTATCTATCAAGAAGCTAATGTGGCAGTGAGTCCCATGGGCGGGAGATAAATTTAGCACATCAGGAAACCACTGACAGGATTCATAGATAGATAAGAGAGAGGAGTAACACAGCTGAGAAAGGATAAATGGGTGAGTGGCCTGTTGTGTGTGATAGGAAACTCTGTCTGGACTTTCAAATATTCAAAAAAAATGTCCATCATGGAAATAAAATCAACACAAAGCAGAAACCAAAGCAGTGAGCCCAATATATTTGATATATGTTTCATTTGCAGTAGTGTAATGAGTGGTGAATCTTGACTGTGTGTGTGTCTGTGCATGTGCCAGGTGTGAAATGGAGGGTGAACAGACAGACTAGTGCAGAGATACAGTGTTTCACACTCTGCTGTTCAGAGACAACCTACCCACCCTCCCGAGACAGAGGCTACTGCAGAACTGCTGCAGCTCTGTATTATTTTACTTGTCTTATCTTCCCCTGATCAAAGTTTAATTATGCTTGTAATTAGAATTGATGGAGATACTGACATGATACTGATAAGTGATGAACCCTTGGAATACTAAACTTGATTTTATCATCTAAATCAGCCATAAACCTGCATTTTACCATTATATATCAATTATTTCATAAATAATGGGATATTATTGCATTATACTATACTGGTCTAGTGATAATGTAACTTACTTTGGGAAGCCGTTACTGTCAGAGTTACTAGACCGTGACAAACTGACAAAGGAGCCTTTTGAATGTAATCCTTGAGAGATTCTCCACCATCTCCTTCCAAATTAATTATACTTTAGCATATTTAACCTGCAAGGAAGGACCCATCCTTCAAATAGGCAAGAAAACAAACAAAAGCTCAGTTTTGATGTAATAGGCAATATATCAAAGGTTATTATTTGTATTAGTGGTTATTAGTGGTTGTTTTTTTAGCCTGTAACTTTACAAAGCAGCTAGTGACACAGAGTCTGTAATGATCGCTGCACTAAACCATGAAACAAAGAAGCAGCGTCTGCCTGGTGGAGGATGGGAGGAAAGCCAGCAAAACAGCCAGTCCCTCTATGGCTGTGTCGAAATAAAACGCAGTCAGGCAGAGCCTTGAAATGGGCTCCAGGGGGGAAAAATGTTAAAAGAGCACACTCTAATGCTTTTTATGATAAATACCTTAAAAGTGTGAGTAATGTAAGGAGTGAAGGAATTGGCAGGAGGTTGTGAAATCTCAGCTGTGAGATAATCATGCCAATAAAAAGTCCCTTCAGGGTGATTCATCTGAACAGTGGTTGGTGACAACCCAGTACAAGAAAAAAAGAGAGATTTCCACATTTGAAAAAGTGGTCTCAGACACTTTAGATTTTCGTCTGGGAGTTCACACCACACAACTATTCCCCAAATCCCAAATCAGTATGTAAGTAGTTTACATGTATTTTCATACATGAGTTTTAGCACAGGAGGTGTAACCTCTCTGGTATCTAAGGCTGTGTTCACATTAGATGCTTTAACGCTCAGTTTCAATTGTTTAGTCGGATCAGATTTTTTTATGGTGATTGTTCCCATTCATGTTTGTGAGTGATATATATCCTAAACTACCACTCGTGTACAACATTAACAGAAATGTGAGCCACATGTTTACAATAACAACAACATCATTTGTGTGACAGTAAAATCAATTTCCTCAAAACCTGCTGAGTTACAGTCCTTTCCTTCTACGTTGGCTTGAACAGGGGTTTCTACATAAATGTCGAACAAATCGTCAGAAGAAAATAAATAATGGTTGATATTGTAGTATTTATAATTATTTTCCTTGTACAGCAGTTAAAAGCAATGTCAACAAAAAGCAAACATAAGAGAAGTCTTTGTTAAGATATTCTCACATTAGTGGTGTTCACCATACATTATTTATTTGTAAAGTTTAAAGGTCCTTTTTCACAAAACTGCAAACATTGTGCCCACGAATGTTCTACAGCTCATGTCTTTATTGGTGCTGAGGATACAACAGTAATACTCTGCAAATGATGGTACGAAGTTAAAGTGCTTACACTGAGTTTGACAAGGGACATGTCATCTGGCTAATTAAGGAATGTACAACTGTTTAATACATTTAATTACAGTAGCAAACAATTTCATTATTCAGGCAATTCTTAATGATCACATCGGTTATCTCACCATAAAAGTGTCCCGATAGTGATAAGACAAACAAAAACTTATATATTATACTTTAACTCCACTTAACACATTAAAATACAGACAATCAGGTGTCCCTAGAATAAAAGCTGCCCCTTGATTATGGTTTAGCATTGTGCTTTTTTATCATTAACAAAGCACCGGCAGTTGCAGCCGCACTGCCAGTCAATCCTGCCATATTGTCTCAACAACATTCAGTCAGTGAATCACAATGGCATTGCACAGTTACACAACATAGATTGCACACGTTAAGGTTGGTAAGTTAAGTATTCTTATACAAACATCTGAATTCATTCATAAGGGAGAATAAGGGCCATGTACATGTTCGATAATGTAACTGAACCCTTCTTTGGTTCTCAACTACGCCAGAAGACTTCAATGTTATTTAAAACAGAGTTTCCAAATATGAATACATTCACATTATACATTATAAATGGAACAGAACTATTTCACAACTATAATCTCTCAACATAAATAAAGGGAGTAGTTCTTCTATTAGATATTCTACTGTATGGTAGATTTACACAGAGTATTTTTCTCACTGTACAATGAGGACACATTTGGCACAAAGGCAATGTAACAATACTATAAACAATCTACACAAAAATCTCTAAAAACACAGCAATCAAGTACAGTACCTGTTACTTGTGTTATATATTCCCTACTTATATATTATCAAAGGGAAATAACAGCTATGGTACAATGTGATGGTGCATCTGGCTCGATAATCTGATGACATGGAGCACCAACAGTCAGTACGTCATATATATTTTACATTAATAGTGCTTATGTTAATACTACAAGGTTCCCTACATTGTGCTCTGTTAGTTATGGAAAAATAATTTGATTTCATTCTGTTTTTGATGCTGATCTTCACATAGAGTAGTACAACAGTAAAATTACATTTATATAGCTACTTTATGGCGTGTCGTGTTCAGATATTCTTGCTTCTCATATTTACATGAAAATAAATCTTTGTCCATCCATCCACCCACCCAGAATACCAGTTTATTTACTCAGATAACCTGATGTGCAAACATTTCAAATATATGACATCTGCTAAGGGCAGGAGAGATGGAGAAGAGACACAAGGGGCTTATTATTTTTTGTTGTGCATTGCAAGAAAATACCTGTAAGCAAAAATCTCAAAGTCAAAAAGGACATGAAGCCAAGCTCAAAGACTCTTAAGAGTTGGAAAAGACATGTTTAAAAGAAAAGTTACAATACAGTGGTTTTTACAAGTCATGTCCCAGTCGTTCAATCTCCTCAATCAGGAAGTCGATGTCTGACCTGGTGGCAGCAGCGTTGGAGATGACCATGCGAAAGAAGTTGACCTTGTCTCCTTGTGGCTGGTAACCCACCATTGTGGTCCCAGACTCCATCATCATTGCCTTGATCTTTGGGGCCACCTGTTACGGAAAACATTGAATGTTATCACCCACATGCTGCAAAACACAAGTATTTGCATAAACAGTTAAGCTTTATTTAACTGTATGAAACCTAAATCTGAGCAGACTACATGAATCAATCTGAGAAGGCAGGACAACTAGAAACAAAGCATAGAAAGCAAAAAAGTAATGATGAGTCATTACCTTGTGCAACCTTTTCCTTCTCTCATCACCATCAGGCAAGCCACGCAGGCTCGGTGGAATGTACCAGAAGCACACGTTTGTGTGCTGTGGCTGATAAGAGGAAATTGGAATGACATTTGTAATGAGCCCCAATAAAAAGAGCCTTCTGTAATTTCTGCTTTTCTTGCCAACACGTCAGCGATGCAAAATTATCCAATTAATTATACAAGCAAGCAACACAGAAGATGTCTTTCTGAGAAGCAGAAAAGCCCAGATAACAATGGTAAAGACGCTTTTCCGTTGTTGCTGCCACTGATCATCTGCAGTATCCAGTGAATTCGGATTTATATTCATCAGATAACTCAGTATGGTGAATATTCTGGTGTTCATTTGAAAGATTATTGTTATCTGTTGAAATAATGATCTTACCTCTCCATTAAACACCATCTCAAAACCCTCTCTGTGTTTTATCTTGTTGTATAGATATGCTGAGAGATCCAGGCACTTGTCAATATGCTGCTCAAATCCTTCTGTTCCCTTTTAGGTAGATTGGAAAAAGGATATAGACTTGTTATCAGAGCGCTCCAGATATAACAGAAGGCATGACAGAGGCAATAAGGAACAAATGGCTGTAGATAAATGCACACCTTTGCTTTCCACATGAGCCAGAACTTAAAGATATCAACATGTCGTCCACACTGAATGGCTTTGTCACCCGTGTCATAGGTAACATCATACTGTTTATCTGGCTGGAAGAGGTAGCCGGCACACATAGAGTTGCAGCCTTGTAATAATCCCTGCAATGGAAACAACTATGATGAGAGATAAACAACATGGAAGTAAAGCAGAACATTTCTGTGTGTGTGTGTGTGTATCTTTTTATGTGCACCAATTTATGATTATTTGTCTACATGTGCAGTGACATTATGTGCAGCAGGAAAATGAAAAATCCTCTCACCCGCTCTCTGACCAGAATGGCTGAACACTGCAGCGGCACTCCCATCATCTTATGAGGGTTCCAGGTGACTGAGTTGGCCCTGTACATATATTGAACAGTAAACACAGCTCTGCGTGTGTGTGTGTGTGTAACAAGTCTAGAAACAAATATGACATTTTCAAGTTCCTTCAAATATCGGTGCAGGCAATGCACATGGATTGTAATATAGATGGTCATGTAAGCTGAGACACTCCAGCAATGTAGTATTTAATTTGTTTGGAGATGGGGGACGCCCGGTGGCGTAGGGGTTAGGTGTCAACCATGAGCTCCAACATTTCTGCTTCATGTTAATTCACATCTCTCTCTCCTTTCATGCCACCAACTAACCGTCTGATAATGATAAAATGCTAACCCTCACCGCAGAGTCAGCAGCGCTTAGTGTTTTAAATCGGTGGAGTATCCCTTAAAATAATGAATTATTAAGAATCATTAATATGTTTATGTCTTTTACCTCTCCACTCCGTTCAGCTTGTGTCTGTGTTTCCTGGACATGAGCAAACCTCCTCCCCAGGCACCCTGCACAGAACACGAGATTAAGGACGGTTCTTGTCGATTACAGCAGTTGATATTAGCTTTGTTCTTTTAACAAACTATTATTGATGTAACTTATTGATGTTCCCTTACATCCACATGGAGCCACATGCCGTACTTTTCACAGATGTCAGCAATTTCATTGATGGGATCAAAAGCTCCATAGACGGTGGTACCAGCAGTGGCATTCACAAACATCGGAACATACCCCTGCAAATCAAAAGCATAGAAAAAAGATGAAATACTGGGCTGAATTTAGGTTGTTATATTCTTTCATTTCCGGATATTGTTGACATTAAAGACAAAGGCTAAAACACACTTCTCAAATAATGCACTCCTTCGGTCTGCACCCATTATTGGGACAAAATTGTTTTCTAATATCTTCTAGTTTGTATATCACTTTGTCTTTGAAGAATTACTTACAGGAGAGGTAGTTTAAACCATGGCAGATGACAAGACGAATCTTATTGAAATAACCTCGCTGCTCTGGCACACAGAAGTGTTTTCTTTGCTACAAGTAAACTCCGCCTGCTCATATGTGTTTTTCTCACTGTACTGAGTCCAAGATAGAAGCAAATAAATACATTTGTAAGAGAGGATAACGCTGACATTCACCTTTTGCTTGGCCTCTATTACTTTGGCTTCCAAATCAGCAGGAATGACTCTCCCTCTGCAAGACATGCAGTAGTGAGTCCCACAAATATTTGATCTTTTAGCAGGCTGTGTGCACGTGGGTTAAGTATAAAGCAAACCTTTCATCTGTGTTCAGAAGAATCAGGTTCTCTGTTCCAAAGCCCAGAGCCGCACTGGCTTTCTTGATGGAATAGTGGCTCTGTGAGAACAAATGTTCATCAGTATTAATTATTAAACTTAACACAGAAGTACTTAAATAGTGAGATAATAATTATCAGTGTACAGTGTAGACAGTGCAGGACTGACAAGCTCTGAGGTGAAGAGGATCAGTCTGGGTGCAGCTGCCATGCCTTTGGTCTTGACTTCAGGAAAGAACTTGTATCTTGCAATCATCACGCTGTACATGTTGGAGATTGCTCCTCCTGCAGAAGCAGTGTAAAACAAATTGCTACTTTTCCTTGCGTAAAATTTTCTTTCTTCCATTTTATTCTACTACATACTTATTCTCCACTACATTTCATTTGAAAATACTAGTGTGCAGTTGTGTCTTCACATCTCACCAGCTCAAAATTATTTACCTACAAAGAAACATCAGAAACCAGATTAAGGTGTTTACAGTGTGCCAGTTTCTATTAGAGTGCTCCAGGTAGCATATAGGGGTTTCTCAAAACCTGGATAAGATCTAAACCCAGGTTTCCAAAAACAGGATAAGATGTCTATATGAGATGTTACATGTGACAAACACTTGAAAAATGGCTCATTTGGCTCATAATGTTTCACTGTGGTTTTAACATTGAGTATAAGATCTGAGTTGTTCCACCAGCGAAAACTAAATGCGATAGTTAGTGGTGAAAACAACAGATTCAGAGGTAAGAGGTATCTGGTAAAGTATGGTGTTATAACTGGTTTGACTCTTACCTGGAGAAAATATGCCATCGCCCTCTCCATCAGACCAGCCAATAATCTCTCTCATTTTTTTCAGTGTCAGCTGCTCCATGAGGACAAAGACAGGGGCAATTTCATACGTGAACCTAGAACAAACAAGAAATAGAGAGAAGTACTTATAGTAGGTAGTCGATTGAACAAACTTCTATAGTAATACAGTTTTCTCGCTCAAGTGAAATTCTGTTTCCTCTGAACACTGCAGCAGAAGTTGATAAGATCAATATGAAATGCACTGATATTTAACAATATTTATGCATTTGTATACTCTAATTGTACAGCATGTTTACTGAACATGCTGCTCCCTCAATAAAAATCGAACAGATAGAGCCTTCCGTACACAGTCACACTTCAATGACAATACAGTCTTGTTGTTTTAGAAATAGCCTTTTGCTGCAGTGAAGTGACACATACCACCAGGAAGAAAAATTAGCTCAAAATCTGTTCTCTTAATGGGATTACCATTCTAAATAATGTGACAGAAATAATGGCTTGATGTTGTTTCAGGTTCCTTTGTGTTTTCTCGCTGCAGGACTGTTTTACATTTTATGTGTCTTAGAAAAGGATTTGGAGTTGCAGCACAGACAGGTTCACCCATCATCTGCTGCTACCTGTCTTTTCATGGAAAGAAATTACATTAGAGAACGTCGCATTGTGCCCCAAAGTATCTTCAGCAAACACTCGCAACAATTAGGCGGGTAAAAAAAGAAACAAGTCAGATGTCAATTTGCAGATGTCACTCATTAATTTCACCGCATTCATTCATGCAGACAATACTCAGTCATTCTGATTATGTAAGACCTGGGTGTGATTGTCAGTATATTACTGTCAGTCAATACCTGCCAGAGGTAATTAGGCTTGATGGAGTAATTAATAAAGGTAAATTACAAGTATGTAAGCAACCTCCACACTCTGCTTCAAGTCATCCACAGTGATGTTTCCAACTAACTACAGTGCTTCTTTGAGATGTTTGTCCGCTGAAAACAGCAAAATGAAAGAGCTGTAAGAAGATGCTTAAGATTTGCTATAGAGAAACATATGTATGTAACATTAATCCACTGATTTGTTTTTTCACTTTTATATTGTGGGAATGATGGGTCAGTGCTGTGCAGATGACAAAAATGAACAAATCACAATAGATGTTTTGGTATAACATTACATCAAGACAAAACATACATAGGTTTTATAAGTAGAATTAAATATTAGTAATTTCTTTATATAGTGCTTATAAGTCATTAATAAGATCACATTTTAGGTTACCAGGCTGGAATAAAACTGTTCTGCAAGTGTTTACACTTTCTACTTGGTAATAATGTTGTTATGAATGTTAGAACATTAAATTATATTTAACGAGCTGCTAATAAATGAGTTTTGGTCCACAGATTCTGCATATGCTTTGCAGAAAATCTGGCAGCTCATAATTTGATCATATAATACCTTATAAGCAATTTATAAAGCATCCATGAGTTAACCCAGTGAAGTTACTTTAATTAGAAAGTGATTATGTTTTATTTGAACAATACCTTAAGATTTGCAAGCATAGAAAAATCTTTTATCTGCTGACATCTCTACCTAGTTATTTACTGCACGTTGACCAATTATTGTTCTGGCTTTGTTGTAATTTCCCTTTATTTACTGGTTTACTGTAATGGGACTTAGGGATAGGAATGGGAAATATCTCCTGGTAAAGATTTATCACCTTATTTCATCATTATTCACCAGCTCCCAGCTTATCAGATACATATGTTCAGCAAAGAACAATCAAACACAAAACTGCCCTCACATATTTTTTCAGTTCCATTTAGATTACGTCGGGGTAAGGAATATTACAAACACTGCAAACGTGACTCCACAAACTACTCTCCTCTAAAACAGTATTCACTGAAACTCACATCACTGAACTTACATTAGAGTCATTGCTCATTTTGTGTACAGATGATCTGAGGGGAATGGGTTCTTTTTTTTTTTCTTTTGGCATTGTTATGTAACAGGAACTACCACTACATGAGACAAAGACACCATGTAAACAGTGAATGTGAATCAATATGCAATTTAGTTTGCCTGCAGGGCTGAATTATGTGACTACAGCCTGAGCACAGTCCAACATTGACAATACTGTGGGGGAGTAGCAGTACAAATGTCTTCTTTTGTGCCTTTTATTTCCTGGCTTGATTGACAATCTATTAGAGCATACAGTGTATTCCTCAAACAAAGACAGTAATTACTGTATGTCACTTCAAGTGTATGTCTAACTAAAAGCTTGTCCGCTGTATGAGCCACCAAAAAAACAATGACTACATAAAAGCTTTAGTGAATAAAGTAAATCTAACTAGTTTGAATTCGTATTAGTGATAACTCAGTCATTGTCTGTATGACTGTGTTTATGGAGTGCAGTAGTTATGTAAAGCATCGACAGATCAGTGATAGCGTATCATACTTACATGTTAGTGTTGGCTGTAGAAGTAAGCCACTCTCCTGCCAGGCCAACAATGTCTAACCCAGTGGACAGCTGGTTGAAGAACCTGGGGTGACCTGCAATTGACAAAGAGACAACAAAGCAACATAATCACCAGGAAACGATTCATCATTTGATAATCTGCGATGGGAAGACCCGATTTGTCATCATTAATCTGGCGTGTAAAATGATGAGAGTTGTTTATTGCAGCAGACTGTGCTGCCCCTCCAGACCTCTTACCTGTTCTCACTCCATATTTGAGAGTGTCCCTGCAGTCCACAAGGATCTGCTCCAGAGACTCAGGCTGGTCAGAGAGCTCCAGGTTGAAACCCTCCATGCCCTCCAGCAGCTGGTGAGGGTGGTGAAAATCCAGCACCTTGGTGGATCTGTCAAATGTCTTCCGAATGTAGTTGGTTAGGATTTCCACGACCTCCAGCAAAAACTGCATGGTTTGTTCCTCTCCATTTTTGGCAGGCAAAAGATCTACAAAAATAAATCTATTATATTATATATAGCTTTTTTGTGTCTCTTCTGGTTTACCCAATGATTCCCGTCATGCTCAGAGGTTTTACAGGTTCTTCTTTTTTTTCACAGTTTACCGTTGAATTTCATGGTCATCACATGAGTTTCTCAGCTGGCTGATAATTACTTTTAAGTGCAAATCCTTCAACAGTTGGGTTTTTTAAAAGAATTAATGAATTTACCCATGCACTCTAAAATTCAACAAACATAATCTACTTCATTATAAACATCTTGAGATTGGTATTTTTGCTAAATGTTTCATTGTCATTTTATTAACTTTTATTTATTTATACAGAATTACATGTTTGGTTTTCAGTTACCAGAATTTCCACATATTCTTGGATTGTATTTTTTATGTTACGTGCATCGTGTTGCATTTTAAGTGTTATATATAAGTGATGGATAAATCTCTTCTTCAGTCATACCTCTGGCGAACAGATTGGAGAAATCCGTCTCTGTGCGTCTGAAACGCGCATCTCCGCCGATGTTATCGCAGGAGAGCAAAGTCTTTGCTGTGCGCTCCTTGAGTGAACTCACAATCCTGCTTCTCTCCTCCAGATTGTTGTTCTTCTGCAAAAATCCTAAATGGTGACAAGGAGAAGAGGATTCCGCAGGGTGGTTACGCTTCCCATACATATCGGCAGCTTTGTCACTGTACAAGGCCCACTAATAATTCGCCTCTCCCATTTCTGACGTCCCTCTGCAGAGATCTACACTGTACTTTCTCTGTCTTTTTTTTGTAAGAAGGGGTCCCATCCTGCACTGGTGAGTGCTATTTATGGGCAGGGGGGGCTGTGCGGGAGGTTGAGCCCATGTGACATCAGCACCAAACTCAAACCAAGCAAAAACAAATCTGTGGCATGTAGCTGCTGTAAATTCTTATTAAATCTCCTTCGACGGTGCACAGCAATCATTACAAGTAGCTGATAACGATGTAGCCCAAAGGAACATCTGATAAAAGATTTTAATTCAACAGTAAAGTCTGCTGGGGAGGATAAAGTCCACAAGTAAATCGTAGAGAAATCTAATTTAAAAATTCTGCAACAAGCGATTTTTGAGTCGTAAAATGTATTGTTTTCCACCCATGAATGCAGCTTTATTCTTTTGATTTTATTTTATTTTTTCAGCCTTATTGTCCCGAGTAATTAAACGGCCTTAATGAAACCAGCAGAACGTGTCGGTCAGAAATAGCAGAAAATTGTACTGCGCGCTGGAGCGTGACATTCACCATTATGGTGGATGTCAGTCCGCCCTTGGTTAGTGTACGATGAGGCTGAAATAGACTCTCAGAGTGGGAATCGGAAAATCCATTCTGTATAATTTCCTATTTAATTTCATCCAGCTCCAACTCAGAGATAAATTGATGGTTTTGGCAGGTGATTCCTCTTGTTTCAATTTTGTTTGATTTATCAGGATCAGATGCAATGGTGCAATTAAATCACATCGGTTCCTCTAAATGGTTAATCTGTGTCTGAAGATTGTGTTACCTGGATGACTGAGAATCTTCACAGACATGGTTAATCTGTGTTTGGATGAGACTCGGGTAAAAAGATGCAGGCCGTGTAGTCTGTAGTCATGCTTCTTAGCGCTTTGTTGACTGTATTTCTCCCTGAAATTGATGTTTTTACATCATTTTATTAGAAAATAAGGAAACTGTAAACTTACCACATATCTTCATCCCCAGTTTTCTAGTACATCCATGAGCAACTCCACACCAGGCATCATAGCCTGAAATTGTTTATAAGAAATTAGAAGGCCTTACAATACAAAAAATACAATTCCGGTGAATATTTTTTATTCTGAGCATATGAAAAATAAACGCAGAGACGTATGAGGTCGAGCGATGTCGCACGCTGAAACCAAAATAACCAGCGTGGGTGTTTGGGGATTATTTGAACATTTAGCCGCACTCCCCGGGCCCCTGGATCTGGATTAGCCTATTTCCACTGTATGTCAGTGTTCATGACCTAGCTAAGGACTTAAAATTAATTACCCGTTTATGTCACCCTAAAGATCTAATTGAGTGATAAGATGCTGGTTAAAATGCGAGCATCAGTAGACATAACCCGGCTGGCCAGTGACAGATAGAGAAGCCCAGCCACAGAGGGGGATGGGGCACCTTGGATGGGAGGCAAAGACGAAATCCTCAAAAGCAGCAATTTGGTGGGGGAGTGGGGTGGCAGTGGGAGGAGGAGGATGAGAGGGCAGTCCCAGTCCGACATCCCAATTTAACCCTTGCTTTGGATCATTAGATACATCATTGTCCCGCTGAGCTCACTGGTCGCACTTTAACTCGGTCCTCGCTGCATTTTTTTTGTCCAGAGGAAATTAGATGGACAAGGAGGGAACAAAAACAGAAAGAAAAAAACAGCAGATGTGCTGACAAACAGGATTCAGACTGGAGTCTAGGTTTGCAGAGGTGCAGCTGGTAGCTAAGCCATCTTATTTCTGCACAGGCCTTAAACAACATAACCGCTGCTTTTCATCAGATACAGGTGAATGCAAAATGGAAAATCATTCCAATATTAAAATCAAATATTGATTATCAGAAACGTTCACGTTTCTACTGAAAGTGCGTGAGATTTTAATTGTGAAATACAAAATTGAAAGATATGTGTCAGGAGCACATCCGCACCTGAAACCTGATTTCAGACCTCTATTCCTTGGGAGAATCAGGCCTGTGTTTGCTACCAGCTGACAGTGAAAGGACTGTGGTAGCTCCATGGTCTCTACAGTGCCGTTTCCTGAAGGTTACAATGCTTAAGTGTGCCATTAGGGGCAATTTAATGTGGGTGAATTAACAACCACTTCAGGGGCACTTTTCATTTTCCCATGTAGACACTTGATTCTAGCAGAACACATTTAACCAAACCAAGGAAAAATAATAATACGAATAAAAAAAACAAGAGATTGCATTGACACTAATAATAATAATAATAATAATAATAATAAGCTGTTCGGTGGTGCAGCCTCAGGCTTGTTTTTCCTCATTCGTTTCCTTCAGTATAATGTTAGTGGAGGAGATCAGTTTTTGACAGCGGCATTCGTCTGTCACGCAGATGCCGGGAGGTCCGTATGGTGAATGAAACGCAGCGGTGATTTGTGGCGAAGGAAGCCTTCTCAAATGCCAGCGGATTTCCCCCCTCCCTCTCTCCCCTCACACTCCCCTCGATGAAAATGATTAATGGCATTGTCCACAAAGTAAATAGCACACGTGAAATAGCGTTTTATCTGTGATGGACCTACTTGAGCCTGGTGGTCGTAAATTTGTCGAGTTGGGATCCGGTTCGCCGCCGGAGGAGGAGGGTGCAGACGCCGCCATCACTCCCGAGACCCTGTGCCAAAGTACTCAGCTCAAAAAGCCTGCTCACCTTTTCTTTATTCACCCAGAAATCTCTCTTTCTAATGTCCGAGACGAAAAGTAAAGGCTCACTAGTAGAGAGAGATAAAACCCACATGAATGAGCAACATTTGAAATATGTACTTCTTTCTTTTAACACTATGGATAAAAGAGATGCTCAACTTAGTGACACAGACCTGTAGGCGACAAGGACACAGTCTGTCTTACAAGTTGATTCTCAGTTAGCTGGCACAATAATGACATCCAGTAAATAAATAAACACGGAGGGACGAGTTCAGTCATAACTATTCACTGACAATTATTTGAATCCAGCAGCCACTGACAGGTGCGTTTTAATCCAGCACCACATTTTGATCCAGCACAGGGTGGATGATGATAAACGACATGAATGTCACCCTCACAATAAATAGCACATGCTTAATTATTCAAGAAAAACAAAGATTTCAGATCCTAAAAATACACATATATGCAAATAAAATCCTAGAGAGACATATTATTTTTTTTATATTACATTAATGGGGTGGCCTGCATGCTCATAACAGTTCAAGGTGATAATGGCATTGTGGAATGTGATGCAGGTTACACAAAGAAATCTCTTTGAAATCTCTCTACAAACAACACAAACCTGTCACTAAAGGCTAAATAAGAATTTGTCTTCAGTTCCTACACATAATTAATAGACTAACAGGTCAATTATGTCACTAAGCTGTTATTTTACAGGGAGTCAATCTTAAAAAACACCTGTTAGAGCATCACTAGTGACAATAAAGAAGAGCTCCTTCACATTTGTCTCGTAGGTTAAGACCCACACAAATGAATAAAGCCACTTACCGTGTTTATGCACCCAGGTGAACAGGTGCAGTTCAAAAATCCTAAAGTGAATTTACCACCAAATTAAGTCCTGAGACAGAGACTGTCGCGCTCTTTGGTACACTCCAGGCAGAGGGAGAAGAAACCGAAAGACGCGAGCTTCAGCTTTTCACTAGATCCACATCAAGGTGACCTTGCTTTTGTTGAAGTATGATGTGTTGATATTTAAAGCAAGCTTTGTCTGTTTATTGTCACTGCGCACGAAATGAGTCACACCAAGTAGTACCTCCGCCGGTGCTGCATATTTGTGGAGCAGACCCGTCTGCGGGCAGGGCTGCAGGTTTGATACTGAACGGTGCCGCTTTCGGCCCCCGAAGTGTGACTTTTTCAAAGTGCTGATGGTCTTCGCATCTGTATAGCTCTGGTTTGGATCCCGGTCACGAACATGGACTTGAAGTTTGATGCTATGAGCGAAAGATTACGTGAGGAGGGATCATGATCAAAGAGGGGAGGGGGGAGAGACCACTGGTTTTGTTCTTGTGGAAAAAAACAAGAGGACATCAGTAAAGAAAGCGACACAACCCTGAACCCAAACGCGCCTTTAATTATTAGTTTATTTATTTATTTCTTGCCCTACAGTTCAATGAATGGTTTTGTCATCTCGGTACCAGGAAGTGAGATAAATATTATATACATCTCTGCAGATTGTGTTGTGATGTCATTGATTCTATAATATGCACCTGTCATAAACATCTTATTCTCTCCACTTTCTGTGCTGACAGATTGGTGTTGAATGGTGAAGATGTAACCGACGATATCACGACACAGTGTGAAAGAACGAAAACACCGAAATCCACAAGGTGGCAGTGAGAAACCAGGAATGACGTCCTGCAGGAGCGAAGCACATATGGGCCATTCCAGAAATACTTCACGAAGCTAAATATAAACCCGACCCGTTAATCTGGAACACGCCGCCGTCACGCATGGGCACAGGAGTGTGCACGAGCAAAGATGTGATATGACATTAGGAGAGTGATCATCATGACTCTGACGTGAGGCTGCATCACGTGTTGTGACGTTTCTGATAACAAACCCCAAACTGTAGTTTACAGTTACAGTCATTACACAGAAGGAGGATGCTGTAACACCTCCATGTGCTTTGAAAGGTTGCTGTGGTGGACTCCAGAACTGATCTGCCTCACTTGGGATTTGGCAAATTGACTAATGACATTTTTTTCTTTGACAATGTGTAACTAGAACAACATAATAACAAAACATATAATAAAGAAAAAGTGTTGATAACGAGTCCAGGACCACAAGACAGTACTGAGTGAAACGCAGTGTCTGCTGCTGATGTTCACATTTTAGACAAGACTGTCTAAAAAGAATAATCACATGTTCAAATGTAACCTGAACGCAAAGTGGATGTTGCAGCTGTTCCTGACCTTCAAGAGATCGTTTCTAGATATAAGTGACGAAAATATACAGCTCTATTTCTGTGAGAAACAAGCATTAATGTCATTGGGACAATGCAGACTGGTCAGCATCATGTAAATGTGGCTGATTTCCATCTGTTTCTCCTAAGGCCACATATGAAATTATCCATTACAGTGAATTGTAGGTTCAGCTAGAGATAATATGTGGCTTCACTAAGCAGAATTACTCAAAGCAAGTAGAAATCTTCAGAAGGTAATATTTTAAGTTGCCTCTTAACGGCACAGATTGAAGAGAAACTATCCATCATCATGTTAGCAGATACCATACTGCAGAGACATGAAGATGCAACAAAACAAAACAAAGGGGGGGGAGGAGGTGTGGTTTGTTCCTTTATGAGGCTGTTCACAAAGTGGGATCAGCATGTCCAGGAGACTCTTCCTCCTCTTTGTCACAGTCATTGTCTAATTTAAACATGTCTAGTTGTTCTAAATTGCTGGATGAAAATACGCCTGTGGAAAGAAATAAGAAAATCTCATTGAGAACAACATCATACGGTCTTCTTCCTGTTTCTCTGTGCACCTGCAGCTGTCAGTGAATTTCCCTCAGCTGTCACACGGTGTCTCACTGTAGTCACTGTAGTCTCACTCATCTTAGGAGCGTTTCATCTTTGCACCCCTGTCTTTGACTGAAGACATACATATGCAGAGACCTGGCTTTGCACACAACAAGAATAACAAGAACAATATGTTTTACAATAAAGAGATACTAATAAAGAGTCATTTACAACAACAAACTAACTTAAAACTAAGACTAAATTATTTGCAATCTCTACAATATGTTTGATAAAAAATTATGTGTCAGTCTACATGCTGTTTATGCTAATTTTAAAAACAAAACTTAAACAAATGATGATACATTTCACTAAAATAATAATTTAGGAGAATCAAAATGAACTAATATGTACAAACGATGCTGCCGCTGGACTGACCCACTACGTGAGCCTGAGAATGATGAGAGAAAATATGATATTTTGGCACTAGGAGGAGCTGAAAACAAAACTGGAACAGGAAAATTCTTTTGCTGATTTTGTCCTTGGACTTCAGTAACTTTTTACATGCAAAACTTCTACTTGTGATTCTGGATCATGGTGTAAGAACAGGTGTAAAAATAGTTATTAGAAATTGCTGAGGAGTTTGCTTTGTTCTGTTTCAGCTTCATTCAGACATACTCACTGTGCTTTGTGTTGAAAATGATATGTAATTTGATTCAAGTCAGAACTAACATCACAAGTTTAATGGGAAAGTATCCAGAGTGCTGAGTCAGACATGAAACTGAAATCCTTTTGAAATCCAACTTTTGTTTTTTCAATAGGAGCAATAGAATAAAGTTACGTTAAAACCAAGCACACCATTGTTTTTCTTGTGACATTACCAATAAGTTAGATGTGTCACATGGCCCTCTTCCTATTGAAAAAACAAAAGTTGTATCCAAGATGGCCAACTTCAAAATGGCCACCATGGTCACCACCCATCTTGAGGAGTTTGACCCCTCACATATGCTAACGTGCCACAAACAGGACTTTAATATCACCAAACATTCCCATTTTATTAAGGTGTATCCATATAAATGGCCCACCCTGTAGAATCTAACCATCCTCCAATTGCTGAAAGATGAAATTCACATAAAAAACACTGGGACACGATCTTTGTCTCATCATTTTAAAACTATCACTGCATGTTTGTTTTAATGCTTTTGTAGAAAGAATGACACCAACATATGCGAATGTTATTCATACATTATTAAACGTAATTTAACATGAATCACCATCCTTCTTTTTATGTTCACATAAAAAAGAAGTTCAGAATAAGGCTTAAGCTCAGTGAGGGTGAAGGACAGAGTGTAAACAGGGTTGGATCCTGATTGCTCAGGGGACAAAGACAAATCCACAGCGTGTAGCTCATTCAAGTACTTGCACTGTGCAGTATTATTGGAAGTACACTGTGAAGCTATGTAAATGCTTCTCGACATCTAAACATATTTATGTATTCAATAAAGAGATGAAAATCAGCTATAAAGAAAATCATCATTTTAATTACACTTTAATCACCGTGTACTGATGTATAAAACATGGAGCCCAGCGTGAGACTAACTCTGTCTGACCCTTTTCACATAAATCTCCATTCAAGAGTCACCATTTTAATCCAGAACTGGCATGAAATTTCCCCTTTATCACAACACTTTTATATTTTCAGATATAACAAGTCAAAGTTAGAATCCAATTTAACAATTTTTCATGGTTTAAATACCTATTACCCCATTTTTTCCTTAAAAGCCAATTAAAATATGCACAAGTACAATCCTTTAATTTTCTAATAAAAATGTAAATGACTCAAAATGGTTAGTTACAATCAGAAGAATTATTTAACAATGAAAAATAAATCTTCATGTCTCCAAATAATAAAGCAATGACACATCTGCCTGTAGTAATTTACATTCAATGAAGAACAACAGGGATTTTGTTTCTCCTGCTGTTGCACTTTGTAAATGGGATGATATTTAATATGAGGTCATCTTGATCACACTACAATGGGAGGATTGTTGTTTTTGATCGAGTCGGTTGCAGTAAAATTGGGTATCCAATGAGCCATGAAAAAACCTGATCACCTTCTTACCACATCTACAATTAAAGCTCTTCAATGAATACGCAGAACAACTCAGCCTGGATGTAAATTATCATGTTTTTGATTTCTGATTGTGCCTGTCTTCAGTTCAGCAGTTTGTTTGGTCTGTTGCTATAGTCTAAGCTCTTACGTTCTGTCTATTAAAGTCCAAAATAAGCTTATATACAAGCACTGTATAAAAAGTCTACAAGTAATAGCTCCACAGCCAAATATTACTTATTTGCTTATGTTTCTGTGGTGTCCACTGTCTTCGCCTTTAAAGAGCAAGAAACATTCTGCAAACTCTGTCACTGCAGAGCTCCACTGCTAAAAGCTACTGATTCTGTCTGTGACAGTGGTGATTCAGTACTTTCGGTACCAGTTTGAAGAGTCAGTGTTAAAAGCTTAATTTGTACATGTACTGATAACCTGTAGTTCAGAGCCTGATATGTTGGTTTCCTCATCAGAAAGACACATGTGTTTACTCAGAAAGCAGGTTTAACAAACTACTTCAGGTTATATGATGGACTCCTCTAAGCTCAAATCCTAAATTGAAGCGCCAGCAAAGCACAACTTAACAAATGAAGCACAATACGGTGAATCTTATAAAGAGATTCCAACAAAAATATCTGAAGTTAAGTTTTATTCTTTACATGTCCACTATGTGATTTTGAACACTGACCATGTGAAATGAAATTAAAAATCAGTTTTCGTGTTAGTCACAATTTTGCCAAAATTAACAGATATGATGAATATGTTGTTCTGCCATCTCCCAGCTCATGTACTCATAAGCTCATACAGTCCACTTTAAAGTGCTTTTTTAGACCCTGCCTCTGCAGATATGGCACCTCAAGGTTGATTTTTTTGGGTGTAGATATCTTAGAAAAAGGATGATTGTCTGGTACAAATCAGGATTCAGCATCTTGAGTAATAACGTGATGACAGCTGATGGATTGTTTGGCTACTGTCAGTGAAATCTGATCAAACCACATCACCACATAAAAATGAAGCTGTGTTTTTGAGGATTTTAAAGGTACAGAAGCATTGGCAGGCAAACCAAGCTGTTTCTCAGTCAGTCTGACTCCAGACAATGGGTTCAGTGTTATTTTATCAAATGTTCAGACAAACCTTTTTCACTTACTTCAGTGAAAATAACACCAGCTGCAGAACCTTAGCATAGTTGTTGACACCCGAGATCTGATTCATGCCACTACACACGTCAGTCATGGTATTTTGACATGTCTGTGAAGACTCTGTACCATCACTGACTGAATTATTTAATTGTTTGCTTGACAGTTTAAACATATGAACTACATTATCTGCCTTAAAATGATTGCTCACATATTCCAAGCCAGCAGCGTAATAATCTAAAATGTAAAAAGTCTGAAAACACCCATATATTAGTTATTAGTATTGATCACTTATGACTGATTACCTATTGATTAGTATGTAGTTTGATTCTCACAATTTAGCATGTCTCTGCAGTATATAAAAACATAAGTTGTTTATAAGATGCTATAATATAGCTGTAAGAAATACAGGCTTTTATACTTTGTTATTATTATATTTGACTATATCTGAATGCTGCATAAATTGATAAAATAAGTTATAACATAGTTGCAAACAATTTAACATCATGAATAAAACCTTATAAAGTATTATACAATGTTTATTAACTATTATAAATGAATCATTCAGACAAAAACAGAAAGTTCATCACTGACAACAGAAACAGCTCAATGAAAAGATCCTGTGGTCCTCATCAGGAGATGTTGTGTTTTTCATGTTGAGTCAAAAACTATTTATAAATAAATAGACGCAATTCAAATTATAGATATGAGTATTAGATATGATATATAGACCGTATGTTTTTGTATATAATGTAAAGATGTACATAAACTGCTTATTTGCTAAATAAGGTGCTTTAAAAAAGTATTATCCTGAATTTAAAATCATGATTTCTAATCATGTTTTTTCTTATAATGCTAATTGTTTTTTGCAGCTGTAGTTAAGGTTCAGTAATTTGGAGTCACAGTATTTCATCGCATTTTACAGTTCTTAAATTTTTCATTTCTTTTTGGAAAGCACAGCATCCTTTCCTATGAACAGTAAAGCATTAAGGTCTCACGCAGTGTTAGAGAATCTATCTTGGACAATGAAGTCAAATGAGAGCCTATAAAAAACCCTTTGTGAGGAGCCAGTCTGGTTGCATTCAACCTATCCATAGGCATCGTTTTATAATAGGATCATAAAATTTGGATCAAGACTTTACAGTTCAAATGGTCAAATCTTCTCTTATACTGCAGGGTTTTCCATCATAACTCCTCTTTTGTGGTAAATGTATGGTAATATTCATGCAGGCTGTTCGTTCTTTGGATTTGGTAAAACTGGAAACAACTGTAGCCTCACCTGCACATCTCATACAAAGTGTACATAGCAACAGCAGTTATTCCAGCACATAAATGACATACGTTATGTGTAATTATTCAGAGATAAGTGAAGCACTTGATTAGATAAGGTCTCTGTATTGGTGTTGGGATTTATTGATCATTAAAAATATTGGTCTGAATTGATTATATATTCAAACTAATCCTTAATAATACCACTATCAAGTAACTTGGTTTAGGTGTTGTCTAATGATTGTTATTGTAATTATTGAGCAGGGACAACATAGATAAACATTAAATAGAGTGAAGTAATTCAACAGAGGAGGCTAATTTCAAGCTCTTTATTTAAACTTGAGGTCCCTAAATCTTATTTGTAGAGAGGTTTTGCTTACAATTAGAGGCTGAATTGCCTGTTCAGGTACCAGATAGATGGGCTATTAACCTAAAATGGATTTCAAAAAAGGTGAAACGGTCTTCTGTTACTGTGGCAAACCCTACGACCGCACAACAAAGGAAACTAAAATCACCTTCAGGTTGCTTTGACAAATAGTTGAATATAGACTTTGTTGGTCTTTCTAGAACGACCCGTAACATTAAAAAGAATGGAAATAAATAATCATCTTTCATGCACTGATTTCTACTGGAATGAGTTACAGTTCTCTGAATAATATTTGTTTATCTTACAAAAGGGGGCGCTGTTGAGGCAGAAACTGACAGATCAACGTCATTGATTGGCAGCAGTTCTTCTCACACTGACATTTTTAGTGATCCCACAGGAGACAGATGGTAGAACAGTGTGACTGATGAGAGGCAGCAAAGATACTGTCCGCGTTACTCTCAGCCACACGGATGCTGAAGAGTTGATCACTTGTTCGTATTGATTAATTACTGATTGATTAGAAATTCAAGATATTCTTTTCAACACTGAAAAGTCTGTCACTGTGGGCAAATCTGGGTGGATGAGGTCAGCATGAAATACTGCACAAGTAGCAGCACACACGGGTGCATCATACTGAAGTGCCACTGAGCAAGGCAAAGCACTGTAAAGGATCTGTCAATATTACACGAAACTCAGTGGATGCAATGATGTTTCGACTCTGTTGGTCAAAAAAAAGACAGTTTCCTAAACCAGCTAGTTTGGGGAAAAAAACTGCAGCTGCACTATCATCATCCGCCCAATAAGATTCAGTCAGAAAAGGAAAACTTTTCAAACTCTCTGAACATGCTGCGTCTAACGTGAATCCACTAATATCTCAGCTAAGAGGCTGAAAAAGTGTTTCTCAGCCTACAGTGTCACTGCAAAGTCCTCAGGGGTGAATGTAACACGCAGCAACTGAGGCACAAAACAGACACAGCACATCTATTAGAGTCCATTATCAAATTAGAGAATTCCTGCAGTTGTTCCTAATGGTAGAAAAATAACATTAGCTGTGAATAAATGTGAGTTTATGTACCATTCTGATAATAACATACTATTTCCTTTGATTTTTTTTTTTGCAGCAGGCTTTCAGATAAAAGCACCTTGAGTGATCTCTATACTGAAAAGGTATATGTGGACAATTACATTTTTAGACGCCTACGTGCAACTTTTAAGGCGCTCAGCTCTACATATGTGCTACTTCAGTTTTTACTCAGTTGGTGGCCAAAGTTGAGTGCTTGTACATTTTTCAGTTATGTGTCAGATTAATTAATGCAAGTCACCTCCACTTCTGTCACCTATTTGCTAAAATATTGCTTGTTTTTTTTAAAGGTTACTCAGAACAACAGGGCAGGGTAAATTTGAAAAAAAGCAGACATCTTTTCCATCATTTCCTTTAAAATTTTACTCAACAAAAAAGTTGTTAAATGTATAAGTGGAGTTTAATGTTGTAAAACTTTGACAGTGGTCAAAAGCACAAATATTCTTTTTTCAAAGTGAAATCAAACATATGAAGCCTGTTTCATCACTCATATAACTGAGGAAGATTAAATGAATTCTTCTGAGATGATGAAAATGTTATAATCTTTATTCTCACACAGTATTTGGGTCATATCAACAATAGCAGATCTTTTCAAGAGCATGCTTAAAAACACCCCATATGGAGCAAAGAACGGACACTTTCATTCAACAAAAGCTATTAAATATAATTTACAGGGGAGTGAAATCTTCCACCGAAGACAATGATCAAAACACAAGTCAAAAACTTGTCTTCCTTGATATGATATAGACAGTAAATTCAAACTCATGAGATTTAACTTCTCCATGGTCCCAAATTAACTTACAAAACTTTATATATGTATATATATATGTACACACACACAGAGACACATAAAAATGTGTTACACAGACCAGCAATGTTAGAAACTATTGTCATGATGTAGGAAACGAACCAACAAAATAAACAAAATACCCTATAAGAATGCAGCTCACTGTGCACTTCAACTAATGTAGAATTGACTGTATTGCACTATAGTGATTTCTACTGATTAAAATGACCATAAAGTGTGTTACAACATATTCCTCGTGTCCTCCCTTTTGACATGATCAAGTGTCTTGTCGTGACACTTGCTTTTTTTGTTCTGGTGTGTTTTGACATGTTTTGCCAAGTGGTCACTCCTCATGAACCTCTTGCAGCAGTCCGGACAAACAAAGCGCTTCTCCCCCGTGTGAGTCCTCAGGTGTCTCTGCAGCTCATCCGACCTTGTGAAACTCTTACCACAGAACAGCCAGTTGCACACAAACGGCCGCTCCCCAGAGTGCCACCTCAGGTGCGCTTTGAGGTGGGAAGTTTTCCCATAAACTTTCCCGCAACCCGGTATGTGACAAATGTGCTGTTTCTTCTTCCCAGGCTCGTCGCTGGACGAGGAGGACTGGCAGTTCGGACACCTGCACCTCCTGCACCGCCGCGCAGTTGCGAGAGGGGACTTTGTGTGCAGCAGAGCAGCGATTTGCGTCTGGTATTGCGCAAAGTCCGTATGTCCCAGAACCAAGCCTCTCTGCAGCTGGAAGCGATGAGGACCGAGGGAGGACGAGTGGCTTACATGGTTCCCCTGCTGGAGGCTCCACCACGGAATATCCTCTCCAGGATTTGGGGACAACTGTCTCTGCTGCTGGTGCACAAGGCCGGAAGGACCAGTGACAAAACTTGGCATTGCGGGCGGAATGGGAGTTGGAGCTGCGTAGCTGACAGCGGGGACGTATGTGGGAGGGCAGGTCGACTGCAGAGACTGCATGGAACAAGGTAACATCTTCACAGGGGAGAAGTCATAGGGGTAAGAGGGGTCCGCCGGAGGGGTGAGGGGCAATTCGTGGTGCGAGCTGAAGGAGCTCTGGATGTGCGCAGACAGCTGGGGCTTGGAGGATAGTCCGAAAGTGGAGTTGCTGGCCAGGCTGCTCTGAGGGTTTCCCTCGTTAGTCCACGGGTGAAATAAACGCGAAGGAGACCCCAGAGTTGGGTCGTAAGGGACCTGGAGAAAATCTGTGTGGTTCGATCCGTGGTGATGCCCGATCCGGTTACAAGTGGCAGCCAGGAGAGCCAGCGGAGAGTGTTTACAGTTCTCTGGAGAAGAGTTTGGAGTGCGATCCTGCACAACAGAGACACACATCCCCTACATTACAATCTTTATTCAACACATTTTATGAGGTAAAACACGTATAGTGTGCTACTTTTTAAATACTCAGCTGAAGAAATTGTTTGTCTGAATAGTTTGAATTTCATCCGCACTTAATGGTGATGTGACATAAAAGTTGGGTTTATGCAGCAGCAGGAATCATTAACACGCAAACTATTAGCGTTAGTAATTAAATTGTGTGACGCTGGACTATCAAAGCAGCTCCACTTGTATCTTTGGTGCATGCATATGTATTTATATACTGTCTATGAGGCTCACCATCCAACGGAAAACAGCGCGGATGAGTAAGTTATTAAAGTCGTCAAAGTAAACAGAAACTTGCGCACAAACCTGCAGAAAAGCGTGGAGTGTTTCATTCCGCAGTACAGCCACTGCTGCCATGGTAAACGTCCTCCCTCTCGATGGAAACAAATACAAATAAAAGCACTAATTTAAAGAAATACGAGCATTCGCAGTAAATATCTTGTTTCGAGCAGGTCTTCGCTCCTCGGTGCCTCCTCTCCCCGAGATATCCTTGGTGTATCTGAAGAGTGAGGGATCACTTCTTAGAATTTGATAAGGACTTTGGTGGGCCGCCAGCCAGTCAGAAATAAGATTTATTACTTTGAAGTTTGCCGCTGCCCAATCATCAAAGAATAGCGGCTCTTTGAGAGGGGAAAGCAAATCCTTTGAATCCACAAAGCTCCTATGGTGTGTTTGTTGGTCTGGATAAAGGAGCTGATTATTAGGGGGGATGGGAAGGGAGGAGATAAAGGCGGGACAATTAATGAAGTAATCACTATGTGGGAAATGTATATACACAAATAATTGGATTTTCTTGATCAAAGACCCTCATGCCGCCTGGAGACCCTAGTATTGGATGCTGTAGTCATCTGATCCTCTTTTTGTAATTAAGGATTTGTAGCAGAACTCTATGTGACAATGTGACATTGTTATCTCTGGAGATCTCCAAGAGCGTTGCCTGGCTGTTTGATGGAGGAGAGAGACCAAATCAAGTGACTCAACACAAAGTTCTCATCTCTGAAGAATCAGCGTCTCTTTTACATTTCTAATTTGAATTAAAATTTCTTTGTTGTGTCTTTGAACCACAGCACAGCATTAAACACTTAATTATGCCCTCTCTGAATTATTGAAACAGCCCCCCCCCCCTTCATTCATTTCAATCAGTTGTTTTATCAGATCCTTCCTAATTTAGACTTTTCTTTTGCTCTTTTTGTGTATCAAAATGTAAACCCTGACAAACTTTTTAAAATCCCAGTTAATTCAAATGCTGTTGTTTAACATGTCACATAAGGGAAACCTCCGTTATAAAATCAGGTGACAGGCTGTACTTGAAATGCTGATGTCTCAATTGTTTCCAACTTGTCATGTTAATACATCTAGGGAGGAAGTTCACACGCAGTAAACGCTCTGCAGGAGCCGAAACAAAGGTATTTATACAGTAAGGGGACGTTGACACAGAGGCTAAACTGACATATCATATTTTGCCTTTTGTGTTTTAATGAAGGCAAAAGTATGTAGTTTCCATTTGATAATATCCAAACTTTTGTAGCAGAGCAGTTGAAATGGAAGTTGTAGTTTTCTATATCAGCTCTCTGATCTTTATCTGGCTTCCCTGCAGAAACAATCACTGTCCTCTCAACTAGTTTGGAGCGGCAGATTTTGAATTAGATCTGTTCCTTTGAAGGGATTAATGTTCCCAGTCCTCTCCCACGGCTTTACACACAGTCATGAGGGAAAGGGGGAGTCCTGCTGGGCTGCACTGGAGCCATGTTAAACTACAAAACTGGCTACAGGAGTGGTGTAGTCACACTGTTGACTGATAACAACTAGTGCAGATTAACCTTGTTTATAAGTTATAGCAGCTAGTGGTGGTGAAGCTTATAAAAATATACAGAAAACAGGAAGGTCACTGCCTTGAAGCTGAAGTCGTTTACACACGAGACTGCATGTACTTCTGCAGCAGCCTGTTGCAAAACATATCATAGAGGTCACGGATGCTTTTTATATGAATAAATATCGGTACCATGTTTTTATGATGCTATGAAGATCAATTAGGACAATTCCTGCATTTCATGTTACAAAAATCATAAATAATATTCATACCTTTATAACTCTACAATGAGGTGGATTTTTCTGTAAAAATAAAAAGAAGAAAAAAACTTTTGATTAGTGATTTATAAACATACAGCAGGTGTAATGGCTTACTAGAAACTGGAAATAAGAACTCGTTAGAACTGTCTGACCCACATTTATAGCTGTTTAGTTTTCCACAATCCGGTGAAAACAAGTGTCAGGCAGGATGAATTAATTTATTCTCCTTAACTGCTTATAATTGGTTTATAAAGCATTAATAGATTATCTATTAACATTAATAAATCCATTAGTTAAAACGTATAGCCCCTTTGTAAAAGGTGTCGTGCTACAAATATTTGACCCTGAATGTCACTGTGAAATAGCACAGAGGTGAAAAAATAATATGATCAGAAGCTGTAAACTCAGTTTACCAGCTGTTAGTGAGTCACCGGCCACCTCAGACGTCACAGTGGTAAACATTTTTACTGTCTACTCCAGATGTTTGTATTTGTACTGCAAAGCGCTGTCAGTGTTTGCTTCCAGGTTTAGATGTCAGATAAATGTCAAATGCTGTAATCTGCTCTCTTATGTCAAACCTGACAACTGTTAAGTAAAAGGAGAAGCCACCCTAAGAAAAAAACATAAATTTCTCGATGATCCTGAACAGCAGCAATGATTAAGGATTGATTTGTGGACGTTAAAACAGGAAATATTATTCTGTTTTAGGGTGGATTTTCACATAAATCAGCTTTGCATGTGAGCTGTCACACTATGCAAGGCAAATTTCAGCCATATATGACAACTGCATGGATTTCGAGGAACCATCAGCATTACCAAATTATTGATATCTTCTTTTGAGATACTCGGTTCAGCTCTAAATGCAAGTTCTTACATTTTAATGCATCTCAATAGGACTCCAGCAGAGGGATGGATTTGGCTGAGCAGGACTTTGATATAGTTTGTAAGAAATTCATAACTGTGTGTTTGACACAATGTCCAGTCCCCGAGGTAATTTACTTGCTCCAAACCTTTACCATCTTACGGCCATGCCTCAAGTTGTACGGGGTCACCTCGGCAGTGCTTTGGCTAAAAGAAATTCCTGTGGCATTTGATGGGAAAATTAACTTGGAGGAACTCCCTCTGCAATAGTATTCTGGCTGTAGACTCAAAGATTTGGCCCATTCCTGTACTTCATACAGTACTTTAACGTATTAAGCAGAGAGAGTTGATCAGCAGAAATACTGTCACACACACACGCTGCTTTTAGGATTTAGCAGAATATTAAAATATATATAAAGAAATTATAATTTTTAAGTTTAAAGCAAAACAAATAATCTTCAAAAAATTCAACAGGTTACTGATATTCTTCATTATTTTCCATTAGTCATTAGTTTTTAACATGTAATGTGCAAATGACAGCAGTTGTTGAAACAAGAGATGCTGTTATACCCCTTTGTGCACTGTCCATAGAAGATGCATAGATAATTTGATAATACTGTTTTATACTGTTGTAATTTAAACAACATATATTAAATAAATCTAAGCTGATCACACAGTCAGCCCATGACAATCACCATAATGCCAATATTTTTGTATTTACTATGATTTTCAGAGATGTGTAGGTGAAAAAGACCAATAAATACCGGTGAACCCAAAAAAGAATACACAGATAACCAAAATGTAGTAATTTAAATACATTTATTTAACTGATATAAAACAGCAATGTACTTGAAATAAATAAAAATCTACAATAGATTTCAAGTGTGTTGTTAAGATGCAGTTTGTTTTGGTCCAGTTCAAAGGTTAAGAAGGCATTCTGCAAAAGAGAGAGAAAAACCACAATGACACACTCAAAATTTCATTATCACTGTTCCCCTTTCACTGAACATCATTTAATTTGAAAGATGAACATTGACCCCAAATGGTGGTGAGAGGACGGAGCGGTATATTATTTTGACATTTTGAGTGAAGAGAGCCTGGTGGATTTGACAGAGTCGAGGGGCAATGCCACAACACAAACCCTTTTTAACTTTCCATATTCTCCGGACAGTTGGAGAGAAAACAGGTTCCACATCTGTCTCATACAAGAGATATCAGAGACTGGAGATGGGAGAGGGGGAGGGGGTGCATGTGTGAGAGTGAGAGTTAGTTTGAGTGTGTGGGAGAGAGGAGAGGCGCTCGAGGCTACTGGGTACTTGAGCCGCTATAATGGTGTCTCGTATGAGAAAACATCTGTGAATTTCCTCAGTGATCTACAACAAAGTATAACTCAGAGCAGTCACTCAACAGACCTTTGAAGTTGCTGTCTGACAGAAAGCTGCCATTGTTCGCAGCCCCCAACACACAGAAACTCCAACTTTGGTCTCACTAATTTTCCCTGCAATGCGATACAACTCTTTTTTCTCTCCCTTCCAAGCCTATGAAGCTGGGGAACTCTGCATATTCAAGAGCAAAGAGCAAAGCCTTGGCAATGTGCAGGGCTGGCCCGGGGTCACGTAAAGGCGGGACAGGTCATTTTACCTCCTATCAGCCCACCCTGAATGCGTTAATCCAGCCTTAAAGAGGGAAATCTCCTCCTCTGTGATGATGTACAGAGTTACACCCTGCAGTGCTTTACTGGGGAAAATACATAATTTATTTTAAGTAATGTCAGACCAAATAATTTGTATATTCAAGTGTTTTCAGCTTAAAGACAGCTTGTTTTGGAAAAAGTATACTGAAATCTTTCAACAGTCTCTCACTTTAGTGACTACTTTTAGGTGCTTTTCCTCCAGTGCACTTGAGAAAGGCACTTTGAGCTACTCCATACAACGTCTGGTATGCAATTATGTAATTGTGGGAAACATTTCATGTATAAATGTTTCAACCAAACAACAAATTGCTCGTTCTAAACTCCTTGAAAAACACAAAAGCACGCTGGGCTCTTCAACAAAGTGCAAAGTGTTTTTTGATCCTTTAAACATCGATGTGTTCAGGTTTGTAACCTTCTTTGAACATTATAAGAAGATCCCACGTTGCACAAGGCTAAATAATCTACAAGTACATTTACAAATACTTAGAGAAGTTATTCCTGGAGTAACATTTTTATTTGTTATTCCTGGAGAAGCAATCGGACAAATTGAAGTGAAAACATTTTAGAAATGAGTTTAGTTTCGCTTGAAACAAGCAAAATTTAGTTGCATTAAACCATCTTGACATTATTTCTTAAAATGAATCAGCAACCACAAGTCTTAAAACAATCATCATCACACACAGCTCAGTGTAGAGGCCAACTGATTCTCAAACATTCAAACTCAAAATCATATGTGCTAAATACTGAACCATGACCCTAACTACTTATTAATAATAATAATAATAATGATAATAATGATGATAATGACAGGATTTATTGATCCTCTTTTTGGTGGACAAAATTTGCAACTTGTTGTTGGACAGCTGCAGCAGATGATGGCGCTACTGTTGGGGTTCAGGGTCTTGTTCCAGGACACCTCAACATGTGGCCCGGAGGAACTGGGAGTTGAACCACTGACCCTGGGGTTATGACTGCTCTACCACCTTATGCTATGGCTTTAGCTATCAGCGCGGTCAGCAGATCCATCAAGTCTAGTAGACATTCATGTTCCCCAGATGATGATTCTGAATGACATTGGTTACCCCCTGGCTTTTAGCACCACCATGAGCACGATGTTCTTCATTTGTGTCTCTGAAGAGTATCTTATGGGATATGTGAAGAAAATGTGATAATAATCGAAATGCAAAAAAACCCAAAATGACAGCAGAGGGGTTAAAATGCACAGTTAAAAAACTAGGAGAAATGTTGTAGCTGTGTTGTAGCAGATTTTACTACGGTTACACCGACTATTTTGTCCTGACCTCAATCAAAGGGTTATTTGGTAGAACACCAGGTGATACATCCCAGCTCCTCCTGGCAGTGGCAAAAAGACAAGCTTTCTGTAATGTGTCCCAAACTGAAACAAGGCCGTTGTAATTCTCACACTGTTACCCGTCCAGTGTTTATTCAATGGCAGCTGGTCACACCATCTGGGAAAGCAGTGCCGGGGCAAAAAAAACAAAAAAAAAACAGGTTACACCTTTGGCCATGCCAAGTCTGTGTGTGCCCCACTCTGTCTACAAACTGAGAGAGGCTAATCACAATTTCACGCTCTGATTTGTTAAATCCCATTCCAGTGCTGGAGGCACCAAGAAAACTTTTCAGTCAATAAATTTCATGGCATACAGGATAACAACTTTTCTGTTGAGTTTCTATTGTTCTACATAAACCTTTTCCAACTGTATGCCTCTTTACAGTGGGAGGATACTGAATAGTTACATGTTTCTTTTGCAAATGAAAAAAAAAGGAAGTTGTAATTTTGACCAAAACATTTGGCCACCTCAAAGATTAGTGGTCAGGAACAAACCCTCATCTCCTCATGCATGAGTTTTATATTCATGCAAATGTTAAGCAACAAAACAGTGCATAGAGCACCCTCAACAAACTGCAGGTGTGAGGAAGCTGAAACAAAAGCCACTGTTACCCTAATGGTATCCCTTGTCATTAAGAGACCTTTGATGTATGTACTCAACAGACTCTTTTATCTCCTTCTTCCTCTCTGCCTCTTACTCTCTGTCTCTACCCGGCTCAACCAGTTTCTTTATTAACGTCGTCTTTAGGGAATGTTCTTTTGCTCAGAGCCATCAACATACATCTGACATCTGGCTGACACTCATGTATGTCACTTTCCTTTCCAGCAATCATTAGCCAGCATCACAATGCTGAGTTTGTTAGTCCTCTGTCTGCGAAGTTTGTTGGAAGAAAAACTATGAAGAAATGGGATTTTGCTTTAATTTTTTAATTATCCAAGAATTATGGTATGTAATCATAATCCACTGTGATGTCACTGAGGTGAAAATTAGACACATCTGGATTTCAAAAGCACGTAAACTGCATTAAAACAGTATTTGAAAAGGTTGCACATGAAATACTGGTATTCAAACTGTCCCTTTGAACTCAAAGGATATAGAAACAGGACAATGTTGGCCTAATTGTGTTCTCTCTTTGAAGTGAGACATCACTATTAGGTGAAAAGGTAAGTATGCGTCTTTAGAAAATAAAAGCTTTTCATCATTTGTTAAGGCTCCAGCTTGAGCGATTTTCATAAAGGTGGTTTAAAACTTTGGATACCAGTGTTTGTAGCTGCTTTGGATGTATCTCTAATGAAAGTATGGCGCATGAAGCAAATAGCTAAAATGGCAAGAATAACGCCAGAAGTAACGTTAGCCACATTAAAGGAGCCGTCTCTCGTGCACCAGATGTTGTCAGATTTAATGAGGAAAAAAAGGAGGGAGCTGGATTTATGAAGACGTATTAAAGAAAACACAGGTGTCTCAAATGCAGACATGACACAGCATCTGTCCCTCGGCGGCCTGCCTGCAGACCTGCAAGACCACCAGGAGTCCAAGCAAACACAGAAGCATCAGTTCATTAGGGCAGAACATCTTTCATGAGAGTGACAACAGTATTTCATAACATTTTCCTTTTGCAACACATAATCAGCTAACCAAGGCAATTATGTACACACCTCCGCTCACCTCCTCTCATATGCTAAAGCAGGCAATCAGCCAGGGAGTTAATTTGGCAGAGAAAAACAGGGGAAGAAACACCCACTCTGGCACCATTTGTCACCACAGTCCAACCTTGTTATTCAAACTAGTGAGCCTATTTGAAATTCCTCTCCATGGTAAAACAGGGCCAAAATAATCAAGGGAGCATGATCACACTTAATTGATTCAGTGTACTTTTAAGATGCACTACAGGGTGCTGGGGTGACCTATTTCAGACTGCTCTTCAGAGGAACCAACTATCCCAGCAAGGGAGTAATGCACAATGAGGATTTTAATTATGGCAGGATCTGTGGCTACGACCGGAGGTGAAATGCTTCTGAACTGACTGTGACACCACATTATAACTCCGCCAGTGGTCTGGGGTATTACTCTTTGAATTTTCTGTGGCGTTAAATATGAGCATGGAAACAGCTGATTTCTACTTTGTCTTTTTCTAGAAATAGCAGTGCACAGAAAATTGACATTAACACAGTTTTTAGATAAATTTTGTTTTCAAATTTCATTAAATCAGGTGTGTTTTATCTTTTCTTAGTCTTGTTGAGGCAGTGGTGGAATGTAACTAAGTACATTTACCAAAATAATGTGCAATTATAGGTTAATTTACTATTTTATTTCCATTTATACTACTTTATACAGTACTTCTTTATTTTTCTTTTTATCAATGTACCTGTAATTCAGATTTAGAAGGTTCTGAATACTTTTAACACCACTGATTTGTAGATGGTGTTTTACTTCCATGAGATATTTTACATCTCAGACCATTTTGACTAACTACACTACTACCACTTGTGGCAGTTCAATACAGCATAGGCCACAGTTACAATAGCTGAAAAGTAACATATTTAAAGCCCACGTGTTGTCTTGTCAACAACCTCATCTTCATTTTCACTAATGCTGTTTTAGTCACATGTCACACATCTTACATGCATTAATAAGAAGGAATAAAAAGGATAAGCTATTCAGGCAATGAGTCAGTCCAGTGTCTGACCTCCACTGTACTTAGCAGTGGGATCTGATGGACACTTTAGGCCTTTTTGAACCTACCAGGATTTGCGTGACTCTGAACTTAAGTGAAGCGGTCTCGCTATCTAGGCAGAACTCTAATGTTTTCCCTACTGAGTATAAGGAGGGTGAGATCCTCAGTCATACCACCCTACTCTTCCTATTAAGATCAAAATCTCCTCTAAGGCCCTCGGGTGTCAACAAAGGGAGATGCAGTAAATGATATGCAAATTGAAAAGAAAAAAAAGCTCCACAAATCAACTCGCCAGCCCTACATTTCCGACACTTCACATCTTAAAAGAAAATTCCTGTATTTAGGGTGAAATTCAAAGTGAGGTCTAGCTCTGCCTCTGTGAGGCTATGTGTGGTGATTCCTGCACTCAGACAGCACAAAGCCCCTCTAACTACAGGCAGCTCACTGTGGGAGAACTCGTTGGGAGAGTCTTGGGTTTCAGAAGGATTTGTCTCTGGATCCGTCTTAGATAACAGACATGCTCAAAAATAGGTAGATGTTTCCAAGTCTTATTAACACCGCTGCGTTTAGATGCAGTACCTGCAAGATGAGGGTCTGCTTTTTGTAAATGTGGAGTAGCACTGAAATGATGGGTCAAATCCACAGTTAAATCACCAGGAACTAATAAGTGACAATTTCAGTAAGCCTTATCAATAATGAAGTTAATACACCAAACAAACACTTTTTTTATCAAAACAAATTTTGTTTTTTTCAATGTTTTTTGACTTGAGATCAGACTGAACAAGATAACTGAAGATAATTACTTATTAATATTTTTAACATTTCAAATGAGTCCACCAGTAAAACAATTAACAGCTACATAATGATAATAATCAGCTGCAAATCATATGCAGAGTTTAAGTCTTAAATATAAAAACTACAAATTGATGCTCAGTGTTTCACAGTGACTTTGCCAGACATTGCAAAGTTTCTTAATGAGACCACCCCTCTCACTGCACCACATGATGTATATGTGTACTGTCATTAATTAGTTTATTTATGCAACATCTGTACCAATTCACAGCCATTTATAAGCTGAATATCTTTTCATTTCACACAGAACTCAGAAAACAGCATCAAGGCAAATTCAGGATTAGAAAAAAAAAGCTATTTTGGTAATTTCTTGGTCTGGAGCTTCTCTTATCTCAAAACATAACATCTCCAACTATTATCAAGCATTGTGTCTATAAAACTCTTGAAATTCATATTTACAATGGCAAATTGCACAATTCTTATAAATCTATAGTTTTAATGTCACTGATACATTAGTGGTTCCTGTAAACATATTTCTTAACAGCTGAGGGCATCTCCTACGCAGGTAGCGTAGTCTCCACTGTTCCTACTTGCCCCACATACAGTAACACAGCACATCCAACAGTGAGGATGTTCTTTGGAGTGTCTGTCTAAATGTCTGGTGCATCTGTCTTACCGGCTGACATTGTTGTAAGGCTCAGCTCTGACTGACGAGAGGCCCACTAGAAAGGGCAGAAGGGGGGGCGGTCGCGTACTCTTCCTCAGGGATTGACTCCACAGTTGACAGTAATTTGTAGTACTCATCTTCTCCATCCAGCACTTTGATTTGACTGTGATGTGAAAGAAAAAGTGAAAGTGGTGAGAAGTTGCTGGGATACAGTGATATTGAGTTTTCATGATGGGATGAAGAGACACTAAGAACAAAAATAATATTTGCAGATGCAGACACACAGGCATTGTCCAAAGCATCATGATCTGAGCCAGGATGTAATTTATACTACAAATACAAGTCAGACCTTCCACAATTAAAATTAGCATGCTGACAAAGCCTTAATGTGTAACCTCCTCTCTAATGACGCAGAGCAACTGCTCATAAAAAGCCTGTTATTTTTGGCTCTCCATTTACATTATAAGAAAACAACTCCATTTCTGGATTCTCCTATTTCACAAAGGGCCTGCTCTGTTTAGAGTTGCTGTAAGTAGGAAAGCAGTTATTTACCCAAGTTTTCTCGGCTTCCTCTTGCTCCCTTGGTAATCCAGAGTTCTCTGAGGAAAGGGCCAAGAGCACACAGTCAAAAGATGAGCAGAGAGTCATTAATTTTTAATTCAAAGTGATTTTGTGTTGAATGCGAGCAGATGCTGATAATATCAGAAGTCACAGCATAATTTTTTCTGATCAAAGGGCTCAAGTGAGTCTGATGAAGCATGCATCTTGCTCAGCTTTGATAAACCACATCAATTATTCACCGTGAAGGCAGACATCCTGACATGAAAGCAACAGATAAAGAGCATAAGCACATGTTCAAGACAAGAGGCAGAGAAGCGTGGGGGTGGGGCTCCAGGGTCTGGCACAGGTAGGTTTAATTGTATTATCATGTGGAACCAAACTCAGACAAAGGCCTTTATCGGCACTTTGAACTCACATTTAGCTGGTTGTAGTACAGGCTGTCTTCAGGGCTGTTGAGCAGCTTGGGCTGCTGGCCCCGCCGGCGAGGAGTTCTCTGCTGCAGCTTCATCACTGGACCTGCAACAGAGGAAACGCGAGGGCAGTGATCCAAGCGAGCAAAACAACAACAAGCATCAACATGATACCAACGGTGATGACAGCAGCAGCAAACAGAATCCGCCCTTGACTTTTTAAATCTGCACCCTCGTGTGACAAAATGGCAGAAACAATTTTAAATTTACTTAAGTGAGATTATGTAATTTCATTGATGAGCTGACTCAATACCAGCTTACGATTACATAAATCCACAGTTCAAACCACATCTAATTATATCTCTGCTCACAGGTGCACAGCAGATGACACTTAAATTTGTTGCAAAGCTACAAAGCAGAGGCAGAGGTGAAACTGTGGCGTGTGTGGTACTGAACACACCTCTGACTAACCAAGCATTTTCACTAGCTGTGACTAAAACAGCCAAAAGAGAGGAAACGACACAACACAAAATGCACAGCACGTGTGCCAGTTACAATAAAAGCACAGCAGCTCTGACCCTCTTCACAAATAATGTGACAGGTCTATGGGAGTTTCTATGTCAGAAAACACCACCTACTGGAGTGACTAAGCAGTAAGCAGAAAGCAGAGTTATCATTTGCTGACGGCCATAGGAAAGCTAACATTGTGATAACAAAGCGATGGCATTAAAAAGTGGGGCAACATCAAAAAGTGCTAAGAAGCTGATTTCATTATTTACTTGTTGTAAATATTGTAAATATTGCATGGACGTGTTATTTTAACACTGAACACTTGGACTTGAGTATTTGCCAGCAACTGAGAGTAAATTAAGTATTTTAATAGTTATTAGCTATGAGATTTGAAAAAATTTGGTTCAAGGAGGGAAATACACTCCTTTTGAATGCGCCTAACATTGGTTTCAGTGAGGAGTTATATACTGATGTAATTGCAGAGGTATTCACTGATGATGTTGTGGGAGGCTTGTCTAGTGATGCTGACTTTAATGAGCCTTGTTGAGGATACTTGTGTTCTGTTAATAAGGTGCAGTTTTCTTGCTGAAGACAGTTTTCTGGACTACATGAGCAACAAGGATTAACTACACAGAATATTGTTTATGTGCAGTTAATTATTTGCCAAAATAAAAGATTAGGGTCAGGTAGCAGCTGCTAATGTATTGCAACTGGAATTAGTCAAGCTGTCAATGTCACTAATGAGGGAGGTAGAAATCCTCTTCACAGCAATAGAATTCAGTCAGGTGGTGGTCAAACACATACATCATGTAAAAGACAAAATAATACTTAGAATAGCTAAGGTTTAAGTCACTCACTTTTCAACACAATAAAGAGCAGATATAAATTCTACACTAACTTTAAATTTAGTTTTCCACCCTGCTGTAACCTATAAAATGTGAGACCCAGAGCGCACCTTTCCGAAGCCGAGAGTCACCGAACAAAATTTCGTTATGTGTAATGCATAACGACAATAAAGACTATTTGAATCTTGAGTCTTGAATCTTGCTGCCTCCCACTGAAAACCACACTCACTAATCTGTTGATCAGAGCAAGAATCAATTCACACATTCACATTCCCGCCCACTAAAGACTTTTTCTCAATTTCTTCTCCTCTGGTGGACAACCAAATCTTTGGTAAGCTTATTTCCATCATTCAACGTTGTGTACTGAACAATGAATTATTCATTGTTCAATGAATGAATGAATTATTCATTGTTCTACAGAAAATGAAGTTTTACTGACATCTCACTAAAGACAATGAGCTCTGTGATAACTTGATTATTCAAACATAAGACAATTCTTACATTATTCTACGAAGACGCGCTCTTGGGTCTCAGATTTTATAGGTTACAGAAGTGTTTTTAAAGAAGAAACACCTTTACAAGGAAGCATCTATATTTAATGTCAGATAACGTTTCATCTTCTTTGCCTACGTTTTGGATGAGACAGGAGATTTCTTCATCATCTCTTGCTACCTCGGCTCCTTTACCTTGACTAAAGCTGCATTTGCTTTTTCCATCTTAACACTACTTTGTACTCACTTTGAACAGACCTCATCACATCTCAATCCTATACATCAAAGAGCAGCCCCCCCATCCTCCACCCCCCATCTTTCCTCAGCTTTCTTGATGTTATTCAAACCAGCACAGGTTTACTAAAGTCTCACTTTGTAAATGCCCAGAAAGTTCCTGTCAGTTCTGAGATATTAGCTAACTTTTACCGTGAATCTTATCTATCCATGCCTCAGAGGTGCTAACAGTCCATGTGAATCCTTGTTACCCCCGAGTATTTGAGGATATCTGGATCCCATGTAGCTCTAAAAATAGCTGTGAAAGAAACAGCAGCTGGGTGTATTTCAGCTAAACAAGTAGCTTGGATTGTCTTGCATCAAGACCACTTTTTAGGTTATTGATATATTGACTATATGGTATTTCGCTGTTAAGCTTCGTGAAACCTAAAAGAGCTGCTGAACTGATGTGAATAACCAGCTCAAATAAGTATTTACACGCTATTTAATTTAAATAATGTTTGTATGTAGGACATAGTTGAGCTAATGATGCAGAAATGGGTTTGATAAACAAATGTTTTATTCCCCTGAAATTGCATCAAAGCGCTCAATCACTAATAATGAATCCTGACGGCCTTGAACACAGTTTCAAAATGGAATCATATTGTTAAATAGACTGCATAACCTGTTTGTGTGTTTTCAACAAACATACGTTTTGTTTATACTGAACAATAGGAACTCTACAAATACTGTATAAAAAGTAATGCACTGACTCAGACTAGTTTAAATTAAGCAGGGTAAATCCATAAATGCACCGTCCCCTCTCCGTTTTGGTCCTTCGTCCAGATTATAACTTAGTTTTTCTTTTTCAAAACAACCTCTGGAGTGTGTAGATCTAACACCACCGCTTTTCTGTAAATCTGTGCTACATATCGAGATGTTAAACAGTGGTAATGAAGCTATGTGGTGGTTTGGGGGTATGGGGGAGTGTTAGAACACCAGCCTTGTGTCATAGTATGTATGGGGAAAGCAGAGTGTCCTGGAATTAAACGTCAGCATGATGAAATGACCTAAAACAGCCGGTAAAGACAGATGATGGCCAATGTAGACTTAGTCTTAACTGTACATGTTTGCTTCAGACCCATCATTGTAGCTAAAAACACTATACACAGTAGTATAAGTAATTTCAATATATGTAAATCATTACTGCAGTGTTGGTTTAGAAATAAATTTCTCCTACTATCACTCAAATCTAATCTTTTGATAGTTGCTTCATCCTGCTAGATCTACTGCTGCAGATCTGGAGTTACAAACATGACACACAGAGGTTCAACATCTCCATTTATCCATTCTGAGCTGCAGCGATTAGAGCATGTAGCAGATCAGAGGATGGGTCAGGCCTCCCATCTCTGTGCCTCTGTTTGGGAAATCACTGCCATTTGATCCAGGCCAGCCCCAGAGGAATGCTGCTCCTGCAGATATATTACAGGCAGGGAGGCTGCCAAACTGGCTTCTGGCATGAAAGCTCAGTTTGGACATAGGCAAGCAGAGCTGGGAAGGGGTCAGACAGTGCCTCACACCGGGGGTTTGCTAAATGATCGTGGGTAACGTCTGCTGTTTGGGGTGGGGAGGAATAATGGTCGACTGGGAATACAGAGGGAGTGGGTTCATACAATATTGATTTCTCCCTATCAAAAGAAAGCCAAGCAGAGTTTGCTCTTCATGGTGAGAAACTTACATATTGTACATGTTTGCTTCTTGAGATAAAAAGGACTGAAATTCTTTTTGAGATAGGTATTTCTTTCATTTTCAAAGAGCTGCAGATGACTCGTATCACATCTCTAAATACCACTTTGAAATCCCTTGAAAATCAGAATGCTCCTCAGAAACAACATAAAAGAGCTGCTAAAAGGGATTTTTAGTGGAATAAATTAGACATGTATCGATTTACTTCCCAAATGCAATCACCTGACTTCTCCCAGACCACAGAGAACCGCTTGGGCTTTGTTTATTCAGATGGAGGGAGCAGAGGCACCAAAAGGCATGGATTATAAGGAAAAATCATCAGCAGGGCCTTTGATGTCTAAATGAGGCATGTGCAACCCAGGCCCCTCTCTTTACCTCACAACTGCCTGTTCTCACACAAACACACACACACACACACACACACTCACATGTATGGGCATATAAATCCAGACATGTGCACTCAAATGTGCACACAAACACGCTCACACACAAACACTGACAGTAAGATATCTTACATTAAAGAGCATTTCCAGAACTTTTCAGGGACTCCTGAGATTTATTACCACTGTGGTCATTTTTGACATCATACTTAAATGGCAACTCATGTGCTTTAAATTATAAGACAAACTGGTCAGGACCTACAGATAATGCTGAAAAAGAGTAGTTCCTGCATCTGTTTTCACTAATGCAAGCAGAGGATGTTGTTAATAACAAGCAATTTTTCACACTGAAATCAATCATTTCCCCTGACAGCTGACTTGGAACTTTGAAGAAAGAAAGAAATGTTTGCATGGAAGAAAAATCTCTGAACATTGTGAAAGTCAATCATTTGTCAGAGACATAGTACATGTCATTTATAAGTGTAACCTTGCAGGATGAGTAAAAAATAAGTAGTAAAAAGACGTATGACATACACAACAAGGAAATCGGACCAAAAAGAGATCAAAAATGCAAACTTATGACGACCTTAAGGTTTTTCTCTCATAACCTGTGAGATCCCTAGTAAATCAGAAAAAATATGGTTTCATTAGCATTAACAAAGTAATGAGGTTTAGTGTTTAAAAAACTTTTTGAAACTACTGTACATGACTCAATCCACACGTGCGAAATTACAGAGAACTTGGAGTATCATTTCCCACCTTGATTTTACATCTGAAGAGATTATTCTGTTGGAATTGTGATGATGAGTAGTTTGGAAGTACATCCTGTTAACTACTCCCACTGACATTAAGAGGATTACGTAGGTAGCGTCAGACAGAGGCAACTCCTTCCGTTAAGTTGAGTCTTTCCTATCCCTTCCAAATCTCTGCTGCCGCTACGTCAAGCCTGTAATTTGCCTAAAACTGAAGGCATCCGGTTGAGAAGCGGCAATACGTGGAGACAGACAGATAAATCAGAAGGCTGAGAGACAGCGAGAGGGAGGGAGAGTATTTGTCTAGAGAACATGGAGAGGGTGGATCATTTGTCTGGCAGATGCAAAGTGATACAGCGATGCTGTATGTGGTGGTTGTGATGGTGGGTTGCGGAGCAGCACCTGGTGGCTGCAAACCTTGTGGGAGGACATGTGGCAAGACATTTAAGAGCTGAGGGAGTGAGAGGAAAAGAAAATGACATGTACTGGTGAGTGTGGGTTTGACCTCAGTGTGAGTAAAACAGCATCCATGTTTTCAATAAGCGCAGAAGTTGCTATAAAGTGCAGAGAGAGCTCTGGGTGACAAACAAAATCAGTTCTTACTGAGTGTATCATGCTACTATGGACTGGGGGGATATAATTATAACCAATGCGTTAACATTAACTTCAACTATTTTTCCTCTTTCTTCTCCTCGTCTCATCCCTTCAAACGACCAGGTTAACTATATTCCAAAGCACAGAGGTAATTGGTCTCTGTGTTGTGGCTCCACTTTATCACTGTCTCTCTCGTGACATGTATGTTTACCACAACTATAATCTTCAAAAAGCCTGTTAACATAAGTAGCTCAGCTTTCATAAACCATAAAGTCAGCTCTGACTGATCCTCAGCACCATCCTGTTTACCACGCTGAGAAGCATAAGCAGCGCTCTGATCATATCTGCTGCTTCCTAGCAAAGGCTTTCTTTCTGCACATGCCTCTGTGATTCATTTCCAAACACGTTGTGTTAATATTCGGGCTCAGGAGACAGGTGACGAGAGGTGACATCGTCTTGACTGTGCAGCTTACATGAGTACACTGTGTTTATTTTTTACTTTTTCACTAAAAAAACATGGGAAATCAAAGAGACATCAGAGAGCGCCTGGAGTACAGGAAGTGCAGAACTGTGGGTATTTGGCAAAAGAGTGAGAACAATCATCTTACTTACTGTCAGATATCAGTGACAGACATCTTTACAAATCATCTGGTCTGCTGTGTTTCATACATGAGGAAAAACTGATCTCATCCTGTGCAGCACAAGTCTTTGTTAAATCACTTGTCACCCAACGTCTGTCATACTGAGAGGTTCCAGGTCATGCCCCTGTGTTTTGGCATTACTGGGTGTAGGGTGTGGAGTGTGTGTGAGTCTGGAGGAGTGGGGTAATTCAATTTCCATGGCTAATTTTCAGTTTTTCTCTACTGGTGTCCTGAAACACTCCAGGTTAAGCTCCAGACCAAGAGAACTGATGCGATCACCAGAGGCGACAGCAGGATGAGACACAGGAAAGAGCCTGGTCTCCAAACATCTGGCAGGGCAAGGCTTCTATGACTCGCTCAACCTCAGGATAAAAAAAAGGGCCCTCAGATCTGCAGGGATCAAAGTGTGCCCTGGGTGCCTGAGCCACCGTGGCCTCCCTCGGCATATTCAAATGGGGTTTCCTGAAAGAAGTCGGAGCCACAAGCAAACCTTGTAACGCAAAGGAACCAGAAGAAGGAGCAATGATGAATACCTGAAAATCTGTGTGCTCCCCACAAAACTAACAAAACAGTTAGTGAAGCCTTTGGCAGAAAGGAAGTGGATCTTTTTCCTTCAGACTTAAACAGACTGTAAGTCAACAGATCTTTTAGTTTACTTAATAACACAAAAATATCTCAAATTCTTTCTGCCATAAATGATCCCAATAAGGCTGAACTAGAAAGGTTTTACGTTGCACTAGGTCACAGGTTCACAACCTGAGGGTCAGGACCCCCTGACAACATAAATTTCAGGGGTCACAAGATCAGCGTAACAATTAAATTTCTGTCTGTAGCTCATGTCTTATGGTCTTGAAAGGCGTGAAAAAAATGTCAGTGCAGTGACAGTATTTCAATTTCTCAGTTTCTTTTCAGCATTTAATGAAATAAATTTTCTTCAGTAGCAATTTTTTTTCTTCTTTGTAGTTTCAAGGCGCTGACAGACTTCTACATAAAATTCTCCTAAAAACTACACTATCTGACATGAGGTTGGGTGTTTTCACTAGTGATCACTGAATGGTCACAGAAGAAAAACAAAAAAAATCTTAGCTTTTGCTGTCAAAACTGGAAACTTATACATCTTTGGACCATGAAAATTGTCTTAACTCATATCCACACTAAGGCTATGAGTTGTAAGATGTGGTTTCAAGTAGACATCGCTTCATTTTAAGAAACCAGTGCTTTGGGTGGCACAGTTGAGCGCTGCTGTGTGCTACATAAGATGGTTCAAAAGCCCACTTTTTAATAATAATACTGGAGTTTTATCATATAAATACTGTATATTTCAACATGTTTTACTAAAAGGGAAAAGGAAAAGGAATTTCACTTCCACACACACACACAACTTAGGCAGCTGAATGTAAAACATCAAAGAAACAATAAAAACAAGATGATGCAAAGCTCTGTGTTAGAAAATGAGTGGAAGCTCCAGTGATGCAGGACAAAACACACATTTATGCAAAATGTACCAGCATTCACTGCAACGTTTCTCTCCATAATGACAATGACATTATAAATCCATCAAACACTGCCTGCCTTCAGCGGCAGTGATGCCTGGGAGCGGGGGGTCACCTGTATGCAGCATTACCGAATTAGCCGCTATCTAACCCAGACCTGCTGTGGCGTGCTGACACTAATCCTGGGCCCACTGGAGAGCTCTGTCTGCGTTACATTATCATGTCTAATCCCCATAATCTCTCAGCCGCGCTGCTAAACGATATTCCACCTCCGTCTCTTACCTCATACCCCTTTAATAACATTAATGAAGGGCCGGGCCCCTATTAACCAGGCTACCCTAGCGGTGGGCTGGGTGACGGCCACAATCAGAGACCCCCTGCACAGTCACCCATTCAGCCTTCCAGGCAGCAGGAATTAATGCAATTCATCGCCTGGGGCAAAAAGCAAACCAAACATATGTTCAACAAATCAGGGTTTGTGTATTTTCTTGTCACCGTTACTGTGCAGGTCTATTAAGGTCATTGATGAGATCCTTAGTGAAGGGCTCGCCGCGCGGGAGAATGAAAGCTTTGAAGTGCTCAAGCCACTTTGAAAGCCCCCCCACTTGCCACGAGACGTTTATGACGAGCTGACCCGGGTTATTAAAATACCGCAGAAATGATCACCCATAATGCTTCTCTCTTTCTGCCATCAACAAAGAGTGGCAGCAGAGGATTGGCTGGGATGAAAGGTTGAAAGGGGTCCCGTATTAAAAATGGCACTTTATCCATTAAAACGGGATTTCTGCTGTCTCTTTGTGTAATTACCTGCACCCGCCAGCTCCGTGCTCAGGCTTACCTTGTTTACACTGCATGTCTCGCAGTCTAGCTGTCTCCCTGCAAGGCTTCGTTACACTGTCTCCTGCTCTGCCTTTGTCTCTCTTGACGTCTTTCACTTGTCTGTCTCGGCTGTCGGGGCCAACCTTGAAAAGAGGAGGCGTAAACACACCCAGAAGAGCAATGTCAGTGAAAGCACTGGATAAATAGACACAAGTTAAAGCAAGCCCCGTAATGTGTTTTTTTCAATTTAGTCATGTAGATGCTGTATTCATTTATTTACAATTTGGCACTCATATAACTCAAACCCATTAATGTGCTTTGCAATGTTAATCAAATGCTAATGCAATTGCATATTCCCCCCTTTACTACCCTGCCTCCTAGCAAACAGCACCACACTGACTTAATTGTGAGGGTAAAAAACAGTGCATACAGACTTCCTCTCATATTTAATTTTATCTTTGAATAAAAGACCTATAGGAAAGTATTAATCTGCTTAACATTTCTAAGTACATCCTCCAAAGGATTTTGCTTTTTTAATCTTACATATGCTCAGCAGAGTTACTGGCAAAAACTGTACATTTTCCTCATTTCATCCTTTCAACATCAAATGGTGAGCAGCAAAAATTGGATCAGACTTCAAAGACTGTGATGTGCTCCAAGTCACGGAGTGGCTCTTCTATTTCACATATTGAATCCGAGCAGGATATCAAAGTGCTACCAAAGAACCTCAGGTCTTTACTAAAAAAGGGGTCTAACATCTGTAGAAAGAGGAGCGCAAAGACAAATCACCTCAGGGAAGAGCGAGCATTTATTCTCAGCCGTGAATTTCCAGCCTTTTGATTCTCTCATTCGCGTACCACCCTGTCTTCTCCGCTGAGATGGAGGTTGGAACAAGAGAACTCTTTTGTCTCAAGGACTCAAAAATTTCTCAAAGAATAATCTGGGTTAAAGCTGCTTTATAGCGGAGCAGCATTTTACATACACTGGTAAAGTCAGGCATAAGAAAATGCTCATTGATATTCAGTTACTTACATTTCCTCTGTGTGTGTGATCTCTATGTGACTCTTTGCTCTTTGGGTTGTTAGACCTGTGAAAGCAAGATGCGTTTTATTAAGTAAAATAAACTTAAATACATTAAAAAAACAATTGTAACTATCTGGTTACTACATAGTCATGTCAAATTGTTTGGACAATAATCCCTAGCATTAATCCTTATTCCTTATTTAGTGGTAAAAGACACTTGGTTTAAACAATTGGTTTATGACTGTGCAATTTGCAAAAAGCGCGACAGAGCTACGTTTCTGTGTGATCACTCATTGTATCGTTATTTTTTTTTTTAAAAACAAACAAACACCAAAGAGACAACATCTGCAAACACAAAGCTGGATGCCAGCTGCAGTCATGCTTCAAGTCTAGAAAAACAAAATCTCATCCAGTTTGGAGTTGGTGATGCAACTGGAGGCTCTGCTGTTTGGATGCAAACACAGAACTGATGCGTGGCAGAGAGGAGGGATATCAAAAGGGAAAAGAACAGCATGTAGGTGAGAACATAGATCTTACAGGAGGAAAATGGGCCAGATCATGTCAAAATAAATCTATATGGATAGATTCCAACACTGATTAAACAGAATTGTTAAGTGGAGGTTTGAAGTTTTTCTCACCAAGGAATATGATTGTAAACATGGAGAGAAAAATCCCAGATGAGTCTCTGCTCAGTTTGAGTATACAACAAGCATAACATTTTCTGATGTGTAAATCTAGTATTTTGGAGTTTGAGTCTGGAGAGAGATGCAAAGCGTTGACCAAAAGTCAACCAACATTTGAACAGGGTTTGTGCTACAAGTAAACAGGATTACTACACCAACATTTTGCATACTACATTTATCATTTTTACTTTCTTTGTTATAGACACTGCACAATAAAAATAAATAAAATTCATGAATGATCCCACTTTTATATACATTTTTAGTATGTTCTCCTAAATCAAACGTTAGAGAATATGTAACAACTGATAGGTGTGAGTTATGGTCCAGAGAAAAACTTCACACAGAGCTACAATTGCCATCAGCACCATGTGTGCTGCTGTTTACTTGGTGGCTGCTCCCCTGCTTAGCACATACTTTCTTAATGACTGGCCTGCCCATATGCTGAATAAACACAAAATCCTCAGCTTGTACATCTGGAGACCAGTGCAGCGCCCAACCCCATTTGTGGTCAGACAAGTGTGCTATCTTGGTGGAAAGATATTTATTAGGTTCAAAAATCTGAAAGAGCTAGTGTGCAGGGAGGAGCTTTCTCTTCTGCTTAAAACAACAGTACATTAAAAAGGCAAAGAGAGACCGTTTGGCAGGGCTAAATATGAGTGACAGGTATGTGAGACTTCATGCTCAATAAGCTGGTGATCACAATTCTCAGTCAGATGTGAAGAATGTTGTCTGCACTACAAACAACTGCAGAAAATATTCTTTCAACAAGAACAGACCGCGAAGGAAAGAGACGTCAAAGCTCACCCTGTATGCACATCCTTGGTGGTCTTTCCTCCAGCCTCAGGGTGACATTTGTGCCCTTGAGGTCGATGGTCCCGGCGCACCCGATGGCCCCTGTAAGCTGCACAGGATATTAATGTCAGATATACTCTCACATGGTCAGTAAACCACTTTCTTCTTTCCGTCATCGATTTAAAACAATTGTGAAAACACAACATTAAACCGTGTATTCAAAACACTGCATTTGGTTGGTTGGATGTGAAACGTGTTTAGCTTCCGTACAACAACGTGCGGTGCGGCAGTGAGAAAATGTATGATTATTGAGACAACTGAGCTCAGATGGACGGTAAACGGAGTCTGCTGACTTACCCTGTCAACAGGCTTTGTGTTTTTCTTGTAAAATTATATGCACAGGAAAAGAAAGCTCAAGTACATTGTTGAGCCATGGTTCTATTTTGCATGGTCTAATCTGATCAACGGTGAGCATGTCCCCCAGGCCCCGCTGAGATCTGAGAAGCCACCAGGCTCATACATTTGAAAGGCATCTGTTTATTTTCAGAATGCAAATGCATCCCACCTCAAAGGCTATAAGCTGCAGAGAACACACAATGTGAATGTGTTGGAGTGCTCTGCCGGGGGGCTGAGGCCCACTTATGTCAGGTTCAGGTTCTCTTTCCCCCCACCCCCCGAACCCCAGTGGCCACACACAAACATACTTCACTAAAGAGAAAGACAGCAGTGACAGAGAGGCTGTCCTCACACCAAAACCATGTTTACCCATTCTGCAGCATTATTTACAAGTGTTTAAATAGAGGACATTTACACAAGGTGTGCAGGCGACTGAGATGCTCCAAGTGCCAGATGAGGGCAGCCCTTAGGAGCACCAGGGGAAACAATGCCAAATCTCCTCCCATACCCTCCTCTCTCCTGCCCCTTTTGGCACCCTCCCTGGTCCTCCAGTGTGAGGCTCCAAGGAGGGTGGGGGAGGGTGGGGGGGACCCGGGAAGGTTAATGTGCCCACTTTGATCTTCGTCAAGGCACACTGAGTAAGAATTAATTTACATTTCAGATGAAAAGGTTGACAGTATAAAAAGGCATCTTGTTTCTGGTATGTGAGAGCTGTGTAATAGGCCAGGAATTTGAGAGAGGAAGTCGTGAGGAAACAGAAGGGATAAGCCCCTCTCTTGCCTTTACTGGGAAAGAGATGAAAGGAAAAAAAGGATCTCAGTATGCACTGTTCTACTGAAACATGGGGACCAAATGCTGCCCAAACTTTCAAAAGCTTTTCTTTATGCATTATTAATTAATTATTACTGTTTCGTAGGCCACTCATTGAGATCAAAAAGGTGTTTCACAAAGATGTAAGGTTTTCAGGCCTTTATCCCGTTTCCTTTGGAAAATATAAAAAAGTGAGAGAGTAAAGAAATGTCTTGAATTTCCAGCAGACACAGGACTACATGAGAAATTCTAGAGGTCTGCGCTTAAACATATGAGGAACTTTATCAGAAAATTAACACATTTCGTTACCTGACTGTATGCGAATTGCAGCCTCTTCCCAATCCTTTTTTACTTGCTTGAGGTTCTGGCGAGCAACATGGCCCCTCCAGGCTAGAGAAAGAAGAAGATTGTGATTGTGTGTGTGTGTGTGTGTGTGTGATTGCTGACCTACCTCTGTGAAACAAAATAGACTCCACATACTACACAAGATCCCACTTCAAAACACTGCTAAACCAGGTGGCAGAGGGATGGATCCCTTTGAACTCTCTGAGGTCTTATTGTCTGCTCTGAAGCATTGCTCTTAACCCTCGTAGGTCACATTGTGGTTATCAAACCCATCTCTTTTCAGAAGACCTGCTACTGCATAATAGACTAGATGTCGTTAAAAAAAACCAAAAAAGCAGCGCTCAGGTTAACATCAAATTTAACCTGTTTCATGATTACACAATGAAAGAATGAAAACCATCCTTTATTTGCATATTTTTTACCTAAGTTCGAATAATTCCTTTCCTCATTTTGCAGTTTCAATAAGTGTACCTGACTGGATGATGACAGCTCCACGGTTCCTCTTCTCCTTCTCTTTCCGGTAACGTCGGGCACCTAGCCAGCCTTTAGTGTAGGCTTGCATCACCACCACCCGAGCTATCACCTCCCTCAGCAGCAGGTTCAGCTGCTCCACATGGTAGTACCTAAGAAAAACCTGACAGGAAATTTAACGTAGGTTAGAAAATGTCAGCATCTCAATGTACTGTTTTTACACTTATATAGAATAGAGAGAGGTATACTGAAACACAGTTTCTTATTTGTTAATTTGGTGTAATATCCATCACCTTCGTCTTCCCCAACACCCAGCCCTCTAACTTGGCTCGCTCCAGTATGGCAACAACGTTCTCTTTGCTGGTGTCTGGCATCTGGTGAGCCCGAAATGCAAGGTAGTAATATCTATGAGGGGGGTGGGGGGTGGGGGGTGGTGGGCAAACAAAGAAATAATGAATCGTTTCATTTACTGTAGCTATACGAGTTCAAAAATACATCTAATTACTTTTTGAGGATTACTTTTCAAGTGTTTGTTGATGTTTTTTTGACATTATGAATTTGCCATAAAACCTCCTGTGTGTGCTGCAGGACGGTGATCCACAAAACACAAAGACACAGTGCTAAAATTAAAGCAGAGAGGAAAATGCACAACACTGCGCAAAAATAAAATCAAGATACTACAGTACTGGTGACGGATTCAGGCATGTTGTTAATAAAATGCCATTGATAGATTTTAAAGTAGTAGTTTGACCTTTAAGGAATTAAGCTTATTCAACAAACAGCATTTTAAATTTCACGGTTTACACAACACTGACGTAGAAGACGTCGATCTGATTGTACTTTCGAGTTGAAAGTTGATCACTCTAAATGGTCAAGCTCAAGTTTCATTTTACTCTACAAATACAAGTGATGTTAATTTTCTCATCAAACTTTCAGCAGGAATTGCACAACTATTCTTTCAAACTACTACTACTTTGGTCTGCTTTCACATTACTATAGTGTGAACTCTGAAACTTAGGATTGACAAGTAGAAGACAAGTGTAGAAGTAAATAATCAGATATGTTATACTATTTTAAGATCAGATGCCTCAGTTAACTGATTCTTTAAGCTTCCTCCTCCCTAGTACTTACATGTTATTCCACACAACTGCTGGAAGCATTGTAAGAAGCGCCAGCTCAGTCTGAGAAGAAAAATGAGGCAGACTGAGACACGAGTCTTCAACAGAGGCCTGTTGTTGGAGCTCGTTTGAATGAACCATCGTCTCATATTTCAGTGACCGCAGAAGATGCCCATCAGCCCGGGCCTATCAGTGAGTGTGCATCAGCTGAACTGCATGTTTTATCGCTGACATTGTCTGGATCCATGCACTGATCCACTTGTTGTAGTTTACAAAATACCAGCACAGGACAAAGTGGCTCTAACTGTTTGCTCAGGGACATCAAGGCTCCGAAAGTACTCGTTCATCTCTTGTGTTCTGGCGCTGGTCAAAAAGAAGAACAACAACAAGAAGAAAAACGTCTTTGAACTCCTCTCCCCGCCTCAGTCTACAGCCTTTCATTCTAATTCCTGTTGATACCTGTTATTTCTTTGATGGTAAATACAAAGCACTGCTTGGCAACATCAGACAAGCCTTTGATATGAGAGCACAAATTTAAATCAGTTTTCACTAAAAGTGCAGTTTAGCCGTTTGGGTCTGTTTGTACGATTTCGGCCAGGCTCAGGTAGGATGATATGGATTCAACGCCAAGGTTAAAATGAAGTCTGAAGAGGTAACACACCCTCATGTTCACACGCATATTGCAGAGAAAACATCAGAGCAGGTGACTGATGGTATTTCTGATGGTATTTCAATAATCACTCATAAACAGTGGAAGAAAAAGCAGAAGATATGAGGAAAAACCATGTGGTGATTTGAAGTTTTAGTTCCTGAAATTAAGCACAAATTTTATGCTTCCCTAAAGCAGTGAGTGTAAGCAGCCATCTCTTAGTTTTCTTCTCCTACAGGCCACAAGCCCAAGTTAATTAAAGTTTATCTTCATCTTAAAGTCTGCACATTAGAGGTGGCTGGAATATTTTTTTCAAAGGAAAACTGATCAAACATTAGTTTCCTTGAATTTTCCCACAGACTCATCTATGTGTATTTTTAACACAGGGACAGCTGAGGATGGTTAGGTTTCTACTTTTTAAATTTGGGGTTGGACATAGTGAATAAAAGTGTGGAACACTTATTAACAGTTATCAGATCCTGTCCCACATTTTGAAAAACAAAAACAACACCCTTATGTAAAGCCCCCCTAATGATGAAATCTTTTTAAAATTGCGTTCTAATGCACACCAATGGGACAAGGAGAGTACATCTGAGCTTTTCCAGGTCACTGAGTTGAAGAACAAACTCTTTATGAATACTAAAAGGAAATCCATTAAAATGCATCCTTTATAATCACAGTTCCTCCTTGTTTGAATTTCATCCATATTTTCCAGACTGGAATATCCACCTAGTTAAAAGAGTTATAAGATTTAGTCTTGCACCATCGCTAATGACTGTCAATTAGTCAGCCTCCTGCTCTGCTCAATTTGTACTCCTATCTAATTAAAGAACTCGTGTTTTTGTGTGATGCAGAGAGTAGCTCACTTGTTCTGAACAATCCCTGGGGTTGTCAGTGTTTGGCATGTGTGTGCATGCTGCATTGTAGAGGCGCTGCCTGTCTCGACTCTGCTCTTACCTGTTGACAAACTCTTCAAACAGGATGCGGTGGGAGTAGCCTTGTCGGCGGATGTTCACGGTCTCCAGGATCCCCGTGTAGCGCAGCTGCACCATCACCCTCTCCTTGCTGAAGCGCAGCGCCTGCCTGTCATCATTGGGCTTGATGCAGCGTACAAAGTGTGGCTGGCCCACCACCATCTTAGAAAGCAAGTCCATCAGGGAGTACTGCAGAAACATAATGAGGCAACAACGACCAGTGGACAGAGGAAAGGAAAGGACACCGGAGAGCAGTTATCATATGAGATTGTCTAAGTCTGGTGCTGTTGTAAGTTTCGTTGTGATGATTTGCATTTCAAAGAGAATCCGACTTCTTCCAGACATAGATGTGTTTGTTAACAGAGTACACGCTGAAAAGTAATTGACAGTATTAATCAGTCCCAGCAGAATTGAGTTTTTATTCTCATATAGCAGATGTGAACTGAATTGGCAAAAAAAAATAGTGGGAATTTTTTTGTCCGATTTTTAAAATGAACTAATACATTCTATAATTTTATCACTTTATTAAAGTGACAGCCTTGTTAGTAAACAGTTGTCCATTCACACACCCAGCAAACACAGAGCCACATTAGCATTTACATTTGGCCACTCGATTAATGTTAATATTCACACTGCTTTTAGCTGTTTTGTTGTGTTTCTCTTTGTGTGTGGAGCAGCTAAATGCTCCACCAGCTAGCTGAGAAAAACAAAACAAAAGCCCTTGAGTGGCTCAGTCAGTGTAATCTCTTCCTGCAATTCTTTTATTGTGAAACAACTGGTTCTATAATAACTTACTGTGGTGACTATGATATACGTTTTTGTACTGAGGAAATTAATAATGTAAAAATATAAATGTTAACATAATGAATTTACTATGCAGAAAAAAAACCCATTCGTATGCCACTGTGGGTTTTAGCTGCATCTGTATCAGTTACTGTTGACACAGTAGATTAAAGTTAATCAAACTGTAATGTAGTATGAACTATAAACAATCTGTAATGCTTTAAAACAGTAGCTGTGTAAAATTAGGAACGGCCAGATTTTGTTGAAATCTGGATCAAATCATTAACTACAATGCATTGGTTCTCTTCAGGCTTCTGTGGTTAAAGAACAGAAATGATTTGCAAATGAGAAGTCAACCGGTTCTCTGTTGGTTGAAAAGCCCTCAGTTTGTTGTCCACAGAGTTTACTACTTTAGTCATAAGGTATGTGCTACTACCAGACTGTCAAATGCTAACTATCTGTGTAAGTTAGTAGAAACTAAAGTGTGAAGTGTGTAGCTGGTCATAAGTCCTAACATGCCCCTGAATTTGTCTTATATTTAGCCTCTGCTTATGTTCAGGCATTTGCCATTCTTACAGTATAACCAACATCAATAATGGAGTTAAAGTAACAGAGAGTGAAGCTACATTAGTCCAAAACAACTTAGTGCAATTGCTGAACAAGAATCTTATAGTTTACAGTTTTCTAAATTCTACAAAAATCGCATTTAGATTTATTAGATTGAAGATGTTTCATGTTGTGAGACAGCAGAACAACGGGGAAAACACCTACACGGAAATAGGAAGCCACAGTCTGTCTCCTCATGTTGGTGGTTTCTTCTGGGTGACGCATCATCTCCATGGTGTCCACCTGAACATAAACATTCACAGTGAACATGCTGCATTGACAAACAGGCCAAACTCTGACCAGGAGCATCACTGAAAACACAACAGATTCAAATGAGCTGCTGTTTATTTGCAACCTGAAGTCCTTGGTGGGGCTCTGTAGAGATAAAGGTATTATTAGAGCAGGTCTCCTTGCTCTAAATGGGCCAGTTGGGACTACACAGCTGTGCTAACTGTGCCGCCTGTATAACATAGACCCATAAACACTTAAAGCTAACAATCTAGAGAATATTTCTGCACTGCTGTGGGGCATGGGAAAATTGCAGCACTTTCTGAGTAATGAGACTGGCCGTCACCAAGCAGACAGTCATCCCGACGACAACAGATTAACGAGGACACAAAATAAGCTTTCTAATGGCCTTCGCAGTTCATGGCTTCATCAAAATTAATGATGCAATAGATATTTTATGGTAAGTCTACATAGCAAAGTGCATATCTTAATACTTTATTTCATCCTTGCATAGAGAAAAAAAGGTACGTCAAATGTTCTCGGCGTTACACGAACAGAGGAAATGGATGCTTTGACACTTTGCTATTCTGAAAGCAGATCATACAGAAATACAAACCGCTATCTGGGACTCACTTCCACTCTTCTAACGACTGTCACACTGCTTTAATCTGGTTGTGCTGGTAACTTTTTGTAAGTGTCACTTTCTGTCAACTTTTCATCAGCTCTGATTGAGAACACGGCGGCATACATATTACATCAATCACGCTGAATTGATATTAAGTCCTCTCTTGTTGAAGAATATCGGAGTTATTTGCCTTGTGGTGGTTCAACGAAGTTTGACTGTTTTTCACAGTTTGTCCTCCGAATGATGACCTGTGTTTGTGTCTCATATTATATTTCTATAACATAAAACATAGTCAGTACTGTGGTTGTGTAAAAAACAAACAGACTGATTTGTGCTGGAAGAGTCCACATGATTCAAAGCTAGTTTCAATTCAAAGTTTTACACTGATGTTGAGCGGATTTCCGAGGGTTATGTGTTTTCTGAACTGGTCTAGGATTTAGAAATAGTACATTAAGATTCAGAAACTTTGACTATTTTTAACAGAGGTCTTACCTTCAATAGGTATTTGGGAGACTTTGAGTACAGCACATGTCGGCGAATAACATGGAAATAAAGGAAGAGAAAAGTGGATAGACAAGAAGTAAAAAGGCTGAAATTCACCTTTAAGGGGGATTGTCCACAGTAAATCATAATGTCTTTTCTTTTTTCTTCAAACCAAGGAAAAAATTATTTGCCAATTCACAAATATTAGATCTTACAGACATTATGATTTGACCAAATGTTCCCCTTTAAATGGAGCAAAATAGACACAGTGAAATTTCAGTTTACGTGTTCAGAAGTGAACAGAAGTGAAGAAACTCTCTAGCTAATTGATGCTACTAAGACAGAGTGTAGAGTTAAAATATAACAGGGCACTGAAAATGCAAGAAGAACCTCAGTATGAACATGATTCATAGACATCAATACGTGCACGTTTTCATTGTTCTCCTTCGAGAGTTGCTACATGAAAAATTACTGTGGAGTAATTTGTTAATAAAACTTTCATGGCCTCTAATTGAAGCATGTAGATACACTGATTGTGGAGAATCTCCCAAAATAAACCTTACATTTTATGATACTTTACTGCCCATTAACAACAAAACAACAACAGTTAGTAAGTCTGAGAAACTATGTTTATGTCAAATGCCAGATGGTGATGCTGCATCACCGCAAGCAAGACAGCAAACATAACAGGGTAGTCAATTAATGTGGCTATGCTTCACAGCACAGGTTTTTTCTAGGCTTCTTATGGTGTGATGCCTGTGAGCAACAAATAAAAAAACAATATGCTCTCAGATGTGATGATTTGTGCTACAGGAGCGTAAGCCTCACCTTGCTGCGTCCTGAACTGAGCTGCGGTGGTAGAGATCTGGAGGCTGCAGTGATCCTGGCCCTGGACGTCGCCAGATTCCCTGTTGAAAGCCAAACCATAAGACATTCATAAAGAGAACGTGTCAAGGCTTATTTAAAGCTTAAAGAATGTGAGCTGCTGCATGAAATGAGGGGATAAAACTATTATTGAGAGTGAATTACCAAACAATCGCAATCGCTTTTCCAGCATATAAAATAAAAGGAAATTTAAGTGAACAACTACACTGCTATATTGACAGTAGTGTTTACACTGCAGCACAGTCTACAAGACAGCTGAGAAAGAGCTAAATCTGAGCTGAATCCCATGGACTCAGGAGCGCAGCTGCGTGCACAGCAGTCCAACAGCCCCACACACAGCAGAGAGGATATGAACATAGCATATGCAAGACAGTCTGAACATTTCAAAGTTTCTGCACAAGATGTCCAAATGTTTTCTCTGGCTATATCTTCAGAGGCTAAACTGTGATTAATAGCAGTGAAAGAAGCCTTTGAAGCAGGATTGGTGACATCAAAGTCCTAATCCATGGGTGGCAGGATTTTTATAATGAGTGGGAAGTATCTTAACACATTTCAAAGGGTTTACTCCATGAATAAACAATAGCTGCACAGATGTGCCACACACACCTTTAGAAAAATACGTCTGCAGACACAGGAGGCAGCATTACCCAAGCAGCCGTGTATGGCAATGAGGAAAACCTTTGTAAGTTTTTTAAGATAAAGCAAAGTGACAGGCCAACAATTGTTCTAGATTTTCTACTGCACACAGACGAACTTCTGAAATGCAAATATGTAGACAGCTTCTGCTATATACTTTCAATACTCACGTCAGTTGTTAAGGAGGTGGTCTGACAACGAGCCAAAAACTTAAACACTGGATCAGAGCCTGCGTTTCTCAGCGGACTATGCAGTGTAAAGTGTGCATTAGAAGCACCAATCACACAGTGCAGAGATCAAAATCAGTTTATGATGGATTAATTAACAACAAGACCACTTCTAACTTTAGACAAAGAACGTCATATCTGTGCCAAAGGTTTTTCCAGTGAGCCGAAGCAATGTGGTGTCTTATAGGATACACACATGCATGGACACATGGACATGGACACAAACACACACACACACACACACACACACAGCTGTAGTCAAAACTACCCAAAACATATGATGTCAGATCACTTCAAAAGGGTCTTTTAAGTGATTCTGCTTTTAGCATTTGACAGCTATCTGCTAAAATCTATGTTTATTTATTAATCTTCTTATTTATTTTGTTATGAGTACATTTTGCATTTGGCAGACAAACAAAATTCTTGATACTGTGTCAACATTAAAAATGTGCGTATTTGTTGGTAAAGCATTTGAAAAAGTAACCTCGGGTTCTGAATTGGAACCTAAAAATAGAAGAAAGCAAAGTGTAAAATATGATAACATGGAAATATGAGCAGTTAATTTGTCATTATAAACACGTTTGTGAGAGGGTCTTGTGTTTGGGATCACAGGGACAGATTTTACAACCTCAAACAGCCCTTCGGCACAATCCACACACAAAAAAACCCCACAAAAAATCTTGAGAACAGGAGCCGGGTATATTACCAGCACACAGGCAGGGAGGGCCCCGCTCCAATTAGCCCAGAGTAAAGCTGGATGGATTAATTGGAGTGGGTCTTGTGCAAATGAAGTGCGCTCTCTCCTCTCCCCATTAGTGCTGCTGGGCCAGATCATCTGAGCACATTTGTCATGATGAATTAGCGACTGCGAGTGGAACGGGCTCGTGGAGTGTCACTGTGCTTTCACGCCTCTCACTTCCACGACACCATCAAGGGGAGATGAAGGGGCTGCGCCGCAATATGAGAAACTATGACAGTTGTACCTAAGCCTTGCAAATGGACACTCACTGCTTTCTTCGTGTATTCCTCGGTGGGTCATATTAATTCATTCTACTGGCGCGTTTCATATCCCCCTCCTGACTAGATGATTAGAGCATGGGTTAATAGTCAGTATCCTCAAAGATTTCTGCCTCCCGAGACATGAAACCAAGGGAACACCTGTGATGTCCAGCCTGAAAGCAGACCTTCTAATTTAGACAGAGAGGGAACTTGTCTAATGATGTGGATAATTATAATTCAAACACAGACATGAGGAAGAAAAAGGAAGTTTTGTTATTTGACAGTGGATTCAGTAAAAAAAAAAAAGAAGAGCCTCACGTGTTTTCAATCCAACACAACTCGTGGCAGTTTTAACATTTGTCCGCGCTCTCAAATAATAACAACAAAATGAGAGAAAAGGTTAACAATGAAAAGACAACAGCAGGTGAGGGGAACATTTCCCATCAGGTCATACAGTCAGTGGAGGAGCGTCCTGCTGATCATTTCTGCTTCACGCATGTTGCTCTTGGCATGGACTTCCAGGACAAACACAGAGAAAGGCAGGGTGGTGTGTGTGGGGAGGGGGCACAAAGAGAAAAAGGCTTCCTTGGCATCTGTGCGTTCACTTTGAAAATTAAGCCCAGCAAGAATCCAGTAGGGGAAAAAAAAGCTCAAGCTGGCAGTTGTATTGGGGTTCTATTGACAAGAATAGTCAATGTGCTTGGGATTAAAAAGCAATCCCGCGTTCAATATGACACCTCCCTACATGCTTTTATGACTGCCAGTGTGCGCCTTGTACTTCAGAAGCTGTGGATCGAGCTGTCGACACAGGGGACAATCAAAGTTGTAAGAGAGAGCAGCCTTCTCGAGCTGAGTGAGCAGACGCTCGGTGGATATCTCAGCTGCTCTCCCGCTCTCTTTCTGAAAACATGTGATCTAGAAACTCAACTCAGCAACCAAGCAAATGAGATTAAAGCACCCATAACCCCACGCAACCCTCCCCACCCTCCATAACCACCACCGTTTATGCCTAGAGATGGCTCCGGGGGGCTGTTGATTTAAATGCCATCCACTACTGTCAGAGCAGATCAATCACAAAAAGCATGGTGTAATTGGCTTTTAGTGACAACACAGTGTTGCATGTATCAAAGGATGTTGTACCATGTGACTTAGGAGAGCCAGTTCCTCGCTATTGATGTGCAGGGCAGTCGAAAATGCCACTGCTGACTCAAAACATTCACCGACACTACGATTAAGAGAGAAACTGAACAAAAGTATTACTCAGTGAGTGTGTCTCCTGGTAGCAAGTGTGTGTGTAAGTCTGTGGTATCTGCCCACTGGGGATGAAAAAGGCTTCTTCTGGGAGAGAACAAAGAGCCAAATGTGTCATACTATATGGGAGAAGCCTGTCATTTCCGCACAGGAGAATCTCCTGACATGAAGGCAGACAGAGGGAGATGCAGAGGATGGGAGAACTACAACTGTGGCTGCATGTGAACATGTAAAACAAATATGTAAATTGTTTGACATGCATGAACTCAACTTGAACTTATTATGACGTTAGATAATGTGTCTCACAGGGGAATACTGTAGTAAGAGCTTGTTTCAATAATTCACACGGCTGCAACGTTAAAATACAAACAAAACCTTATCACAAGAAATGTGAGACCTGAGAAGAGTAACCAGACACACTAATAAGTGTCACATTAATATGGTAAAGTAGAAAGTAGTGGAATCGACATATAAAGCTGCATTAAATGGAAATGCAATATAATATTAAAAATATTTGTAGTTATTTTCCACCACTACAGACAAATATACAGAAAACCCATTTCAGTCACCAATTCCGAACTATCAGGTATGAAACAGATTAAACTCATGCCACTTCTGCGTCTTTCTGGCTTTAGGATGGCTTTTCAAAGAACTGATTAACTATCACAACAACAGCATAAATACATTTTATTTACCCAGAAGCAGTTGGTAAGATGCTAAATGAACTCAACTACTCAACCTCATCTTCTTTTCTCAAGTAAAATATGAAGAAATGTGTTAACCTTCCATACAACTAGCAAATCACACTTTAGTAATAATAATAATAAGTAATTTGCACACATTTGCATATACAGATATACATATATTTTGGTGCTACTTATGTTTAATGACATGAATATTTCAAATGCTCACCTGACTTCTTCACAATAATTCACAATGACAACAGATTAAACCAAGACTGTGCTGATTGAGCTCATAATGATGATTGTTCTACATATAACAAAAACCTTTGCAAAGTTAAATGGTGCATGTCAATAAAAAGAAACAAATGTAGAAAATACATGTCTCTCCAATATCTGTGAATGTGCCACTGCAGAGGAATGCATCACCCCACTTTTGTTGTGCTCTAAAAAAGGCTTGGCAGTCTTAAAGTGTAGTGTGCATGTGCAGATGGGCAGTGCTTCAAGCAGCAGAACCAGGCAGCCCTGTGGCCACACACACACACACACACACACACACACACACACACACTGCAGGCTGCCCAGGCCCTGGAAGGCCTGACTGAGCTCAGCCAATTCAAACACTGTCATCCCCATGATCTGGGAAAGGCCCTGGCTCTGAGGAATTTGTCCATGCAAATACATTGCATTTCCTCTGACAAAACACCACCACATGTCTAAGTACCCGCATTCTGCAGGACTCACGTGGCCTTGCTATGCACTGCCTGTGAGCTTTTTATTTTCTGGGCCTTCCTAGTTCCTCCTACTGTTCTCCAAACATGAACTGCATCAACACCACGACACTTAGATCCCCAATCTGGAAAAAACGTAATTCTTAAATATTATATAAATGTGGACTCTCTCTTATATTTTATATCTAAAATGAAAGGGAGAAGAGCCTGTAATGAATTGTTTGTGTCACTGCAGTTTTATATGCCGAAATATTAACATTCACTGCACATGTGTCTGTCTGAGGTTTGACATTCCAGACCCATTATTTTACTTCCATCATAATGTCAGGCTGCAGGTCTACAAGGGTGTCCCCTAGTGGTGGTACTGTGACGAGGGGACTCAGAGTGTGAAACCACCCTGGTGTAAAACAGATTTCCATCAGATCCCCCAGATAATAGTAATTTCATAGATAACAGTGAATCCATAACATGAAGTAAAATGCAAATTAAGTCCCCCCACAAATTGTACCCTGAAGAATAGATTTATCATTTTCTTATGCTACACTATATCTCACTTTAAACTGTTTCCACTGGAGTAGACTGCTTCATAGCTTTTATCTAAGTAGATGATCTGCAGTTTCTCAAAACTGCAATAAGACAATGGGACCTCTAACTCTAAAAAAAAATAGGAGAAAGCTGACTGCGGGCAAAGACACACTCCTCTAAATGAACATGTAAAAAAAACTGTACATTTACTGCAAGTCTCAGTACATTTATGAGGTGAAAAAAAAATATCAGTAAAGTTCAATCCTCTCTTAAATCATTTCATTAACTGGGCCCCCTAATCTGAATGACAGGACAGAGCAAAGTGCAGGAACAAAAGAAAATAAAGAAGCTTTTAGACCTAACTGACACCATGACAGCAGCAGTAAGCATCACAAAACATCTTAGTTGTTATTCGACGCCTCTGTGCACTGAAAGTGTTCATTGAATTTGTTTTTATTGTGTACTTCTGTGAAGCTTTTAATTGCGGATAGGAAGTGGCTGAAGGCTCCCTTGTGGACACCCTGCAAATGAAGTTTACAGACACATCACATAGATTTCTACTAGAGTCTCAGATATGGTGCCTTTTGTGAATTGAAGCTGCTTTTAATGCCACTGGGAGTGAAAGCAGGCATTTACAGGGCCCTATAAAGTAAGAGAATCACATAACGTGGCTTAGCTGAAATAAAGCAGGAAACAGAGATCTGATAATTTAACATACCTATTAGCATTTCAGCTAAGTCAAGTGACCAGAAGGCGTCAGCAGCAGCTAATGATGAGCACATTACTACCTTCATTTAACCAAGAGAAAAGAGGTAGGAATAGTTGCTTTTGTGTTCTCTAAATACTGTTTCTTCATCCCCTGGGTATTTAGAAACCTTATCATAAAAATATCCCACTGCACCCACAATCTGTAGATAGCATTCAGCAGTGGGAAACCAAGAGGGACAGCTTAGTGAAAATAAAAACAGAGCGCTGTGCAGAGAGCTGAGCCTCTCAAGAGATAATGTAGACTGCAGATTTATCCGAGCATGGCACACAGAGGGGCTTGAAATGAAGGGGGACCAAGAGATGCCTGGGAGGCGCGTCTTAAGAAACCCACTTACCTGAACATTTATGGGAGCAGTAGACACCAGCACTATTCACAGAATAATACAGTCAGAACCTTGCATTGTTAACAATAGTTTGTCTCAAAGAAAAGTTTCCATTTCCATTTCCATTGTGTGTAGCAGGAGAATAATAGTCATGTTAGTGTCAATAGCTGAGATGTTCTAAATTGCTGCAGTATATTTCTTATTGAGGCCTGTGGAAGCATACCTGTTTTAGTTAAGGGGCTGGAAAACAGCTGCTGCAGAAGTTTGTTTTCTGAAGTTCTCAGCACCACAACAATGTCTGCAGGAAGAGTGTCTCTGTTTTTCTCCAAAAACCCATTCACGTTGTACATTACCTGTTAACAAGGACATAAGAAACTGAATTGATGCCCAACTTAAGAAATCTTAATTAATAAATATAGCACAGGGAAATAAAAGTTTGAGGATGTGGAGAATGTGGCCACATAGAGAAAGGATTAAACTGATGTTCAAACTAACATCCCTTTAAGAAAAGGTCAATAAAAAAATCTGATGGATATATTCAGTTTCAGGGTTCTGGTATTCGTGCTTGCTCTCACTTGCTCCACATTGTTACAGCTACTGGAACATGCAAATTAAAAACCAAAAGCCTTTAGCTGCCCCATCTGATCTTGTACAATAGTTAAAGTGCAAATATAAAGATGTTTAAAATTTCTATTGACTTTAAAACAGTGAATCTGACAAAAAAACATGCTCTGCCTTAAAAAGGTTTTCTACAAGCTTTGTTGCAAAGTACTAAAGTATATAGTGATAATTAAATGTTCCCACAGATTCGAAGAGTAGTTTTTATACCTTTCCTGCATAATGCTGAATTCCGAAACACAGCTCCATTCGCTTTGGTATCCAGAAATACTTGCAGCGCAAATTGTCCTCAAATTTATCTGTAAGAGAATAAAATGAAAAAATACTAAGATAGTAAATGATGATTTATGGAGCACAGTTTGGGAACTTTTAAATATGTAAACATAAAAAAAATGACCTTTGACCTCTTATACAATTCATGATATTTGTTTGTTTGATGCCAGGGCATGTTGCAGGTGTAGCTCCAGTCTTACCCACTAAGGTCTGGTCTGTGGCCTGGGGGAAGCGGCTCTCCTCATCCAGGAGGGACAGTAGACCCATAGGCTTCTGCAGGAACATGTCGAGGATGGGCCTGTTGTCCTCGTACTCCACCAGACTGGCATCCACTCCCTCGCTCTGGTACTCCATCTAATTAAAATCAGCGAATGTAGCACAATCTGGTTAATGATCTCTCTAAATGACCCAATTAAACAATCTGGGCTAAATATGATTTGTGCATGTGTGGGGAAAAAGAGTTTCTAATCAACAAAACCAAACCGCTGCAGAGAGTTGTGTGTGTCTGTGGATGAAGTTTACAGCATAAGAGTCTTTCACTGAATGCATAAGACAGAACAGCTCTGAATTAACAAATAGACCCACTTACTTATTCATAATTTATTTCAATTTGCAAATAACCCAGAGTCATAACATATTATTGCATCTATTTAATTTCAGATCAAAAAGTTGCTTTAAATATATATTTTACTAATAAAGTAGAACCAATGGATCTAAACCATCCTCATGTTTAAGTCATTAACTCAGAATAATCAGTTTTTGTGTACAGTGAGACCAAAGACAGCCACACAAATAAAAATCATTTTCCTCTGAGCACCAGGCCGACATCAGGGGCAGCTAGCAGAAACTTTTCCATGAGCATAAGGCCTTATTTTCATTATGTTTATGATCACTGCTGTTAATACTGTAATTAAAGCGTAAAGAGGCAAAATGTGCTTCTAGTGACAGTTCTGGTCCTGCATAAAAATCTAAATGAATAAGAAGAGTGTATTATGGTGTCTTATGCTGCTTCCTCTGTAAATGACTGTTCTGTAAGTCTTGTTGTTATATAATTTGATGTAAATCACACTGAGTTTGTATGCAAAGAATTATATATTCATATATAAATTAAGATGATCTTGTTTGTGGTCTTGCTTTTCCTTTTAGAAAGACTGACGCACAGTTAACACAGGCAAAAAGCATTATCGCAAAATGGTTCTTGATTAATGTCTATTCAGTTTCATCAAGGAAAATAAAGACTTCTTGCACTTCAGGGTAAACAACTTCATTAAATCAATTAAGAGAGTAATTTGATGGTGCATAACAGTATAAACAATCCTTTACACATCACAGCCCAGCTACAAGCAAAATGTTCATGTTAAGACCATCTTTGCACTGATGGACATGAAAAAAGAAACAAATAAAATGACTTGTTGTTGTTGTACAATAAATTTTGTTGCTGAGGTGTGTGCAATGAATATTACAATGACATCTTATACATGAACATACTATTAAAAATCTGTCAAACTCACCTGCTCGAGGGCAAATATGTGCTGGTTGAAGTAAAACTGGATCTGCTCGTTTGCAATGTTGATGCACAATTGTTCAAAAGAGTTCTTTTTGAAATTTTCAAATCCAAAGATGTCCAGGATTCCTACATTCAAGCAGCACTCTGCAGCACTTCAAAGGAGAAAAAGGGGACAAACAAACTCAATTCTTCTGTGTAACAGAACAAGCAAATCCCCAGCAGCCAGATTAATTGATAAAACTTTAATGAAAATCCAAGTTCAACCCAAATACAGAATCTGGTCTGGACGCCCTAGACTGATGAGAAATCATAAACATCATCTTTCAAAAAGTCAGAGTTTCATAAATGGTTTTATTTCAGTCTCTATTGATTTAACCTTGAGTCATTTTCAATATCTGCACAGGCAATGTGCATTTGTCCAACACTAGCATTAGAATGTAACACCCTGCATTTTACATTTGGTGCTTGGTGCTGCTACTTTCCATGATCAGTCATTATCCACTCTATGTAGAGGTCACCTTTGGCCTGTGCCACTGGGTTATTAATGGCAATAAGGAAATGGCAAAGATGACTGGAATGCAGACAGGAACTCCTGCTTTTGTACATCTCTGAAATGACTCCTTGACAGTCGACGCTCATATTTATGAAGGAATTCTTTTGGATCAATGAACAGCCTCTTTGCAGTCTCTCTGAAGTCTTTTTAATCATCTGCACATTATTTTCTCTGCACGCAACTCAGTATCAAAAATTTATTAAAACTTTTTTCCTCCCCTTTTGCTTGTCTTCTGCTTGCCCATTGATATTCTCCTCTGCATGTTTGCATCTACCTCTACAGACATCCATAAAGGTCATCAGATCTTTGCAGAAACTGTATGTAATCGCTCGAGACAATCGAAGAAGAAAGAGTAACAATGAATGTCCACGTAGATCTACATCATAAGCAAAGACTCACCAGATATTCATGTCAGGTTGCAGCAAAGAGTTGATGCGGTTGACTATCCAGCTGAAGAGCCGTCCGTACAAAGCCTTGGACATGGCATCTCGGACGTCCACAGCTTTATCCACAGTGTTGGTGCGAATGATCGTCTCACCTCTCGTGACCACACACTGAGAGGTCAGTGCCTCCTGGAGTTCCTCAGGGCCAATGCTGAGGAGAGATGCAGCTGAGAAAACAGAAGAGAGCACCAATCAATTTGATAACCAAAAGCTCATCTGTCTTGGTTGATTTGATTGATTGTCATGCACACAGATGTCCACAAAAGGGTTCCAAATCTATAAAGTTCAAATCTTACAAACAAGACACATACCATAAAGAACACCACAAATGGACCCCTCTTACTGTGGCTAAAATAAGTGTACTGCCGTCTATGGCACACATAATGAATCTCACCGTTCTCTAAGGACTCAGAGTTGGGGACCTCACTTTTGTCAGTCTGGTGTTGGGATGTGATAGAAGCAAATTCAATATTGCCTGTATTCAAAATGGCTGAGAGGATTCTGTAAACTGAGTTGACTTCCTAAAAATAAAAGAAAAGCAGAAATAGAAAAATACACTCAACATGGCACTGAATAGGTCTGTGACCAAAAGTCACACGGTATAAGTAGTTCTGAATACCTCTTCAGTAAAGCCAATGTTTCTGAAGCACTCCTGAATTGCATCAAACTGCTCCTTGTACAGTTTGCTGGAGACAATGTCTTGCATCACTTTCCGGTGCTGACTGTCAATATACCTGCAGACACACACTGTGATGGTCAATGTCCATTTCCACAATGGGAAGTGAAAGATGGCAAAATTTCAACAAGACAAAGAACGAGACAGTCAACTGACAGAACGGTCAATTGAACAAGGCAACTGGCAGCTCTAACCTGGGAGGTGTCCTGTCTGGTAGCCTGTAAGTCTTTAGCTTGTCTTGGTGATAAAGTCCAGCGTATATGTAATAAAATATGTGGAAGTTTTTCTCCCCCCTAAAAGAAACAAATAGAATAGTCAGCTACATGAAAACGCAAATCCAACAAGACCAAAAATGAGTGGCGCATACACGGCCTGTTTGATGACCCTTGATTTCTCCAACAGATACTCGGATATCTTGGCTCCAATGACAGCTCCGGTTGGTGTAAACTTCATCTCCAGGTACTTCCCGAAGCGACTGGAGTTGTCATTGATAGCTGTGCAGGCGTTTCCAAAAGCTTCAACAAGGGGGTTCACCTGCAAAATCTTCTCACGCAGCGTCCGATTGTTAGCCTAAGAGCAAAAACGTTTTTCTTTTTATAAACTATTGTCAAATAATTTTAAAGTTTATGCGGTATTGAACACATTTAACAATACAGTACCTTTCCCAAGAATGTCAGATGTTGAACGATCAAATGAGCGCTCTCGGTTTTCCCAGCACCACTTTCCCCACTGATGATGATACACTAAAGCAAAACAAAAACATTGTAGTGATTTGAAACATTGCAGCAGTGGACAATATATTTTCCCTTATTTAAGCAGAGAAAAAATTTTCCTCATGGTTTTTTATACGTTTCACGGTTGCAGGTTTGGAGGTTCCCACTCATCAAATAGTTATTCTGTTGAATACCTGGTCTTTGCAGAATGTCACCATGCCTTGGTAGGCTGCATCTGCAGTAGCAAAGATGTGTGGAGGGTTGTCCGAGCGCTTTACGCCATGGTATAGCTTAGAGAACTAAAAGAAGAAACATGGCTCAAGATTTACATAGCAAAATGATTGGTAACTGCAGTAGATCACATATATAAAAAAATGACTGCATGACTGTTAAGAAAACATTCACCATTTCCATTGTGACTTGGGACCACTAGGAAAGCATATGCGACTTGTCCCCAACTAACCTGAGGCGAGTAGATGCTGAGGTTCTGGAAAGGATTGAGAGCAATGAGTATGTCCCCAACGTAAGTATACACCTGCAGCTCATCATACCTCTTCTGGAGATGGCTGATTATTGTCTCCTGCAGACAAGGGGGAAAAAAAACATATAACATCAAGAAAACTGGACCTTGCACTGATCGATGCATGATGAGGTAAACACGGTAAATCTTACCTCATCTAAGAACTCCAGGTTTACAAGATCATCATCGGGACAGCTCTCTATTATTAGGGTTTTACGAGTATTGATCCGCTCATGCCTGTATAAAGTCAAGGACATTATAACGCCTCAGAAAGCTGTAAAGTAACCAACAAATGAGAAACAGTAGTTTGACTGGCTGGATGTAAGACTCAGTCACTTCCAAGGTTTGTGTGAAGCCCTTAAAGCTCCCCCCGGGGACTCATCTCCCATTATCAGAGGCTGTGATTGCACTTCATCTGTGTTTGACCTATCACTCTCCAATGATCCCTGTGAGCAGAGGTCAACACAGAGCCAGCTGGTTCCATGGGACTGAGGAAGACCTCAGGGGACACCACAGTGAGTGAAAGAGGAAAAAATAGAGTTGTTTTTGTGAATGGAAACTATTGTGTGTGCCTATATACATGAGTACATGTGGGTAAACTCCTAACTATACTATCTTGTTTTATCGTCATAAAATCCTATGGAAAAATAAATGAATTGTATAGATACAACTAGCATGTAAAGCTTGCTATAGCTTGCTCATCTGTCACAGACCGCACAGACAATGGGGCCCTGTGAAGCCAGTCTCAGCAGTCAATAAGCAAAAGGCGGGATACACCCCAGACACTAACTAAAAAAACTTGAATAAAATAAAATAACTCAAACTGAAATAAATAAACAGAACAAGGAATCATACTGCTATAAAAATCTCTACTGCTCTAAACTGCTAATGTTTCACAGTAGTGTTTATGCAATTTGGTATAAGAAAGAAATTTAAAAAATTGAATTAAATTTAAAAATATGATATGTCAACCGTATTTACTTTTCTCATAGCTCAGTCTAAGTGGGCCATGTATATATTAGCAAGCTAAAATACGTTTTGATAGCACAGCTAGTTGTACAAGTTACACCGGCTAGTTACTGGGTCTAAAATGTTTAGTGACAACTAATCTATACCTACAAAGCAGCTAGTTTTCACGATGAGCACTTAAAAAATGACTATCTCTACTATTTACTGCAGTTTGAGTTATGTTTGGTAACAGTACAGAGCAGTTTTTTTGATTAGTAAATGAAATAGCTTGGAATTAAGAGTGTTACAGACAGAACAGAGAAGTCAGAAAGTAGTGAAAGACAAACTAAGAAATGATTGGCTTTGGTCTTTATGCCAAATTTACCGACGATCAGAAACAGCTTTTTTTCCTCAGTTTTGAAAACTGCAACATAAATAAAAAATATCACAGTCACAAGCTTCAGGTTAGGAATAATTTCCTCCCCTGCATTTGTATTCATTCTCTATTCTGAATATAGTGGAAATGCTCAATATAAAGCGAATACTCTTCATCGTGTCCCTTTGAGAAGGACTTGACCCCTCAGGCTTCCACCTCTCTCCTGCTTTGAAGTAAATCACACGATTCCACATATGGCAGCCACTTTTCGTTCCTATATGTCTTTATTCATATCTGGAGTCATTGTGTGCCGATCTGTGGCATGAGAGAGTAAACCAGGCGAGCCCAGTTCTCGCCCTACAAGCTCCTAATCCCATTATCCACTTTCACTGTGGACAGGAATTCAGGATCAGGCTCAGGCTCAGGCAACTACTCTGCACACTCTCAGGAGTAAACAGAGCTGGCACAACATCAAGACTCTCAGTCAAGGGCAGGTTCAGCGAGCTCCTTTATAATGAAGATTAAACACTGCCAAAGTCAGTAATTCCCCAGTAAATAACATAAGACTTTCTGTGCTGTCATTCACTGACATGAGAGCATCTAGGTGAGCATTATTACACATTTTAGCATAAACTGTCATGAATCTGTCTCTCCATTCTACATATATATACATACATTGATAAGAAAACTGTGTAGTCACCATTATAATATGTGAAAAATAACAACCCTAATTTAGAAAATGAGAAAAGGGACATTACAACTGAAATTGCATCCTTATTCCAAAATAAATCACTCGTTTACATATCACATTTACTCCACCGCTAGTTTAATCAGACATGTGGTGAAGTGGTTTGTACTAAAGACTCTCTATCTGACAGTTGCCACATCCACTGGCCTAAAATGGCATTTATTAATCTAATGTTAGTCAGCACAATCACTCCTTCTGGATTAGTCACATTTCCCTAACTTCTCTTTAATCACATACTGTAATGTCCATTACAGTGGCTCATCATCATTTCTATGCTCAAGCGTAAGAAGATGAGACCCTGCCCCCTACTGGACAGAAAAAATACCAACACTCAGCGAATCTGTCGAGCAACAGAGAGAAGGGATGAAGTACAAAGGATAGTATTCATTGTTAACACCTTTGCTTTTTAAATTTATACTTCAAGAGACTTACTTGGTTTTGGTTTTGCAGCCCACGTCTTGCTGCTCCTTGATGAGAGCAGCTAACTGCTGACGGAGTGCCACATCTTTGCCGTGGGCCTGCTTGATGAAGGGATGCTCCAGGAGGTGCGTCACAGATGGACGTGTCTCAAAATCCTTTATCAGACACCTTAACAAATACAAAAACACCACACTATTACTTCATCTCCACATCAGTCACCAGTAAATAAACAGAAAACCGTTGGGCAGACAAGCCTCCCACATTATCATTTGACAATCTTCAAACAAAGTCAATTAAGCAGCTAACTGTGCAATCACCTGAACATTTCAGAAAGCTGATTTGTCTGGTTCAGCTCTGACAGACACTCACACCAGCAGGGAGCTCCTCGCAAGCATTTTAAAGTCTGGGTCACTAATCTTTTTTTCTATTCTCGTTCAGAATACCACATGGTCACTATTACCATGGCCCCCGAGTCCAAACAAGCCCCTGTTGTTGCACAGCAGCAAGCCCTATCTACAATGTGCAGTGTTTGCAAATAGGTGATGTCACTTTGTGATAGTGGCCATGGGCTCCACTTCTGCATCAGCTTCAGCTTTCATAATGCTCTCAAAACATTTACTGTGACAACAATCCAGGAGACCGCATCCACCTTTAATTTCTGAGAGGTTTTATGTATTAACAGGCAAAAACGATGAAACTAAAAGACATCACCTCACCTTGACTCGTGAAAGCAAATGCATCCACAATGCACATTTACACAGTTCATTTACTTGACCAGCTAAACAGATCTGAATGTGTATATAAGAGCTACAACAGCAACAATTGCAGGCACAGTCAAGATAGGAGAAAAACACCAATCTAATTCCTGCCACCTAATCTACACTGAAATTCAGTTTCTTTTATCAGTTTGTTCAGCTCTGAAAGTTAATTCCATGAATTCATTAGTGTCAGGACATTAAGCAGAGGTTGCTGCTATTAGCAGGGCTGTGCTGCTGGCATGCTGAACGGCAAGCCACTTTGTCATAGAAGTCAGCTCTTTGGCTGCACAAGTGCAGACACTGGTGATGGATTTATTATCCTGGAAACCCCCCACCGCACTTCTCCCTACACAGGGCTGAAAAGGCTTCATAAACAGCCTGCAAACCTTGATAACATTGTCCAGCCCCACCACATTGAACCCTTGTGGGTTTTGTTTGAGGAGATTAATACTGATATGATATCACACAATCCATTAACCCAGATTACAGCGCTTCAATCCAAGAAGTATCCAGTGAAAACCTCTGCAGTGACACAGTAAAAAACTATGGTGGCCGGTTTAAGAGGTAATATCCCCAGACTCTGTCCTGATCAATCAATAACTCCAGTGGCACAAAAAGCCAACAACCCTTCAAGGCTGATTCCGTTTGTTTTTTCAATTACTCCTTTTCAGTTATCACATTTCAGGGAAAACCCTCCACAAATGCCAGAGACCATGCCCCCACAAATTATCCAAACAAATTGAATTTTATTTTCTCATTATGGCTCAGACTCACACACCTCTGTGTTGTAGATATTAAAGTTGTATATTCTGAGGAACCATTACAAGCCACCCCCGACATTATTAGCTCTGCACAGTGGAGGAAATGATAAGTTATCTTGGCCTCAGATAGAACTGATAACTCAGGTGAATTAGCTTGTGGCTCTGTGGCAGATTTACACAAATGAAAGTCAATGAACAGACAGACGAGGTGGAATAATAAAATATCAATTTCACTTCCTCCCATGTTTACATGTACTTTTCTGCCTACAGCTATGTTTTCCTTAAGGCTTTAACATTTATTAGTGGACAGTGAGTATATTGTTACAGGTTCCCTTTCATTTTCAGGTTCTTTAGTTATTTATATTAAATACACCAACATGACAGATCTTCTATAACTTGTATGATTGAGGGAAAAATTAATTACAGGTGATGAATTCTATGTTTGAATTATGTTTGAACTATGTGCTGCAGCAAACATATTGTCATTTGTTCAAATTAAAGTCTCAGCTTTAATTACAGTATATACAATTAGAACAAAAAGTCAATTTATTTATAACTGATTTATGCGATTTCTAGCTTTAAAAATCACTAATTTGATCAAATTTGGCTCTTTTGGAACATTTTCTATGTCTACTGTACATTATTACAATCCTTTTTATGTGCTTTTCCACAGTCTACAGGCAGGAAGCAACAGACGCTGGCAGAATGAAGTAAAAAAAGACACTTACTGGCCAATGAAGTGGCTGAAACTTCTGCACCATTGTTCTGGATTCCGTAATGTGGGGGAGGGATTTCTGAAACAACATCACAACACACAGAGGTCAGTATAATAGCAGCAGCTTTATTCAGTGCGTTCATATGACATGATCATCGCTGCAGATCTTAGACTATGAGCTTGTCTCTCGAGTTAGCTGACAAATGACTGCTGGCAGGCAGAGTGACCATCAGACTCCTGTTAAGAGTTTTTTGGTACGAGGACAAGTTGGTCAGGGTCCAGGACTGTGGCAGCCATAGAAAAAGTGACTAATGATAACAGCTCCTCCACTGTCTGGCAGCAAGCATCTGCCACTGGGAGCCAGAAGTTATGGGGGCTAGTTATACCTCTGTCAGCAGCATTTACGGAGGCCATCTATAATGAACACTTTTCAAGTGCACATGATGACAGGAGGCAGGTCTGTATGAGGAGTCAAGGCTGGACACTCCTGAGTACAGTTATCTTCACAGGGAGCTGCCAGTCTGACAGCTGGAGGCTGAGCCTTTTGTCACCGTCAGGAAAACAGAAGCAGACCTGGACGAGGCATTTATTAATTGTTTTAATTAGAACAAAATTTTCCACAAAGCCTTCAGACTGATAAACAGAATATGAATCCTATGGGTTTTAAAAAATAGAAAAACTCACATCACTTTCATTTTGTTTATCAAAAACAAACCTGAGGTATATGTAGCTATACATAATACAACAACATATTTAACATCTTAAAATAAATTCTTTTTAATGTTGGGGTACGAAATCTGTCACTTTCCACAGAACTAAGTTAGTCAAGTCTTTGATAAGGATTCAGGCAGGCAATCCTTTCCAAAGTGCTGATCAAAGCCAGTAACTGTCTGCTTCAATGCAAACGCTTATGTGAGCCTGAAGACACATTCTCGCCTTGATGTTGTACCATACTGCTTATACATTACAAAGTCAATATAGCAGCACTGTTGATAACACTGTCAAGTGTGCTCATTGTGCTTAGCAAATTCAGGCATTTTTTTTTTTGGTATTTGGGAGAGTGCTGGCTCATATTGTAAACACAAATGGCTTATTCAAATCTAGGTCCAGGCAGTGCATGTACTGTCAGACACTCCTCAGAGTGGATTGAGGCAAAATCACAGAGGTGTCAGCAGCACTTGACGGCTGTAACTAAGCCATGAAGGAAGACAAAAATCAGCCTGATGTACTATTAGAATAAGCGTATGGAGAATTTATAATTCCCTCGCTTTTTATATGATGCAAAGCACTATTTTTCATTCATGCAAGTCTTTATATCAGGTTACAGAGTAGCACTTTACTGTAGCACCTAACATTGTCAGCACTCAAGACTATCTTAGAATCTTTCCATATTGATTAATAATTTCTCACGTGAGCACTGTAAATGTTAAAATGTCTAAATAACAGAAAGGTTATAACTTGTAATAAACTAAACATAAATATACTGTAAATCTATCTTAAAGCTGCATTGCTGGTGCAGCTACGAATCTGTTCACGTAACATTTGAGCAGGGAAAATAGTTAAATTTAAAAATGTATCAAAGCTGCGCTCAGTATGTATAGTGACTAAAATGATTAATGTATGTCTTTGCTTGAAATATATACTGTAGAGGCATTGTTTTTTTTTAAAGCAGAAACACAGTGGCCTTTAGACAAGCTTAACAGAGAATCAGTACAAGGACCCAAAATGAAGACTTATTCAATGCATGGACCACCCACTTTCCCCTCATCCATCACCTCAGCCAGAGCACCACCACTTCTTTGAGCACACATGCATGAACATGGAGAACTACTGCTACATTTATCATGTGTCTGAGGGCCACATCACCGAATGCTACAGTCTTGGGCACCACACAAAACAGTAAAATAAGTGCGTAACAAAATGGGGATGTTACAAACTCATGATTGCAAAAAAATATCCAACTAGCCAATGATCCCTTTGTCAGGGATCAAGACGGTACCAATGCTATAATAATAGTAAGTCTGTAAAATTCTGTTTTTTCATAAAATGCAAGTGTTGAAAATCAAGGTCATCTGAGTTCTTTTAAATGTTGCCTGATTTTCACAGCAACAATGAGCAATATGTTGAAAGAAACATTGGCAGGCTCCACACGGTTTCCAAATGAGAGTTATTTCTGGCATTCATCTGACAGACACAAAAAAGCTGGCGAATTATCAATCGTAATCATCCTCTTTCGTCAATGTGCTCTGTATGGTGATGCATGCCGTGTTTTGTTAGTTGATCAGTAGGTCCACCACTTAGGTCTAGAGTGGACTGAGACACTGATAGAACTCAAATGATGAACCCTAAGCTGGTCGAAGATATTCAATTATTCAAATATTAATATTCAAGTTCTACAGAGGATAAATTCTAATAATTTCTAAATTTCTATCCAGTGCCAAATATCTCAACACCTATTTCTGAGAAAGGCCATGAAACTTAGCTAGGGGGTAGTATTGTCCCCATCAGGATGAACAGTGTTCACTTTTGTGATGCTATAACTTTTCATCCAGTGTCATCATCAGGTCATATTTTCAATTTGTCCAATATTTCAGCTTACAACCAAATATCTGCAAAATGACATTATCGTTCCCATGGTAAACATTACACCTGCTTCATGTTTGCAATGTTAAAGTCAGCCTGTTGAACACAATGTTTTAGATTTTTTTTTATGCCAAAACCTCTTCAAGAGAAGATCTGAAAACATGCAAACCAAATACAAATACATCTCCAACCTTTGTTACACACTACCTCCATAGTGTGCATGTTTTCCCTGTGCCTACGTGGGTTTCCTCATGATTTGATCAGCATTTGTTCCCACTGACAAGACACCATGTACTTCTATAGTTCATCTTGCTCAATCTGGTCTCTCAGCTCAGACAAACACATGTTGTTAAATATGTGTATATTGCAAATATGTATGTATATTGACACAGATCTGGCCAAATGAACACAACCTTGGATGTCTTTGCCAACTGGCTCTAACCTTTGCACATTTTACACGCACTTTGGTTAGACATCGCATGCACACTGTGAGGCTGCACAGCACAGAGTACACTCTGTCAAGCAATTAACCTTTCTGCATGTTAAATATCACACACCATCTTTGTCTTGTGTGTTGATTATTAATTTAGCAGTTGATGATTTTATAACTTTACCCTCTGATATGCCCCATTACTTTCATCCATGGTCACCATGGACATCACACGTCTATCATAGAGCACATACTTTAATACTCTCAATTACCTTTGATCATAGCAAAGAGCAAATTGACAAACGCCTTTGATTCAACTTGATATTAAAACATCTGAAGCTACAAAAATAGCATGTTCTACCTGAGACTTCAATATATGCATGAAATGACATCACAAGTATCTAATTATTTCTGAAGCAGAAACCACACATCAAGGTGACCCATAATACTTGGAGCTCATCAGCATCCCCTCTGACAGATGTCAGAACTCCTCTTATCGTTTAAAGCCTGCTGGGAGGAGAATCATTTCCACCTGTGCATGCTTTACTTTACTTTACTTGGCATGCCTCTACTAGCACAACCATAAAGCTTTCTGCTGCTGGCCCCTGTGCTCAAAGTTGTAATAGCAATGGGTGTTTATTGGTTCTCACCAGAAATCATTACATCTTCAGCTTGACAAGAGATTGTCCAGCAACTCTCTTCTCATACAAATAAAAAAAGAATAAGAATCAAACAGCATCACAGACAAGTGGAATAGTGCCATTACAAAGAGCTGACTACACAGTACTAGAAAATAAGAAAATGTATAACATCAAACACAGCTACATATATTTTACTATGTAAGAATAAAACCGGTGGATGATACCAACAAGATTAACATCATGACAGTGAAGCCTTTAGCCTACACAGACATTACTGTGTGCAACTGTGAAATACTAGAATGATGAAAAGGCTTCTTGCGTATTTTAGTGCTTATGTGGATTTCATAAAACATGTGTTGCCCAAGGACAATGCTTCAGAAAAGGCCTCTGTAGTAGTGGTTTGTGACGTATTAAATTGAAGAAAAAAAAATAACTGAATAACTTTGGTATCATCGAAACGTGAAGATGAATCTCTTTGATTTCATCATGAATCAGTCTCATCGCCACTAAAGACCCAAAGGTGAAACACATTTCCATATTTAGAAAGCAATTCATACAGGAGTCGTAATATACACCGCGCGATTTTGTCTCCTTTGCTGCGATGATGGGAAAATATATCCGAGATAAATGACATGTTAACAGAATCATTTCATGGTTCAACACATTTACTGTGATTTATACCACAAGTGCTAAGCCTCTAGTCCCAATTCATGCCAAAAGGGCAAAGTATCTATTTTGATTGGAGCAGAGAGAAAGAAATGTCAGTTAAAGATATATGTCCAATTCTATTACCATCCTAGTTATCCCCAAAGTCAAAGACTCTTAGAAATCTGCAGTGATGAAATGTGATACTCCGGCCAGGGAAATGCATATGCCCTCTCTTGTTTCGACTGTTGTTTGATAAGGAAATGTGCTTGACAGAAAACAATCAGCCAGCTTTTTTTGTGTACATTCCTAAGCTTCATCTACTCTTCAAAAAAACAAGCGACTCATTATTAATTGCATGCCTGAGATTAACCATCTATTCCTGCTTTTAGCCATCCCTTCTCCGCTAATTATTTAAATTTTTAGTTGAATTTGGTTCTGATAATATGCTGCGTTAGCTCCCATAATTCCTGCCACACAAGGCATCCACGTTTCTACTCTGCCTTGGCAGGGAGGAGATAACATTGTGACGGGGAGGAGGTGACAGCCTCATCTCAATGTGAATGGAGCTAATCACCAATGCAAATTGCAATCAGAAGGGCATATCTCTACCTAACTGAGAGATAATTGCGCGATTGTGCTGATAACAAAAGGTCAACTGCGTGTAGCCACTAAGCTTTCAAATGATCATCAGACACACACAGTCTCCAGCAGTGAATATTTTTACAGACTGAATCTCTTCATTATTTGAGGTAGTGTAGTAGGCCAAACATTACATTTTTTGATGATGCAGATTTTAAACACTGATTATTCAACAGATGCTGGAAACAATAGCAAATAGGAAAATGTAATGGCATCAAGAAGCTAGGAACAAACCATAAAGGAGATGTTTAATTCTTAAGTTTAACATGTAAGTTATAATAAAAACACATCCATTTGTCAGAAAAGTCACCATCATTTATCATTTTATCACCTCTACTGTCAAATTCAGTTTGTCATTGTCCTGACAAAACCTAAGGCAGCTGTCTGAGTGAGTGTGTCCTTGTGTGGGCAGCCTCCAGCTGTGTGGTGTGAGCGCCCTCTAGTGGACTCACCGTGGGATCTTGAAGAGGGCTTTAACTGGATGCATCTCAGCCAGCGGGGGATCTCCATCTGCCAGCTCAATGGCTGTGATTCCAAGCGACCAAACGTCACAGCGGGCATCGTACGAGTAATCATACTGCTGCTCACAGGCTATGACCTGGCAACATGACACCACAGTAACTGTCTGAACATATCTAATGTTGATGAGTCCTAAAAGAAACATGTGGCAACTGGCCAGTGAGGTGAGATTAACACAGATTACTTAATGTGACAAATTCTTGAACCAAATGAGTTTTAACCTTATGAAAATTAAAATGTAGATTATTATCATTAAGGCAAACGTTCATTTATCTCTACTAGTTACTGTCAAAAAATCTGGCAGAGTTACAACCATCAATATTTATGGGCTATTTAAACAATGAAAGGTAGGTCGGTTCAGTAGCTGGACGTATGAGCTTCTCTTTGCTGGAGTCAATAATTATAACTGACACTGCATTTTACAGCTGAGTTTATTCTAATTGCCCCTGAGGTCCCTCCCTACAAGCCCAATCACCGCACCTCATTTCTGCCAAAGAGTCAGCTGAGGGGCCATAGACTCCCAGCTATTAACCTTGAGGCGACCTCAAGAGCTGCGCCCGAGGAGGAGAATACACAATGGCACAGGGGAGAGAGAGTCAGACCTCTCCCACTCTTTTTCTCTCTTTGCAGAACATTAAACATCTTTGCTAATTTAAAATGTTCCATTAGACAATGAAATGTGTGTTTTTTTAGAGCTACATTGTTAGATATGAACGTGTGTGTGTGTGTGTGTGTGTGTGTGTGTGTGTACTGAAGCACAGCCTCTAACCTCAGGAGCCATCCAAAACGGAGTACCAACTGATGTGTTCCTCCTCAATCGTGCACTAGTCAGTTGGGCTGAAACGCCTAAAAAATAAAAATAACATTCATTCACTTCTTATAATAATTAAGATTTAGATATTAGTATCTTTATCAATGTGATTTTCCTCAGAATAAAAGTAACATTTATTGCAGAGACTAATTGTTTGAATTAATCAATAAATCCTGGCATATAATTTAGTGTGGCAACCTGCCAAGCAGCAATAACAATGGGCTATAATCATTTCAAATTATGTAGGACAGATTTTTATCAGCAGGAGTCCACTTCATCTCCATGACACAGAGGACATAAATATGCCTGGGGGTGACTCAAAGTCATTTGCCATAACAGCTTTCTTTTAATATGCAAAGGATCAAATAATGCAATTTAGATGAGCAATAATAGCCTTGGGTTAAGGCTACGGTCCATGAAATAAAAAGATGTTATGGTGAAAAAGGGACGGAAGTGTGGAACACATTAAATCCTGCACGTGTGTTTCCTTTCATAAACAATGTTGCAGGAATGTCCTGCTGACACTTCCCATTGATCCTTCAAATACCAAATCTAACAATGCACTTCAAAGACGAGATACAGCTGAGACAGATTCTCAGACCTTGATGTATTTGTCTCGTTTTAGTAATCCGTGAATTGCCTAAATTGCCTCTTTCAAAGATCATTACCAAAGTCAACAAGCTTGACTCCTCCCTCAGTCGTCAGGAGGATGTTGTTGCCTTTGACGTCACGATGGATGATCCGGTTGTTGTGCAAATGCTGGAGACCCTTTTAAGTTAAAGAACAGAAAACACGAGGTGTTCAGCATGAAATCATGAGCACATTATTAGTCATGTGTCAATTGTATCAATTAGAATATGATGCATTTAAAGGAGAGCGGTACAAACTCCCACAGCTGTTTAAAAGGAGACATTCATTAGTGCCTGCCACACTTCCCCTACAGAAAATAAATCCATGCACACACTCTGCATGTTTGCATCCCAGCTCTTCCCTAACATTAGCAACTTTGCAATAAGCCATCTTACCAAGAGGGCGCTGTATAAGATGTATGAGATAACGGGCTCCTGCAGCCGCTTGTCTCGCATGAGCAGGCCTTTGATGAGTTCTGTGACAGAGCCGCCGTTGCACAGCTGGGAGGGAGACAGAGAAACTCCAGTGACTCGTCCATCTTTTACCACTCTAGATTATGATTCATGGTGCTAGAGAGCTAGCCCACACACAAGTAAGAGGAAGCAATGCTGCATCAAATGGCAGAATGACTGTGTGAACATTAATGTAGGTGGGTTTCCACGATAAACTGAGCTCGTTTTCAACACTACATACTGTATATAAAAAATTAATCTAATCCACAAGTGTTCAGAATTTAAAATACATTTTGGGTTTAATGACTGACTCAGAATGCAGTATTTAAATGAGGTTTTGTGTGGTGCTGTCTTGTCATCATATTTTTCATCAATAATTATATGTTCATGTGGTCTCTTACGTTAGCTTAACACTTTGTGTAAAAGGATCTAATGCAAAGTATTTCCACTCCAAGAACCTTTCCTAAAATCAACTTAGTCCTTTGGGTCTAAATTTAGTTTTTACTCCATAGTTCTACCCCCCAAAAGTAAACTAAAGTGTCCAGGAACTACTGGGGCAGGGTTCGGAGAACTGAACATTGCTGATTGGTCAAATGCTGCACAGCATGTTGCAGACCCAGTATTTTATACACCTGACTGTCAGTCATAAAACTAGACTGACTGCTACACTTTTGATACATCAGTAAGCTAATGCATGATCTACCTGGGCCTTTTGCCCTTGTGTGGAAATGCAAATCACAATTCCTACAAGGATCTTACCCCAAGGAAGGTTCCTGGACTTTAGTTCTTGGGAAATACAAATACCAGGGACTCTCTGGTGAAATAGGCCTTGAGAGACATTATGAAGAGCTCACCTCCAGTACCAGCCACAGTTGTCCGCCTGATAAGTTATCTGACTTGTAAAACATGCCATAAAACTTCACCACATTCGGGTGGTTAGACAGGGACCTCAGGATGTTGTATTCTGCCTCAATCTCCTCATCAACATCCTTCAAGCAGCACAAGAAAACGACAAGATGCAGTAATGCAAATGTAAAGGAAACAACACAGTGACAAAGTAAATGTGCTGAAATATTTCACTTTGTATTTCATTTTGAAACAAAGCAGAAAACCAAGCAATGAGCTCACTATCGAATCCTTAAGATAGGGTTACACATTCTGTAACAAAACAAGGGACAGGCCTAGGTACTAAACTATTTGTGGAAGCGTATTTATATCAAAGTAAATCTCAGGGGGGTGGAAGAGCAACAGCCAGAGAGGCAGAATTTCTCTTCCTGGATGTCTGAGTGATAGTGTCAGCAGTCTAATCAGGGAGAGGGATGAGAGAGGAGGCAGCTTCATTTTCATGGCCATCAGGGGAGCATCATGCTGGATAGTACTGCCAGGATGGGATTGTTCCATTGACTCAATCACAGTCACACCCAGACTAAGTCTCACCAGCACAATGCAGCACCAAAGCAGAGTCTATAGCATCCTTAACACACAGACAAATTAACAGATTTACAGATGAGCTACACTATTTGCCAGCAGCGAGTCAAACATATCACCACAGGAAATGAATGTAAGGGCAAGACATTGATCTGCATCAAGATGGAGAGGAGAAAAAAGAACTGGCAACTTACTCTGTTCGACTGGTTTGGATGCTGGGAAAAGTTACATAATTATAAAGAAAGCACAAAGGTTTCAGTCTTTTCCTTCTTTATTAGTTCTTGTAGAAAAAAAATGTCAAAAGAAACTTTTTTAAAAATAACAGTTCCCTGTTTCCCTAAACACGTAGATAAAAACTACATCTGTAGGTAAAAAAGGAAAAAAGGCATAGATGCACAGCAGGCCAATAATGAACCTTAAATTAAATCAGTGGTTCCCAATCTGGGGAGGTCAACAATAAACAAGACAGTAGATCAGGAAACAAGAGTCTACAACAATGTAAGCCACTCTGTAAGGATGTACTCCAGGTACATGCAAATGGCAGCATGCTGACATGACACTCAAAGGATGAGTGAAAATAGAGAACACCAAAAAAAATAGAAATACAATAGAAAACACCAAATACAGTAGATACAGTGGTTCTGAATTCTGCAGTTTCCTGACTTACATTGATCGGGTCCAGTACTTTCACTGCTGCCTGACTTCCATCTTTCTTGTTGGTCACTCTGTAGACTTTGCCGTATGTTCCTTTACCAATGGTCTCCACAATATCCCAGTTACCTGATGGATCGCCCAGGTTCTCCAGACCGAGCATACTAGACTTGTAGGGATACAGTCCATACAGATTCCTCCTGGAGGATTAACACAATTGTAGATCAGCAATGTTTTCTAATATCAGAGTAAAAGTAAGAAAATAATGGTTGCTTAAAAATACTTAAATTATAAATTCTAATAAAGTTTATATAAACTTAATATGATGTCGTCCTATAGAAACAAAGCTTCTGTGGATAATTTAACAACCACATAGACTTTTGCATAAAAACACATCACCTGCCAGTTCACAGAAAAGCAGATAATTAAAATGTATGAAAAGTGTACAGCCCGTGGTGTAGGTATCCACAGTGTGGGAACATTTGTTCCCGAAGGCCTTCTTGTTCAGCTCAGTGAACTGACTACAACTGCCAAGGGAGCCACTTAACAGGTTTAAAGCAGAAGAAATCAAAGCAAAAACAAAGCAGTCAGCTGTAGGTGGAGACAACTCTACTTACATGGTAAATGTTATTTTCTTCTGACTCATCAGGGCTAAGAAAAATTACAACTAAACAGTCTCCAGTGATCATAATATAACACCAATAGCAACAGCAATTGCTTCCTCAAGAGGCCAGGCAACAAGTGGTGTTTCACGCAGAGCTACTGAATTAGCCCTCTCCACAGGGACCGTGTCTCTGCCCACTAAGGGCAATCTCCTCAAGATCAATTGGATTGGACAGAGATTAACTTGACAAGTGCCGTCCTGAATGAGCAGTGAACCGGCACTACACCTCCATACTGTTTTGACAAATGACTATTCTGCAACAAGTTTTATAAAAATGTCTTCTACCTATGATACATTAATTTAAGTCTACATAGGATGTTAGACCAATGACACAAAGCATTAAATGTCAACACGTATAAAACACACATAACATGATGAATTAGGACATGAGAGCTGGGAAACATGAAGCCTATTTTTGGAAAATGACACATATTCAACATAAAAATGATGAATAGGAATGTTTGTGTACAATCTCATGACCGCTCCTCGCTTATCATAAAAGTGTTATGCATCAGAGGTTGTTTGACCCTGAGAGAGAGAGAAGGAACGAGAGAACAGAGAAGAGTGGAGAACTGATGCAGGTAATGCGGATTTACAATGCAAATACCAAAACACTTACAAATACAGTTTTGTCTTCATTGTAATAATCCATCACTGATTGTTCTGGAGTTAATTGCCCATCTTAAACTGTCCATGAATAATGCATTGCACACCTGCTTCGTTAATCAACAAGATCCAAACCTGTTTATTTGACATTTATAACTGTCATTCTGCATCTATACAGGGCATCAAACACACCACCAGTCACCTGTTGTCAAGACACCTTCAAGAACGTTTGTAACAGCCGGCTCTTATTCCTCCACAAGAGCGACCACACCACAAACCTGCTCTACAACATTTTCCTGCGACTTACAGAATACTGTTTGTTATAGATGTGTCACCACATGAAATATGAGGATATTATATTGTGAGTTAAATGTGCAATGCAGTGCAATTCTTGTTCTGCAAGAGCTTTCAGAAAGTACAAGCATTCAAGGCAAAAGTGCAACTACTCCATGTAACCTGCAGCCACATACACAGAACTAACGTGGCCATCTACTCATCGGCAGCTATTCAATATTCAAATAGGTTTTCAAAGATCAATAAAGCCCAGATCATAAAGCAGAAGTTTGCACATACCTGTTTCTGTGAAAGTGGCCGTTTGTCTCCCTCACAACAAAATGCATCACACTCATTTGCGGTAATTTATAGAGTTTAATAATTCAGCAGTGATCTGCAACCTGATATGCTGCTGTGTTAAATATTCAGGTGTCAGATGTAACCACTCATAATGGCTGATATGAAGCATCTCAGGTTGCCTACGGGTTACCAGGAAGTTTGTGTTAGTTGCTAGGTCACATGATTTCTGCCTGTACATAATGTACTTCACACAATCAACTACTACTTCACCCGAAAACTTTGTCTTAGGTCTCTTGTTTGAAAGTGACATCAATGTCGTAAGCATCTCTGCAGCTGCTCTATAGATCTATATGACAAAAAGTAAATGCTAAGTTACAAGACATTATTTCACCTAAAAAAACACAACACGTGATATGCCTGTTGCCTAGAGTTCAAAGCCCTGAAATTCAATATAGTGAAACCTTGTCACAGCAGCGGTAAAGTGTTGTAATATAAAAAGAAAACCCCTGATTTTAAAATACACTTTAAAATCAGTGGTTCCCAAACCTTTTCTATTCTACTACTACTACTGGAAGTACTACTACTTGGCAGATACAGAATTTATTAACCTGTTAAATTAATATTATCTAGAATGCACACAGCATAATTGTTTTTATGCATATTTCCCATGAGTTGTTAAAATTAAACAATTCAATTCAATTAACACACACTATGGGTTTTGACACAAACTACTGCAAGAGAAGTTGTATACTGTAACAAGATGAAAACAGAAACACATATTTCTCCTACACAAATTGAGATTTGCTTATTATTAGATTTTTTTTTTTTTTTGATTTTACTCACTATTTTTTTCCCACAGATGAAAAGTATTAAAAGAATCTAAAAAGGACTAATGTTAACTTATAATCTGTAGAGACAGCTTATGCAACCTGCGAAAAAGGGGGCATGTATGATGATAGTGTAATTTTTAAGGCAAGAAAAGAAGTTAACAGGTTACTATAGCCTTATGATATCCTGGCTAGTATCTCAGCACTCATTTGATTCATTCAACTTTAATTCCTCTCCATAGTTTGAGTGAAACTGACATTGTAAGACTGAACAGATTTTGTGAAACATCTTAAATATCTGCAAGATCCAATAACTCCTGTTGTCCGAAATAAATTGTCTGTTATTTTAAATGGACAGCAGATACATGGGTACTGCCTTAGAACAGGACACCAATGGTCCCAGATAGCAAAGCTCAAGTTACCCTTTGTTTCCCATATGGTGTCAGCATACCTGAAGAACAACACTGGATCTGGTGTTAAAACTGTCAGTGTTTTTCTTTGAGGCTTTAAAAAAACATGAACATTTTCATACAATAAATAAAAATCATAGGGGTTTCTGTAAAAACTGGGACATCTGTATGGTTATGTGTTGCTTTGTGATCATAGCAAATGCAGATTCTTGAGCTTCTTAAACTAAACAACACGCCCCACACCCCCCAACATTTGCATTTATGGTGCATCTGCATAATTCCATGGTTCAGTAATGGTTGGAGGTGGTAACAGCTCTAGATGATATGACCAGCTGCAGCACAGGGACCATCTTTGTCTGCAGAAACAGTGCAAAGTAAAAGTCAGTAATCTAATTTTCTGCTTCCATCAAACTCTCACAGTCCCATCCTCTCTGGTAAAGTCCTTACGGGAACGCCACTTAGTAAACCCTTTTGGTAGGTCTAAGGAGAGTAAAAAAAAACAACAACTCTGAACTATAATCCCTTTTAAGGGGATATGAAGAGGCTTTGCAGTAAACCTCCAGTAGCCAAGAGTTAGGCCTCGAGCCCTGTGCCCTTGTTCTCACCCTGAATGACCAAAGCCTCACTCAACCAGAATAAAAATAGACAGAAAAAAACTCCCACATTTTTCAAAGTTTAACTTCCTCAGTCTTAGCAGTGCACATGCATGAATAATGATCTCCAAGAGACAACTTTAGATTCCCAAAGAAACCTGAACCACAGTTATAAAGTACTGTCTGCCATCTAGTCACAACAGTCTGAGCAGCAACTGTGCAGTGATGCAGTGTAATATACCGCACAGAGCAGTGTCCCTGTCTGTGCTTACAGTTACATATAGCTTTTTAATCAACAAACTGTTGGATCTCTTTGATGAAACTCTTTGAATTATAACTCCATGATGCTTGCCTGTATGCAAAATGTAAATTATATGTTCAGTCACCAGAAATACAGACACGTACTATTAATTACTGAGCATACAGATCACTCAATCAATGCAATCGATTCCCTTGATTTGGACATTAACCTGGGGGCATTATTGTGGATTATTGATTGTTAATCCACCACTTTCAATTGTATGGCAGCAGTAATAAAGATTTTTTTCTTTTTGATTTATCTCAAAATAATGTCATGTACAGACTTTAACAGCAGTGTAATGTAATGTTCTCCAGCACTGCAGCATCAATGTGGCTTATTGTGCATTAGATGTTTAAACCAAGTTAAAAATAGCTCATGCTTTCTATGTACAGTGTGTAGAATTTACTGCAGGGTTAAATCAGACTACATTATGATAATACAAGACATAAATAAACTTTTTTACTCATTTTATACTGCATCATTTGAAATACTGACCTCTGCATAAACTGCCTGTTTTCCTGTGTGTTAATGAGAATTAGTTCCTGCTTACTACTTTATTTAAACTAAAATTATTACTATTCTGTCGCATATAAATACCTAAGATGTTGCTTCTGATACAATAGGAGATTGTTTTTTTGCCAAGTTAAGCAGACGTACGTTTATTTATTTTTTATATATTTTATCGCCTGCACCATTTGACTTGTCAGTGAATGTTTGGTAATGTGGTGCAATATATTACGTGCGATATTAAAACCACTGCATGCATTTATTTTACTATTAAGTGTAGTGACGCCAGAATAAAATGTTTCTAAACAAGGCCTGTGCTTTCTCTGCAGGTCTACAGCTTAGGAAACACGAGTCCTACCTCGCCGCCTCCGTGTTTCCATCTCTAAAATCTGCAAAACAGGAGAAACGGTTACAGACAACAGCTCATTATGTAGACAGTTTCACACAAACCTTACTGTGCTGGCTATATCTATTATTTTTCTACATGCAACTCACCGTCCATGGCAACATTTCCGAAGAGATTCACCTGATTACTCAGTGAAGGAGTTGAATTATTAACAAAACAGACATCTGAGCATTTTGTCCTGCAGACCGGAAGCCTTCAACTGACCACTATAACCCCACTCAGCCTTCACTGGCTCACGCATGAGCTGTGTACCTACCTGGACAAGGAGGAAACGAGGAAATGTCCAATGAAGTTCTCTGGAGCACCGTTTGTAACAGCAGCATTTCACACCAAGAAACTTTTCGCACAATCTCGGTGGAGTCACCCGGAGAAAATTCCTCGGCCGGCCCATACTAGAACTGTTTTCTTTTTGTCTAATTGGCAGAAAACACGAGCTTTGTGCAGGCATTGGTCATTACCCAGAGGGCCTCCCTTGTTTATGAAAGTTAAACCCAATTACTCTGTAAATGCTCAGTCACATGGCAATCAAGTTCCTTTCAGAGAACCAGGTCAACAAAAGCCATGGACTAGATACTTCAACAGTGCATAAATACAGTAGCAATACTACATACCTGTCCCCTTACAGCTGGCAGAGATATTTTCAGTGGTCAGTAAAGTGTACTGGTGCATCAGAATTGGCATTTTAAAATAAGTGGGGTTTTTTTTTTACACAAACTACAGTGTAGTATATACAGTCGTCTTACTCATCTAAAAGGTCAGAAGATGTTTCTGTGGAAGTTATGATCTGATGGCTCTGAGCTCCAATGAACCGACACCTCTGGTGAATACAGTTTGATGCGGCTGTACCCTACCGTTACATTCCCTCACTCCAACCTTTATCAGTATGTCGAGACTGACTGCACAGAGGGGTAAAGATGGTTATACAAATGTATTTATCAAAATTAGCTAAGACCTTCAATGGCATATCTTTAGACATAATCTTTGACAATTGATGCAATATTACTGCTCTCACACACAGCAAATTAAATAGTAGTGTAGGAGTTCACCTTCTGACAAGGTGCACGCTAAAGGAGCACTTGCAGTATAAAGATCAGCTTTCCAACTTTTTAATTCATTGAGGCACAGAACAAATCTGGCAAGAGACAAAAAGGACGCAAATCAGTGTGTTTGTTTTTTATTCACATATGTTACATTTTGCATTAAATGTCTAAATCACACTTTCTGGTCAAACTCAGAAAGTTTGAGTCAGCACCTACAGTAATGTACTGTATTCTCTCTTCATTCATACAGGAGAACACACAAGAGCTTTCAGTTACAATTTACACCCATTGGCTATTTGGTTGCGGTCATTTACAAAGTGGAAAAAGTTAAAATAAACAGAGGCAACACTCAGTAAACAGAAAAGCAACATGCATGAATACAAGAGGAAGTTTTTCAAGTGTTTACTTGTTCCTTAAAGATTCCTGGATGCAGCACAATGTGACCCGGCATTTCAAAACCAGACCTCTGCGTTAACAACGGTACGCTGTTGATCACTTTGAAAATTCAACATTAACCTTGCAGGCACGACTGGATAAAGTTCCTCTTATAAAGATAATCACAAAATTAGGTAGCTAAGACACTTAAATTATGGTGGCTTAAAGGATGTCATGCACAGTGATACTCAAGTCTGATAATCTTGTAATGTTAAAATGTAACTATAACAACTAGATGACTTATGCATAAGGGACAGTAAATGTTCTGTACTGTTATGACTCAACAATCAAAAGCATAAAGAAATGTTTTGACAGCAAGGGAAGATGACTTATTGGCGTATTTCTTCTCAAAAGCAGCCTACATTTCATTTAGTTTCATATGCTGAGAGAAAACTTTGACAGAATCAATTTCATATTTCAGCTCTCATATGGTGTTCTGTTTTGCCAGTGCAGCAGGATGCCAAATCTGTGCAATGACATTTTTTAATGTGTGCTACTTCAATTCCATTGGTTTGACTTCAGGTTTTTGTGCAGCAATGGCAGTGAATCTTTGTCTGATTGTAGCTTTATCTCTCTCAGTTTAAATTTGAGTTTGTTCTTCAGAATCAACCACAAACAAAAAGCGCAGATAGGGCAGGGCTACAAGAAGTGTAGTCAGCGTAATGAGGGGACCGCATACCTCCTTAAATATTAAAGTGAGTTTGAGTCAACATTCCCAGCCATCTTCTTCAACTCAAAGCACAACCTTAGAAAAAAAAATCTTCACAAAAGTTAAAATTACTTACTTGAACAATGAGCAGCAGCATTTATTTAAATATCTAAAATGTATTTTAAACAGCAAAAACAAAAGAATTCCTGAGGATGGACTGCAACTAGACCCATAAAAAGTTTTGCTCAAAAAAAACAAACAAACTCTAGTGTATTGATGAGTGAACTTGTCCTGCCTACCATCACATCAGCAGACACTGAGTGTGCATTGCAATAACACTGCTTCACTCATCAGGGGTCTGACCCTCATGCCAGCACAGCAGAGCAGAGCACATTTTGATAAATAAAAAGGGATATGCATAAACATAAATGGTGCAAAAAGTATTGAAACTTTGCAGGGATATTCAGCACTTGATGTTTTAACCCAAATAAAGACAACAGAACAGCCTGTTCCAACAATTTAACTTTTGGGCAAAGTTGTGCTTTGATCTTACCAAATTTGTTTTTCCCTGTTGAAAACCCACACAATAAATCACTTAAACACACACGTGTTAATCTTTAGGCATGATTGTACACCAAACTTCACATAAACCAAGGCTGTGGCAGGAAAACCCTCACCGGATATTTGTGTTTATCACGTTAAAAGTTCCCAAATATTTTGATCGAGACACATGGAAAAGAAAATCCTCTCCGTCACAGGCTGGTGTTTTCAGTGGGCTTGGAAGATCTTAGAGTCCATTATAGTGAGGCCCCCAACGCTTATTGATGTGATCAAAGGTGTGTGAAACCCACTGTTGCTCCAAAACTCGATACCTCTCTTCGCATAAGAAGAGAGGCTTGCCACGGCTGGAGAAAGGCCAGAGGGGAAAACAAGAGTGAGAACCCGATTTTCCACTGCAGCAATAAGTATTTAAGAAACTGTGCCCTGAATTTATAGCACACATAGCAATTCTAAGAAGTTTCTGAGTATGTTGTGTAATTGCAATTTTTAAAAAAATCTATTAAAAAATGTCATTGTATGGATACTAAAACACTTTTGAATGTCCTGTTGAAGTGTACTATTGTCCAACAATACACAAAGAAACTGTGGAAAGTTAAAAGAAATTGCAACTCTTGCAGTTTCACTTTGACATTAAATTGTAAGTGACATTCCAAACCTCACAGTTTCAAATCTGTCAGGAGCAGATATAGCATACACAGCACATTTATCACTTGTACACAATCTGCCAAGTTAATATCCAGTTACCATAGATCCTGTATATGGTGTATAGACTTATTTAGAACGTAAATGGGACAAAGCATAGGATTATTAAAAAGTTGTGCATGTCCGTTTCATACCGTAAATCGCGGTCCTCCTCTCCATGGGCATCAAGGTAAACAGAACCCCACAGGCAAAAACGATGTCCGCGGATGATGATGATGACGGAGGCATTTATGAGCAGAAAGATGCCTGTAGCTGCACCACAATGTTGGGAGTGCTGCAACAAATAAGCAATTCAGAAACTGACCATTACACTGTCAAACTGTTGCCATCATTGTCTAAAACATTTGCAATTAGGTGACATTTACACATGAAGTCATGTTGAGTCTCACATTTCTCACATCTTGCCAAAACTTACCAAAACACATTCACAGATACCCTGCTGTTTGCAGCACACGCCTTTGAGACAGACAAAGGCACCACAAACAAGGCAGAGTGCAGGGTCTTTGGGCACCTTTTTACAGGCAGTGCAGGCCTTCCTGTGATAGTATTGGAAAATTATATTGTAGTTGTCAGGTAGCTGGAGAAGGCGAGGAGCTGCCCACTGAGGATCCTGGACAAGCAATGTCTTCAGAGTAAAAGAAAGAAGAGTGTAAATATATATTCAGGTCACATTGCACTACAGTCATGAAAACTACATGTCCTGAAACTTGGTAGCACTGGTGTTTAACAAAAATCACCATCAAAGAACTGTGACATAATGTTTACAAATCCCCAAAATATGAAATTTACTTTTTCATTTAACTTGTTTAAAGTTCCGTTTGACTTGTTGTGAGCCTACATTGAGTAAACAAGGTCTCCTAAATTATTAGAAAAAATGTATAAATTAAATTATTATTAAAAACGTGTACGTCCTACAAACTTGAGCCTGTGAATTGATTTAACGTTTTTTGATATTTTTACTGCATAATGTTTTTAATTGCTATTAGTTCATGTCATCATGGTGAAAAACATTTAAAACAATACAATTTCCAACTGAAAGCTAATGTAACCTAATTGTATGATTTCATAGTGTAAATAAGTTAACATGAGTTTCAACTGGCAACTTTTGCCCATGAACAAGCTGAGAGGTACTATTTGATGTATACAGTATATTATTGATACATTAAGAAGCAGAAGAACCTTTGGGAAATTAACGCAGCTAAATTAGTAAAAAAAGAAAAGTCAGGTGGACACAAATGGCCAGCATAGAGCCCACAGTAACTGAAATTCATGTATGTACCAATGATTGCTCAGCTTGCAACTGAGAAAGCCCTGTGACCTCAGCACACCACAGCGTCACCAAGTCAAAAGCGCTGACAGCCCACTCCAGATATGAGGCGCTGTGCATGTTGTTGACAGGCTGAGGGGCCGAGGGCTGGATGCCCAAACACACAGCCAAGGATGAGAACTCCTCCTCCTCCTGAGAACAGCAAAAAGCAGGTGAGTTCAGTCAGTTTACTTTTGTTAACACCTACAATTCACAGGATATCAACTTAAAACTCATGTGTAAGTGCTTAAAATGGGATCGATAATGTTTATAATACAACATACCAGACAGCCAGTTAGATTGTCTCCATAAAGATGATGCTGCAAGAGGCATGAGAGGCGAAGGAAGGGCAGGCAGAACTGCTGGAGGCTGAACTCGATAGACTGTGGGGACCACACACTGGAGCTCAGCTGGAGAGTGAAACAACAGTAACACTTGATCAATAACCAGCCAACAGCTAGGTGATAATACTGTGATGTATATCTCCCCAGAAGATTAAAAGAGATACTAGAACACTGTCTCTTAGGGTAATGGCCAATTCATTGTCTGTTGTGAAAATGGAAAACAGCAAACAAACAAAACGTTTTTGATGAGAGAGAGAGGAACCTCCTGACAGCAGTTATGATGTGAAGTCTCACCATTGATGTTTCCTCAGTGTTCATCTTGTAGACAGTCTTCTCCTTAGAGAGCTCACTGATAATATGACTAAGCAGCGCTTCGAAAGACTTCTCTGCATTTGCAGCTTTCTGTGGCAGAAAATAAAAATGCAGAATTGAGAAAGTTAAAAACATGTAACCAAGTAATAAATAACCAAGAATTTTATGTTCGTATAGACTAATCATCTCTGTAAGTCAACAAAAATAATAATCTATGTATTGCCCCATTTGAGCTAACTTTAGGGTAGAGCATTTAACTAGTTTGGCCATTCCGTTGCAGTCCAAACTCATCATCGTCTTTTATTGTCAGTATCAATTACTGATGGGAAGAATGAGGATGAAACTCTGGTACACTTGCAAAAATAGTTTTTAACAAACTCCAGCCAATAGAGTAACCACAAGTATTATGCTTCAACACTATACAATTGCACACAAAGTGGGAATTTCTGTCTTGCAAGTTATGTGTAAATGTATTACTAACAATAAACAATGAACTGTTATATAAGAGCTAGCCATCAGACTTTTTCTGCAAAGTCTGAGACAACAGTAAACGCATTCTCGTTGGGGTATTTCTTAACAGAAATACATAACATAAACAGATGAATAAGCAAATTAAAGAAAAACAATTCGAACAATTTGGCTTAGGCCACCAGGAAGCACCAGAACAGCTTAAATAGTGCCTTTATCCAGCCTCTGAATCACTGACCATGCTTCATACTGTATTTTCACATTAAGGATTCATGTTGTACTTAATCTTACCTGTTTCCCAGGTCGGAAAAAACAAACTACCAATCACAGCTCAGAGATTAAGGACGTGTTTGTCAACTTCATGTTTTAGAGCCAGAAAAATTGCTTCAAAATGTTAAGTGTGGATTAGATTGATGCACCTGTAAACGCTGTTCAAAGTGAAATTCTGACACTGCCATACTTCTTCAGCTGGCATGACAAACGTCAACTGGTCCTGAAGCTCCCATGTCATCTCAAAGTCACTTCAGGATCTGATACATAGCCCACTACTGATTAGTTAGTGAACAAATGAAACAATATAAACCCCTTCCCCCAACACAAATTTGACAAACATGACCATTAGTCATGGTTATGAATAGGAATAATTGAGTGAAACTAAATGGCAATTAAGTTTTTCTTTTATTTGGCTATCTTTATTGTGTCTGAGCACAGACTTTGAAATTCTGTAGGGTTAAACAATATTTTTCCAAAGGATATTTCCTGATTTTGTGTTTTTATGATAATTCACCAATTGTCTATACTCTAACTGTATAGTGGGGGTCGCTATATAGATATACCCCCATGGCCACTATGAAAGCATCTGCATTTTTTCATGTTTTTACTGTCAATTATTCAGCTTTTTCTCTATCACTCACTCGTTTAAATGATTTCACTGAAAAAAGAGAACATGTATGACAGCCTGTAGGGCTTCTGAAATTGATAAGGCAATCTGAGGAACCTTAAGCAAGGCCAAAGACACAAACAGTAAAATAAAATGTCATGGCATCAATACTCTATTGTCAGATTTCAAGAATATGAAGGTCGCATTTCAGAATATATAATGCAGATCATAATGTTTCATCTGCGTCTTCCCAACCCTCCTCTCAAGAATACAATTCACTGCTCTGTATAATATAATGGCTTATGCAGAATAAGCAGGGGACAATAATTCTTTCCATACAATATAACATCTGATAAGTGGTAGAGACATTACTGAATGTGTGTTCTGATAAAAATTCAACTGGTTTCCCTAGTATTTTATATAGAGGAATGGCTGCAAGCATTTATCAACCTGAAGGTGGTAGAATATAAAACAGCAGTCTTATCTCGTCTGCTGTCCTTTGTCATAGATTTATAGAGGAGGAATTTCAAGTTCATGGATTTCCTTCCTCTGGGCTCAAATCTTTGTTCAGAACACATCCCTTTTTAACAACTTCAATTTAATTACAAAGACATGTTACCAAATATGGATACCACTCTCTTTGTGGATTTGAAATCCATCTTAATGGCAGCTTGTGAACGTGTTCCCACTGTTCATGACAATGTAGCAGAAAGATACTAATCCACACCTCCATTACAGAGGAAAACAACCTAAATTGAGGGTTTCAGCTATTTGTCTTTTGACATTCAAGCCAGCCACTTATTAATACAGATTTAATAGACTGAAGACAGATTACAGACCAATTACTGCAACACTCTCCAGCAATCACACTTTTCCAGATAATAAAGATCCATACCGTTGACTACGGAAAGCACATAACTGAAACTGGAAAGAGCCTTTATTCATCTTACGGCTAAGTCGCTCAGATCTCTGAGGAGAGAATATTTTAAAATATTTTGGGGGGAAGAAATGAATTTGTGTTTAATTCATAACACAACATACTACTGTTGTTAGTTTATACTGAAACTCCATATGGCAACAACATAAACAGAATTCAGAGATCCACTGATTATAAAGGCCTATGAAGGCAGTAGCTTTGCCTAGACAGTTATACTACCTAGCTAGCTAGTGAGCTGTATCAAGCATATCATTCAATAGTGTAATTTGGTAAACATACAGTAAACATACAATTATTGAAATTGAAAAACACAAATTGTGTGTTATTGTGTTTTCCCTTTTAAAACAATAAGATCTGGGTATTCCATTGTTCTGTTATAAGGGCAGGCTCCAACAATACATAGGAACAATGCTCCATGGCCCTTCAAGTAGTAAACAGTATCAAACAATCTCCTGCTCTAAAGTATTACACTTGTTGATTTCGCTATGTGACCTAGCATCTATATGAAATTACAACTGAAATACAACCCTACATCTGAGCACTGCAGAGTAGCAAAGGGAAAAAAAGACTCTAGGCTTGACACTAGAAAATATGAGGCAAGTAAAACTATCACAAGTACTGAAGCATACTGAAATACTACTGAAATTGTATTTCACCTTTACCTTCATGAGTGCTCCAGATGTGCTCCAGGCCTGTCTTTCCTCTGGGCTGAACTTGGTCGACAGAGCAGCCAGAGCCTGGATGAACTGCAGGTTGTACAGCATCTTCACCACACATGTAAAGTGCTCTACAAAGTGAGAGGTTGTGCGCGTGGGTTAGTTTTAATTTAAAATAAAGCCTTCTAGCATCAGACACATAGTTGAGGGAGATTGGCAGGTATTTACAAGGACACTGTGTTTGGTGTCAGTTCAAATAACTAAATGGTACAATAAAAAAAGTCATCCCTTTGCAGCCATCAGGTGCAAAGGACCCCTCAGGGGTCAAAATCAAATGTTTTGTAACCACATTTATTATGTTTTTGCATATAAATTTAGCATATCACTGCTCCATTCTTGTTTCTCATTGTGTCATGCTGAAAAATAATCTTTGTGACCTTACAAAATAATTGATCTGACAGCTAACAATCCTAACTAAAAACGGTTTCAACAGAAAGCCACTCTAAAACCACCTTTATCATGGTCCAAAAGTCCTAACTGACTTTGCCAGTGGTCAACCTAATTCTGTCATCAATGAGATGATCTGCCTGCTGCAACACATCACATTAAACAGGACTGCAGTGTGTTGGACCACGTCTTTAGGTGGCCCTTCATCCCTTTTGTGCACTTTCTGGTGAAGTGCTGAGATGGAGGAGACACGCCAAAAATAAAGGGCACACAAAGGAGGTACAGCCCTCCCACCACCAGGGTCATGCCTCTCTGATCCTCACAGCTAAATATTAGCAAGAGGAGTACAGATAAGAGATGTAAAAGGCTTCTTTCCTGCACTCAGCCTTGATTAGAACCAATAATGGAGCTCTCAATGTGGAGAAGAAGTGTAGTGACGTGCAGTCATAGTATACCTAAAGTAAAGTATACCTTTTCGCAGAGGCTGAGGCATCGTTAGTACAAAGATAATCAGGAGGGACGGGACATCTCGAAAGAGCATGGGCACCTCAGGTCTCTCTTCATCAAAGCTACTGCAAAATAAAGCAAAACATTTATTATTACAAGGTTCTGTGTATTTGATCTGATATCAAACTAATATTGTGATAGGAAAAAAATCCATGCCTTTGTATATATACAGTATATACATACATGCATATATATATATACATGAAATCACTGAGTACCACTATGAACCTTGTGCTCACAGTGGTTATTAATACTTTAAAATACATTTTAAAATCCAAGACTGATGCAGAGTTTAGCATAACAGAAAACACTCATCTTTCTTGCAATTTTAACATTTAAAATTGAATGTTCTCCCTCTTTCTGCTTCTTCCTCTGTGAGGCGGCAAATATGTGAGCATTGGGGCTCTCTTCATAAATGTGCTGATATGTCTAACTGCAACATTAACCTAAAAGTCACCTCTGTCTGAATATTAAAAAGTAATTTTAACAGCTAGATGAGGTCAGCAATGTTATGCACCAGATGTTTGAAAGGGGCTTTAAAAAAAAAAGGTGAAAGAGCAAAGGTCTTGTTGTACATAATATTTAAAATTTACTTAACAAATAGATGGCTTGAAAAGACCCATTCCTTGTAAAGCCCAGTCCAGCTCCCTTAATGTAGCCGTTGTTACATATTCATAATGTGTTGCCTTCGCCATTTAACTGTCTTCTATTCTGTTGACAATTCAGCGGGTTCCAATCTCCACTCTACTCTTCAAAGGCCCCGGGGGATTGAATGAGAGGAACTGCACTTAAAGAATAATACCTTTCATCACCAAAGCACTCACCAGTTAATGCTACTGTGCATCAGAGGAAAGCCTAAGAAGAGAGAGCTTTCAACCTTGCTAAGACCACTGCATACAAACTATATGCATACTGTAAAAAAGGCCAGAACAATGCCTTTTACATCTATGTATAAACATCGCTCTCTGTCCTATTTAACTAGGCTAGAAAAGGTTGACCGCCTAAGGGTGTCCATGACAATCCTCCCTCCTGAAACTCTCACAAAGTATTTTTAAACACCAAATGACTCCTTTGAGAATCCTGTATGGCTGTGAGCTTTAATAGTAACAAGTGTAAAAGCTGTCTTAAAACACTAACAGGGAGGAAAAGCTGTTAAAGGTCATCTTGTTAAGTGTTACAACTGCATCTGACATAGCCATTTGCACATAAAATTGAAGATACTGATGTACTAGTGCTTGAAGACAAACAAAAAATAAACAGTGTCAAAGGTAAAAACTGTGTCTTTTGTATTTTGTTAAATGCGTGTTTTTGTCAAAGCTATGTGGACAGCTGGAAGCTGAGATGCCATGCTGGTATGGTGTTGTTGTTCTCAGTACAGTGAATTTGACAGTCGTTTTTCTCTCTGTGGAGTGCCCGGTAATTTGCCAGACGCTGCAATTATTGGTATCTATGGAAACCACGCATGGCCCTTTTTCCAGTTTTTAGCTCCTCTTTGTGTGGAGGACAAGCTGTTGGGGGCAGGAGGAAATGGTGGCGTTTAGAGAGAGGAGAAAGTGCTGCTTTGATTGCATGTTTATATGAGGGTGGACAAGTATGAGGGGAAAGTAGAGACTGAGAGGCCTGCGCAACGTATGAACAGATTTATAGATTCACTGTTAATAGAGGTACTTTAGAGAGAAAGTCACTCACTCTGCCTCTCTGCTTTGTGTAATCTGAGTCAGCTTAGTCCAGGGGTTGTAGGCTGAATCGATGCTGTACAGACGCATGTGCATGGCCAACACATGGAACAACTGATCTGAAAGAGAAAAAACAAAACACGCTAAAGATGAATTGAATTTATTTGAGTTTGATTTGACATCATGTACCAACAAGCTTTGACAGGAAAAAAAAAAGTTACTGTTTATTCCAGTGTCCATATTCACGCGTCATCACCAAACATTGTACATGAAATAATAAAAGCATTTTAGCTGAACTTACTGCAGGGTAATTGTTTGGCTCAGATAAAATCAGGCCAGACCAGATGGATTCATGGTAGTGCTTGACAGCCTCGAGCAAGTACTTGGTCAGGTCACACCTGTTCATTGTGAAACTAATAGAACACGAAGAGACCCCCTGCGTGTTTACACACACATACTCACTAGCTTTTAAAGCAGGACACCTTACTGCCAATAAAGTCTTTGTCTAGAGCGATTCTACAGAAATCAATAACAACTGCCAACATTTATGACATTATAGTCAGTGTCATTTTTAGTGTTAAGTGGATGAACATCCTCTTTCTTTTAAGTCTTGAAATAAAGTAACCTACTACCTACTACTATCATAATTATATACTTCTTTAAGTCTTCTTAAAGAGCATTAGATTTAAAGCACAGAATAACCATATTTGAAAACATTTAGTTTCACTACTGGGTGAATGCAACAACCCTCCGTACAACCTAAACCCTTTACAATCAGCAATACTAATCCTACTTGATTTTGTTTTACAGGGAATTAAGATGCTGTAACACAGTAAAGTGCTTAAAATCAGCTCTTCAATTTGAGCTGTGCATAACTAAGAATATTTAGAGCAACACTGCCCTCCACAGGTAACCACAGACACAGTTTTTATTTTAAAAAAGCAGTTCTATGATGCAGTTTGTAACCTTCTGAAATGCTGAACCAATCAGTGTTCCCTGATAAATGTTTAGATTGTCCATCTGTCCTATTCTCATGAATGTAATATCTCAGGATCGCCTTGAGGAAATTTCTTAAAGAGTGGAATTTGGACTGATTGATAGACTGTAAATTGTGTGCTCTCTGACATCCCTGTAACAGATACATTTTGCTCTCCAAATACAATTATCTTGCTGTTTACTCACTTTATATGGCAGCTATTTAACAATTACATGTGTCCCTTCAGTACATATAAAAAAAATTAATCATATAAGTCATACAAAGGGGGGTATCATAGCAACCACATAGTCCCCAATAAGAATTCAAATATGCACCATTAACTAAACCAAGAACAAGCTATTTGGAGGGTGAATTCTAAAGTTGATTTAGTCGGTTTTAAGAGAATCGCAGTTTGCCTCCGTGGTCCATCGTATTATCAGTTTAGCACAAGAAGTGCCCACTGAAAAACAGGCATAGTAACCCTAACTCTGCTGTTTCCCTCCAAATCCACTTCCCTAAGATGAAGAAGCCCTAATGTACTGCAACTGTGTAAATTTGATCATCAGCATGGCTACATGGTCAATACAGCAACTTTTTCACCGTTTCCTCCTGCCCTTATCTACGACAGAATAGTTACACAAATAATAAAAAGGACGCAGTCTTTAAAACAAACTTACTCTGACGCAATTCATATATACCCTACGAGTCAAAAGTCTGGACACACCTTCTCCCTCTGTGGCTTTTTAAAAAATATATATTTTCAACATTGTACATTAATACTGAAGACATCCATACTGAAGACATCCAAACTATGAAATAACTCATATAGAATTATGTAATCTTAAATAAACCAGAATATGTTTCGTATTTTTGTTCTTCCAAGTAGACAGCTTGGCATTCTCTCAGTCAGCCTCATGAATAGTCACCTGGAATGATTTCCCAATGATCTGAAGGAGTTGGTGTTGAGTACTTGTTTTTTCTTCACCCAAATGAACTTAAAAAAGGTGATCTGATCCAAGTCATCTGATGCAGCACTCCATCAATCTCTTTCTTGAACAAATAGCTCTTATATAACTTAACCCAATATTTGGGATACTAACTACTGCCCTGTTAGAATAATATATGATGGTCCCACTAAGTGCAAACCACATTGGATGGCATGTTATACTAATACTGAAGTTGCCATACTGGTTAGGTGTGCCCTCAATTTGAACCAAGTCACCAATGGGGTCTCCAGCAAAGCTCCCCCACACCATTGCACATCCTCCTCCATGACTCACAGTGGGACCCACACATTCAGGAATCTGTTCACATCATCAGATCAAAGGACACCGATCTAATATTCATCACTTGTTTTTCTTGGCCTAAGCACGTTGCGGTTTCTTTGCTGCAATTTAAACATGAAGCCCTCAATCTCCTCTAAACAGTGGCTGTTGAAATATATTGAACTCCGAGAAAAATGTATGTGGCTTCTAATCTGAGATGCTGTAAGTTAGTGGTTTCTGAATCTGCTAATTCTAATAATCTTGTCCTCTGTAGCAGAGGTAGCTTTTGGTCCTTCTTTCCTGGGACAGTCATCATGAGATCCAGTTTCATCATAGTGTTTGATGGTTTTGGCGAATTACTTGGGGATACGTTGAAAGTACAAGCAAACGAGGAAACTTCATTTCCTAAAGTAATGAGAGATCTTTTCTCTTTACTTAACTGACTTCTTGCCATAATGTGGAATGTACAGTAGATTTACAATAGGGCTATTGACTCTGTACCCCCCCCCCCCTTTCCTCTTCACAAGACAACTTTTTTTCTTTTTTTTTTTTTACTTAACCTACTATAATCACTTTTACAAGAGAAACCTTGTCAAGAGAGCAGCAGGACTATTACATTAAAACAAATCGCAGACTAGAATTAGTTAAGAGGCTTACTGAGAGTGCAAGAGTACGCAAAGCTGTCAAAACAAAAGGTGGTTACTTTGAAGATTCACAAAATAGTCTTGGTTGTTTAATACTTACTTACTACATAATTACATATTTGTTGTATGGTAATTTCAATGTCTTCTAACACTGAAGGAGAAGGCGTGTTCAGACTTGACTGGTATGCACTGGACTGGTGTGCAATAGTTGGTAGTCAGCCATTATTTTTTTTAGGTTCACCTAACATCGGTTTTCATCCTCTACGACACACACACTTTTTTCTGCTGTTACATAAACAACTTAAACAACACTTGACACATTTGTCTGCTTCATTTACCTTGCCAGCTCACAGGGGACATCATGTATCTTTGTCTGTCACTGCTAATTGACCCTTTTTATTTTCTTTTAATGGTTTGTTGTGATCTCAAGACAACTGACAAGACAATTACACTGAGGCTTGGAATGACTGGAAACGATGTACAACAACAAACATTAACACACACATCAGTGTAATTACCATTTAACATAGATTATATCAGACATAGCACCACATTAAACCACCAGTTTCTAAAAATAAAAAAAAAATCTGAAAATGTTGCAGTTCAATGAAAACCCACAGACTTACTTTGAAACTATCTGAAGAAAGGTAATTTTTTTTTTTTTATTAAATTCAGATTTCAAAACGCAGCTATTGGTATTCCAGCTGACAAAGTACAGAGCCTGAAACACTGAATATTAGTGAACAGGGGGATGGGGATTAAAATTGATCAGTATGTTATACATGAGGAGGTTTGGGACTAAGTACTTACTGAGACATGAGCGTTTGGCAGCTGCACTGGCTCCTCCAGAACACAAGTTTCCCCCTCGATGCACAAGCTCCAACTCCAGATTGGTCCTGAGGAGACAGGTAGCAGGTACATTTATGCAAATAGTCCAAGCACAGATATATTTTGAATTATCCTGTTATTATGCATCTCTATGATAGATCTCTTTCATTGTTATCACAACTGCTACTTTTGTACTGTCATACACAGCATGTGTAATGAACTATCAAAACATCAACATGACTTGTTCTGTCTGAAGGTAAGCAAGTTTACAGCTTACATGGGGCAAATCACTTGTGAAAAAAAATCTGGATGTGTTACTTTAAAATCAGCACCTTTAATATCAGCATTACTGAGTTTGCCTGTGTGAGGGAAGGAGAGTATGCATTGATATAAATGGCTGAGTATGATCATATTCAGCTTTCGGTTCCATAGCCTGCCTTTTTAACAGTTTGATTAGAAAGATGAAAGATGTTGCCTAGCCAAGCCATTTGCCATTTAATGCGCCTGTGTGCAGCAGCAATTCCGTATCAAATAAATGACAGCTTTCCAAGACTGATTTTGCAAAAGCTGGACCATTAGCATAAAAGCTGTTCCAAACACAGTTTATGCATATTCCCCAATGTGTATTTCCCATGCATATCTAAACCTATTTTACTCTTGAATTTTAATTCCCCAATACCAAAACAGTTAACATTTTTTTTACGTTTAACAAAGGACATACAGTAGATGGCGAAAACAGATAGGTATTACTAAAATAAGACTGCTCTTGGCCTGTTCCATCCTACCGCTGGCCATTTCTTTCTATGGGCTGGAAAGGTGGGGGCAAATCCTTCGGTTTCCTGGGAGAAAAAGCAATTTCACATAGATAATGCAGCCGTGATGAAGCTCCATCTGGCTTTTGCTGATAAGAGCACCCCTGTGACAGAGGAATTTTCCACTCCTCAGGCAATTTGAGCTGTTCACTGAACTTCAGAGAGCCAACAGGCGCCCAGAAACACTCTGGGGATCTTTCTGTTCAGGGTGGAGGGCTGCAAGAACCACAGCATTGGGTGGGCAAAAGGTCTGGATGGTTATACTCAATGAAGGGCATAGATTTTGGAATGGGAGTTGAAGACCCCAAGGTGAACTCGGGGCTAGTCATTTCTCTTACCTGTGACCAGTCTGTTGAGAAGACACAAATACCTAAAAGTGACTGTGTAATTTATTTTTCATATTAAATTTCAGGTCTATTTGCCAGTGTGCGGGTGGAAGATGACATGCAATTAATAATCCTAGCCAAAATCGAACTGGGACATTGCAGTTGGATCTTATGTGTCTTAGACTGCTGGGTCACCCCAAGATGTACAGGTCTATGTGATGTAAAGTGAAGGAACTGCAGAAGATATGTGAAAAGATATCTGCAGCAAAACTTTGACGACCAATACAGCAGCATAGTAAGTATTAGGCAAAAAACCTATATTACCCTGTTCTTCAGTTCTCTACATTGTTTAGTAGAAACAAAAAAAAATTATTTGGTGAAAGTACTATACAACAACTGCAATACTGAAATTTAGTTAAATGTCAATATGCCTTTCTGGAGTAAACTACTAACAAAGAGCGTCTTCAACAATAAAACGGAGACATTACTGCCTTTCTGTATAGACAAACATTGCTATGACAAACATTGCTATTCAAGATGAGGAGCTGGCATTAACAGTCTAGGAAAAGCAAGTCAGCATTTATTCCACTGGTCTCAACACTCAGTGGTGTGTGCCTGTGTATAAAAATGCAAGGTGGTGCAGAAAGAGGACCTACAGGTTCAAGTGCTGCAGACAGAAAGGTCATCAGCCACACAGCACTGCATGGAGATAACCCAATACAACAGAGTCATTGCTCATAACTCTGACAACAGATGCACATATACAGTCCACGCACAACAACTTCTAAGGCAGTACCTTGTGAAGCAAAGCAAATGAATCCGATAGTATAAACAACCTTGTTCATTGCTACTTTTTGTATTAAAGATCATTTAAGGATCAATACTTATATATATATATATATATATATATATATATATTTGCAAATGACCATTTGTTTAATCAGACCTTTGCAAACACTAATCCAGGGCTTTATCATGCTAGCAGCTGGCTAAACAATGGTCAACATGTTTATTCATAGTATCAAACTTTTAGTTGGATGTTGAGCACCTCCACATAGGTGTCACAGAAACAACTTGAGCAGATAACAAGACTGCGGCCACCTATCTCCATTCAAAATAAACTAGCTGCTGTTCTACCATGAGTACATCATTTTAACATTTAGCTGTGACACTCTAGAAGGAAAATCTTCCTCAAAAATTATAGATCAGTAGTGTAAATTAGAATAAAGTACAGCCTATATCATGAATCAAAATAGAAAGAGAAATTAACTAAACACAGAATATTTTTGTTAGAAATATAGGAGAAAAAAAGGTAAAAGCAAAAAAGAACAAAATTATTCTGACAAGAAATATACAAAAGCCCACATAGAAGTCAATGTTACCTATGTGGTCCCCACTCATCATTCCCATAATCTCACTCTTAATATCACAACTCACAGTTCATAGGCAAGGCCTAGAATTCATGAATATAGTATAATTTTCAGTTACATCATCACAACAACATGCTGGATCTCTACCAATCTGCCTGTCAAGATACTTGAATTTCCTTTTGGCAGGAAGCAAGTACCTCTTGAGTCAAAAGGGGCCAAATCACTGTTTTACAGGAGAGCACCACAGCGTTAGATACTGAGCTACTGACTCTCACCCCAACTACTTTACAATCAGCTGCAGCATGCCCAGGAGTTAGAGGTCTGGTCAAGACAAGTTAGAACACGACTTCTCAGATGTACCTGGAGATTCTATCCATCAAAATGGAAACAGAATCAGTGAAAGTTACCTTGCCACTGAGTACATGAAGAGGAAATCGTTGTCAGGTGAGCCAGGGTTCTTGCCATAGTCCATGTATTTCTTCTGGGTGGTGTTCTTGATGTCTTTGATGACCAACTCCATCTCTTTACTCAAAATAGACTCAGTCTTGAAAAAAGAAAAAAGTCTGAAGTCAAAATGTATTCTAGAATGAAGTTTGATAAGCTAAGAACTGAGAAGCCACTGAGAAACTTCAGGGTGATGATTCAAGTAAGTACATACTTGCAGATTTGGACAGATTTTTTAAAATTATCTCTTAAATGTTTGCCAAAAGTTTTGTACAGACTCACTTTCATTTCAGATCTCAAAATGTATTCTATCATTTGCAAGCAAAATGTAAACAAGAACATACTCTACTGCCATTCATGAGAAATATAAATCAGAGATATTTAAATATAAATATATATATTTTTTATAAATAATCATTTAGAAGTATAACTGTGGCACTGGATTTGGTAAACATGGAAACCTGATGAGGTGCTCGATAAAACAGGAGCTCGTTTCAGAAGATTGGTCTCTCTGTTTCTCTGCTCAGAGAGTTAACTACCCTATATTAATCTACACTGAAGGTCAGCATCTCCTATGATTTGGTATAAGCTGATTGATTGTACTAATTATTATGTGCATATCATCACCAGCAACTAAGCAGTTGAACTTAGAATGTGTTTAAAGCTCAAACCAGCTGTGTAAAACAAGATGTGTTCATGAGAAACTTGTGGCCTATTGTAAAACTTACAGGGAAAAGGCCAAGTTTCTCCTGAAGATCTTCTACCTCCTTTACAAGCACACACAGTTTCTTGTTTGTGGGTGTGTGCCAGGTACCAGCCTCTGTGCTCCGCCCAGGCCGACAAGGAAGGACACTATTGGCAAACTGTCGACACAGTGGGCATGTAAATTCACCCTTGTCAACAGAGAAACCCTGGAGGACCTGATCATTCTAAAGACAAAAAAGACAGAAGTTAAATTAGACTTAATTGATACGAACGCTGTAGTCTATACTGCATCTACACAAATTTATCAACAAATAGTTTCTCTAGGGCTAATCTTTCTGATCAAGTCTTAAAATTATTCTACTGTTCTGCTCAAATCCAACCTAGGCAAAGTAAAAAACAAGTATGTTCAAAATAATAAAAATACAGATGAGTTAGACATTTATCCCACTGTCACTGATTATAAATATTTTGGTCAAGCTTTCTCTTACCCTAAGAGACTCCATGTATGACTTGTGGCAGTCTATATGCAAAGTGTGTCCACAGGTCTGGACGTAGACGCCCCCATCCCAGCCTATTGATACAGACTGCAGGCAAGAACTCTGCAGAATTCATCAGAAGAAGAAAAATAAATAAATTACAGTTTGCAAATTGGTCTTCAGGTATTCTCCTGGGACCTTTAGTTTATTTGGTGGGGCTGAAGAATAAATTGATTATTTCTAATGTTTGAATTAACAAACTCACCACAAAACACAGTATGTGTAAATAATAATAATGACATACTATAATTATCCCCTTGAGGAAATTGTTGTTGGACAGCTGCCAGGCAGTACATGTCAGCATTACTACTGACATGTAGCCTGCAAGAACTTGGAATCGAACGGCTCACCCTCAGGTTTGTAAACAGATGCTCTACCCACAGAGCTACTTGCTGCTCCAAATAAACGTGTTATCCTGCTATTTTATGAGGCATTTTGATTAACAACTAGACTTGTAGCGTAACTACTGCTGGCATAGGGAATTGGGAGAACACCAAGGTGACATTAATAGTTGCGCAGTGGTGTACAATGCTGTGAAATAGTATTTGCCCCCTTCCATTTTTTTATTTGCATATTTGTAATTTAGAACAATTAAACAATTTTTAAATATACATAAAGAATTAATTAAGGGAAAGGGGAAAAAACTGTCCAAACCTGCCGGTATATAAATATAAACCAGGCAGGTTTGGACAGGTTTAAAGGAAATCATCAGGTAGAAACCGCATATTGTATTTACTCCGGTTATCCTGTAATATAAAATTTAGCACACAGCACTGTATCAGTTGTAGAATACAACATTATGTGGCACCAATATTTTTCTATAGTTTAAAGTTTGTAATATTTTCTGTGAAAGCACCTACATCTTTGAAGAACCTCTGCATGAGTGTGAGTCTGACATCATGAGCAACTCCACATGTGTCTGCAGGGTAGATGTGTTCATCATCACTTGTTGGTAGCTTCTTAGCCTCTGTGCTTTTGCAGCGATGACCGAGCACTAAAAGACAATCACAGAAGTCGATGATGAATAGGTGTTCTAAATTATTTAGTATTTACATAAAACAGACATGGATTGTGATCATACCTCATATTATAAGGGCTGCAAATTATGATTAATTATGATACTGATTAATCTGGGTTTTTTTTCTTGGGTAATTGTTTAAAATGAACCAGTAAAATATCAAGTCCATCACAGTTAATGAAAACACAAAACAACATCCTCAAATTACTTTTTTTGCTGTACTCAACTTTCAAAATCTAAAGATACTATGACCTAGAAGATTTAAAAAAAAAAACTTTCACAAAAACTTATTTCAGTAAAACTGGAAGAGTAGGATCCTGGGAATAACAATACCTGAGGATGCCTGGAGGAGAACGACTAGGCCAATAGGTCGTTCCTCAGTGGAAGGTCCACTCTGCCCACAGATTACACAATCATAAAGAACCTCAGACTCCATCACTTCAGATGCTCCTAAATCCATGGCTGCCTCAGTTTCAGGAGATTCTGTCACAAAAATGTGGAAAAACATATGTATGAGAAACTAAAACACACAATTTCCACACAATAAAAAACACAGTCATTGGTTGCAAACCATGCTACCACTCAGGCAACAAATATATGTTCAGTTATACTACACTACTCCCTTTCTAAGTCTAAGTACAAGCACAGACATTAATCTTTAGTTGTATTATAAATAATAACCAATAACTTTCAAATGTTGTTTCCTTTCTTAAATAAACCCTTTAACAAAGTATGTAACACCCACACAGTTGTATGTAAAGTTGGCAAACCCTTGGGCAAATCATATACTGTGTTTTGTTGTGTGTTTGTGAGAAAATAGTAGTCTGCAGCAAACATCCTGTTGTAGAACATGAGAAGGCAAATATATATATATAGATCGATATATAGATATTTGCATTCTCATCTGCAGCTCACCTGGGTAATGTCAAAAAGCAGCTTTAGATATCTTTTTACAGCCTATACTGGTGTGTAGGCGTCAGTTTTAGCATCATTTTCAGACCCTCAGTCAGCTTTTTGACACCACATTTGCCAATCCTATGAGATCTGGAAACGTCAGCACCTGATAGTTCCTAATGACTATACTTTATCTGCTTTACAAGGCTTAATGGATCATTCATTCATCCTAATGCCTAATGAGTTCTAAAAAAAAAGACAATGTCCACATTTTTGCAAATGTTTTAAGTGCTCATAATAAAAAGTAACAATGTTTAAAAAGAAAAACATTTTTCACTTCAGAAGTCTACAAAAATATGTCATTTGTTCAATGGCGCCAAAACCTTTGCTTACAACTGTATAGAAACAGTGGAAACTGGTACCTCTATATGTGTGATTGGCATAACACTATAAATTAATTACTGATGTGAAATTAGTTTTAAATGTTAAGAACCGTGTTCAATTTGAGCAGTAAATATTGTGTAGAAATGTCAAGCTGTGCTGGAAATTGATGTATTGCTTTTCGGAAGAATATGTTCTCAGGAGAGGTCACTGTGTTCCTGGGGAAATGAAAGCTGTTTGCATTAGATGTCAACGCAACAGCTTTTGCCTCAAGCCATCCCAGTACACAGAGGTACCAGTGTGTGTGTGTGTGTGTGTGTGTGTGTGTGCTCACACAAACACACAAAAAAGGTCCTATGACAAGGACACAAACTGCTGCTCTGTTGTGTTTCCTACATAAAGTTGTGAATCCTGCGATACTTTATGCACACAATAGATTTACAATTTGTACTTTATTATCTTGTACTTAGACAGAATGCTGACTATGCTAATGGTAACACAAAATATGTGTGATTTAAAGGGATCAGTTTAAGCTCTCTCTCTCTCGAATTCCATATAGGTTTGGTAATTTTGTTTGTTAATTTAGGTTTTGACCCATCAGTCTTTTGTGTGAAAGTCATATTTCCGTACAGGTGATGCAAAGTCAGTAGCAAGCCTGACTGCAACAAAAAAAAACTCCTTGGCAGGAAGTGTACAGAAAGGGGTCAGAACACAATACAGGCAGTATCGTGACTCTTATCACAGAAACCATTATTCATTTACTAAACATGCGGTGTCAGAGTGGGCCCTTAGAGTCGAGTCCACTATTAGCACTATGATCCTATGTGCCCTCAGCCAGCAGCCACCCACAACCCCACAAGAGCACTCTCCTCTCAATTTCTTCTAACAGGCCCGCAGAGAAGGCAAGCGGTCTCCGCCCACTGTCAACTTGCCCCAGTGGAAAATATGCCCCATTATGGCAATGATAGGTTCATTTCTTTAGGTGTTATAGTGGCAAGATGTCCTTTAAGTAAAATGCGAGTTTTGAGATCTTGTCTTTTATAAATACAGTCTATAAGTGCTTGTTATAAATATCCACAGTACTGTCTTGCCAGTCTTGGTTGAAGACATAAATATTCACAACAGCACTCTGTGGTAGGATTTCAAAGGCATTTTACATTTCCAGTTAATTAAAATACTGATGATTCATTCTACTTAAACTTCAGACTTGTGAATTCAGGCTCACAATTAGTGACCATCCAAAAACATTACACGCCTCAGCTTATGCATGTGTGTACAGCATTAATTTAACTGGAAACCATACAATTGAGTCAAGAGGTCGGCAAAAAAGTTAAATTGGCATTTTCTTACCAACATCCATGGCTGTTTCCATGAAACTTTTCTGTCTGGAAGCAAATTCAGCAAGAAGTTTCTGTTGTCTCTCTCTAGCCCTCTGACGTCTGAAAGAACCAAACAACACATAATTTAATAAATATGTATTAAATATGTATGTAAACAACAATGTAAACAACACCACCATCCAGTAATTAATTTTCAACTACTGAAATAAGTCTTTTTTTAAAAGCTGCCAGTGAGATTGGACTGAAGCAATGAAATCAATTCAATGAGAGAAACTATATGAGAGCAGTCTGAAGATTGAGTCATGGCAACTGGACTTCTTTCTTCCAAGTAGAAGAAAGAAGTCCAGT
>JAUYWH010000013.1:11300995-11337840 GCA_034779795.1 Ctenopoma multispine
GAAGAAAGAAGTCCAGTTGCCATGACTCAATCTTCAGACAACTTTACCTGGATGACTGAGAATCTTCACAGATATATGAGAGCAGGCATTTCATATGTTAAAAAATACACACTGCTCTTGATAATATCCTGGCAACCACTTGAATCAATGCCCTTGCAAATGCAGTATAGTGAGCTGGGAATAAGGATAAGGTTACCCACAGAATGGTCAACTGATTGTTCAATTTTGGCAGGTGATACCATCACGTTTGAATTTAATAACGCAGCATTGTAAAAGTTAGAAAGGCTGATTATTAAACTGACATGGTGTGTTGAACCCCACCCAACAGACTTACAGAGCAAGAGCTGACTGTAAATTAAGTCCCTAATAAGAGGACATAAACAAATGCTGACAGGAGCGTCACAACTCAATAACTTTCACTGATGGCTTCAGGGGTGCCGACAACCAGCCTGAGGAATGGGTAGCAGTTTCTCACTGCCCGCTGACTGCACTGCTGCCTGATTATTGCCTTGGAAACAGCTGTAGGTTGTGTAAATGGGAATGTTTCTAACATTATTTTTGTCTGTGGGGTGAAGCCAACCTTAACAGCACACCATCATCAAATGGTTACGGCCCATTAGAGGAGGAAAGACACAAACTAGTGGGAGAATGTGCAGTGAGAAGTCTAAACCCCAGAAATTATATTATATAGTTAATAATAAAATAATTAATAAAATAATGTGTGGATTATAGATTGCAGTAATGCAAATGATGACAACTTTCTTTTTAGACTGTATATTACATTACCTCTCTTCTTTATCCATGGCTTTCTTGTCAGTGGGGCTGTTCTTCTTTGGTGGCACTGGAGGACACACCTTTCCACAAGTGTCCTGGATGCTGCGCTTGATTTGGCAGCTGCGTGCGGCTGCCTTCGTGAGGATGCGCTCAATGGCTGTAATGCCATCTCCATGAGCGTGACGGCTTGTGTCCGTATCATCTAGCCAGGATGCCGACAGAGAGTTCTGCTTAGATGACAACTTCTGGTGGAGCTTGATGAGGAGGGACAGCATGCTTTCTCGGATCTCAAGGATTTCAGTTACTAACTGGGGTTGTGTGCCTGGGGGGACCCAGCGTGTTGAGGAGCTCTTGGGCCTGACAACCTGTGCTTCAGTGTTGCTGCGGTTGATTATCTCCTGGAACTTCCTCCTGCGCTCCGCCACTAGGCTGAACACCTGAGCTTCACGCAAGTTCTGAAAATGATAAAAAGCATTAAACAGTTCTATGTATTTAACATTACATATGTCATTTTAAATGTAATCGTAATCTGGCAGTGTTAATGCCAAGCATTATAACCTACCAACTGTAAATGCGTAAGGCGCATAAATACTGTCACACATAAAAAAAACACATCAAGGCCTTGCAGATTTTGTTGATTATGGGCTTGATGTGTACAGAAAGAAAAAGAGTAAATATTGTGACCAGCATCTCTTATGAGGCCCCCTGAATCTGCAGATCTGTCTCTAAGCACAAACACCATCTCCTAAAATGACATCAATAATGTTCTGACAGACTTTGATGGATTGGAGAGGTGTTTCATTACCATAGTGAGGAAGGTACAATACACATAAAAGTCAAATTAAATATCCATTATAAAATTTCAGCTGACGTCTCACAAATAGCTTTGCTGATAGAACCCAGAACAAACATGTTTCTGGCAAAAATTCAAATCATCCTCATATAAAAGCATACAAACCATCTGAAGGGTTGCCATGACCTGACCTGACCTGACCTGACAAAAAGGACCTGAGCTGCACTGTTAAATAAACATAGATCATATAGCCCAGTCAAGGCAACATCAATCATACTGACATGCAGTTAAAAAGCATTTACCCAAACCAGCATTACACACATAATTAGTTTCAGCAGTCAAGAGGGAGGGAAATTGCTGAACCACGGCATTAAACACACACCATAACACACCAAGGCAGACCTCCTTTTTAAAAGGACAAGCAGAGAAATTCTTTCATAATAAAAAGTAGACAAATGCAGCTGCAGTGGCATCTAAGCCATCAACCCTTTCTACAGAAATGGTTGCAGACAGCTACCTCTCTCCAATTCCCTGTAAGACGTCTGGAGTTCTGAGGAGCAAGTAAATGAAAATGAACAATAATGGTGAAATGAAACAAGGAGGTACCAAACAAACAATGTAGGATGATAAATACAATTACAAGAATATATACAAATAAAAAATACAAAGTAAATGCAAGTTCAACATGAGGTTTCCAAAACTGTGACCCTCAAGTCTGACAGGTTAACATTCTTATGAGAAATGTTATGACCTATATATAATGTACTTTTGCATATTAAGTCCCTTCACTGGAAGAAACAATATTTTAATGAGCACTTACTTACAGTATTTCTACACTTCTGGAAAAATGTGAGTATCACCTTCACATACAGTAAATCTGAAGTTATCCTGTTAGCTTAACAGAATATGGCAACAGATTAACATTAAGTTCCTATAAGCTGATAATACATCAGCTACAATCATATAGGGGACACTAACTTTAATTTAATCCTTTCAAGGGTGTGTAGTACCTTTTCTATTTGACTCAACTGCTAGAAGCTGTGTGAAACATCTTTAGAAATCTATACTGTGCAGTGTGATGTTTTGTTTATTTCACCATTCTCTATGCCAAATTTTGGAAACCAGGCCTGAACGACACTCCTGAAGACAATGGAAACAAAACACAACTGACAGAAACACCGGCCCGGCATGCTCAATCCTTACCAAATGTATATAGCCAATCCTTCATCAATTTATGCAACAACTGCCAACTAATAAAATCAAACTGATACACAATAACACAGAGGCAGGGTTTTTTGGAGTGTATTTTTTAACGTTGCAGTTTTTGATGAGTTAAAGTCTAATAATCATTGCCAGCTGTGCTTGAGCATTTAGTTGCCCATCTTTGTTCCCCATTGGTTTTAATTCACTGTTCTCTTTTACAGGAATTATCCAGTCAATAAAAATGTAACATCCAGGTCTTTTTTCTTTTTTTTTTCAAATAAATTAGACTGTAACTGATAGTATGTGGCCTTTAGCAGAGTTTCCCCATACCTGGCCATAAGCAGAAGCTTCAGTGCTGGTGCTCGGAGGCGCCTCTTTTTTTACTTCAGGTGCCGTCTCAGGAACCCGAACCCTCACAAAGTTGATAACATGGTGCAGATTGGAGAGAAGGTTGGTGCCAGGGAACCAGCTGTCATGGCAGTGCTCCTCAATGCAAGGCTCCTAAAAACATACAAACTTTGTACAAAACTGCTTTTCAGTGTACATAATGAGAAGACTGGTTGCAACTCACAGCCCCCCATATCTTACCCCATCCTCTTTGTTGTCTTGAACTTGGTTGTCTAAGCCCAGCTCGATGAGGTACAGCACCATGCACAACACATGCTCAGACATGTTCTGATGATCCATCCATATCTAGAACATACTCAACTATTAGTTTACACTAAAGAACAAGTGAACACTTTGACAAGTATAAGACCATTTTAATCTGATAAGTTGTAAAATTGTATAAATTGTTAAACTGTAATATAGACAAATATGATAAACTGATGAAAACAATGACATTGTTGATACAATTACTCACCTGTCAATTTTATTGAAACATTACAGCTCATGTACACAATGAGGTTTGTTCATTTTCTGTACCCAATACATTTTGTCAGTCGTGTATTTTAACAATATCTTGCTGCATGTTAGCACCAATTAATTACCATGTAATAATACTTGCACACCAACTGAATATGGCAAACAAGTACTTTTGTTTTAACTCAAGAGTTAAATTGAGATGCAAGGGCAGCAGTGCATTATTTTATCATGAATAGTTGTTGAAAAGCTCACCTTGTAAAGAAGAGTGAATATCACAATGTGCAGCGTCTTGCAGTGCAACAGCTTGATTAGGCCTTTGTAACATGGGTGAAGAGGGGTCCTTTCCTTGTAAGGTGGCCATGGGTTGCCATTGTGAATGCCAGACTGTTTCAAACTAGGTGACATGGATAAAAAAAATTATATGGTACACAAAGTTCACTGTAATTACCACATCTATAAGGATGTGTATTAGCTTATGGGCAACAGGAGGTTAAATCTCCACATGAAGCAATACAATAAGAGGACATCTGAGAAAATGACATCTAACAATGTTCAGAGTAATTCACTGTACAAAAGATGTTCAGTCTATTCAACAGAGCAGCCGATAGGCAGCACAGACGCTCACTATATTAGTGGTGATGAGATCAGTGTTATATAAACCAAAGCCAGCTTGACAGGCAATCCATCATATCTAAACAGTGTGAATGAGCAACATGAGGCTGATATCAGGGTCTGAAGGTGGCACATACTGTACTTCTGTATGTTTCAAGGAGAAAAATGTCTCAATTTGGTCTGGTTTGTAAAAACAAATACTGGTCAAGAAAAGGGCACACTGCATATAAAACAAATACGACAAAATACACAAGTGATTTAGCTACACTTTCAATTACAGTTACACCAAAGATGGCCTTAAATCCATAATAAATCTTCTCAACTACCACTTGAAACAAGCAAGAAGCACCTTGTGGGGGATCCATTCTGTATAATAAACATCTACACACGTTTCAGTGAGAATTAACCCCAAGGTAACTCCTTCACCTCCACTCATACATTTGTCTTTGGAGAGGTCTGAACCACAATCAAATAAGAAAAAAATCCTCAACTCCATTACAATTTAGCCTGAAATATTGATTTTTATTGACATCTATCTAATTGGAACCAACACTACCACCTAGTAGATCTGACCTTCCTGATTGTGTTCTTTCATGAGGAGGCATGAGAGGTGAACCTATATCACTACAGAGCATGGTGCGAGATTGGCTCGATTAACGTTGGTCGAAAATGAAGGATAGAACAAAACCTGAATGAATAATGAATAAAAAGAATGAATGATGCCTACATATGTGCAGATAAAATGGCATTGTGCTGTAGAGATGCATAGAGACTTTCAAATGAAAGCTACTGTACATTAAAAAGACTAAATGATATAAACAAAGTTATGGCAACAATTTTAACTTACAATGCTGAGTATCTGTCCATTGCTGACTGGACATCACGGCGGTAGACTGTTCTGAGAACAACCATAATGGGGTCAAACTCCTTCTCCCACACCTCCGCTAGTTGAAAGAAAAAAAAAAAAAAAAGGAGAAAAATGTTTGGTAACCTCAGGTGAAAAGTGACTTTGATTCACTTTCTTCCTAGTGTCACCTTCTCTGTGTAAGTGGTTTAAGTCTGCCCCCAAGTGGTCAGCTGCAGTCCAATGATCTAGACTTCCATCTTATTCAGACCTCACACACACATTACACTTATACTCATTTATATCCACAAATGTCTGAATATACAATACATTAGACATATTAAAAATAATTAAGAAAAGACAACTGTAACGTAAAGCATCTAATCTGTAATTTAGATGAATTAGAAAATATACAGATCTTTCCTTACTGAAGAGCAATTAAAATGGCGATTGTTGCTAGCACAAATAAATACCATGAAAAAGCAAATAAAATGGTTTTCTTTATTGGATATATCATGGCACATATTATTAAACTAATAATATTTTCAAACCAAATACTCCATTTATTTGCTTCATATTTTGTAACACACTGTACAAAACATTTTACATGTTTTGACAATTTTAAACATCCAGTTACACCCTTCACTTCAGTAGTTAGATGTTCATTTATCAAACTTATTCCAGAATAGACCCCTGACCCTTTTGGTTTCTAGGTGTCTGTTTTACTTTATTCACTACACATACAATTTTGTAAAAATTCAGCATTAACTGCATAGGTCACTTCTGTGACATTCATTAGGACACATTTAAAACAGTTTACTAACATAAAATTTAACAGTTCAACTTCCCTAGAAGTCTCCTACCTTTAGGTGTGTACATGCCCTGCTGCATGGAGCCTCCAGGCTCAAACACTGGTGCTTTGAAGTCCGCAACAGCAGAGAGCATCTGTTCAAAGCTACAGCTACCTGGTACAATGCCGCTCTTTGGGTTGGGATTCTCAGGAATCTAGGAAAAAATCTTAAGGAAAAAAAACTGTCCTGGATGACTGACCAAGCTGCTGTTCAATGTTTTTATTAAACTTAAGGATACCAGGTCTAACAGTGCACTGTGTGTACGGTCATTCATACACAGTTGTGAGACCATCTCAGCCCGAAGGATCTCATCGTCTGTCATCCCTGTTAGACAGAGAAACAGAACTTTAAGAAATTTTTCTATAGTGGTTAGACAAATGAACAAAAACAGGACCATGCAATAGTACAGTTCTATATCTAAGTTAATACCTTGAAAAGCATGTCTATATTGATGTGCAGGATTACTCAGCATATCAGAAATGCCATTGTTAGATATGGTTAAAGATGTAACTAAGCACAGATTTTTAGCCTGGTGTTAAATTACTTTTTAAATTACCAATCAGCAGAACACTAATATATTTGGGTTTGATGACATTATGAGAGGTATTGACTCATTTTGGGGGATACAATGTTCATGCAATTATTATTGTAGGTGTCTTGTAATCTGTGTTATCAGGAATTTGCAGTTTGTCCAAAACAAAAAAAATGAAGCAAATCCAACTACTTCTGTGTTGAAATGTCTTCCATGAGAAGCTTGAGACTAAAATATCCATCCACAAGTTGTCAACAACTAACTGAAAAGTTAGCTTGTGGTAGTCAAGTGGAATATGATAGGATCAGCAAGTATTTAGAGAGACCCAGTACTCTATTGTTCTTAAAACAAAAGGATTGTTTTCTTGATCTTTGTTTTCATCATAGTTATACCAGTGGGGTTTGTTTCTAGCCTAAACTATTTTTGGTCAAGTAGCACAAACAGCATGCACAGAACATACAAACCAGGACATTTAATTTGGTAGGTAGGTCAACGCCAGTAAATAATATTAACTGCCAATATTCATTAAAATCTGTCATTAATAGTTTCCGTCCAAAAATTATTTTTGTAAATAATGTTATGTATTCCACATATGAAGGGTTTTTAAACGTGTGTAACAACCTGAGAGAGCATATACAGCTTTATGGTAGTGAAATTTTAGGCCTATGTTATTATATTGTAAGTTGTTTGTTCAGTGTAGACTGTGTGCATCCTCTAATGTACCACTTACCCAGATGGATGCGAAGGCTTGTCAGTATGACAAGGAAGGTCAGTGCTCCCTCTAGCATTGGTCTCTCCTGTTCAGAGTCTAACACAGCATTCTGATGCTGAGACGCCATGGTCAACAGGTCAACCACTTTAAATCTAATATGAGACAGTTTATAAAAGGTGCACAGTTTCATTAGTCTTCATGTGAATTAAAGCTTATTATGGCGTAAGAACAAAATTACATTTATGTGATGGCTCACCTCTCAAAAACACTTGAGATAAAGTAGTCAGGATCTAATCTTGATGCACAAACCTGTAGAAAGGAAGAATTATGGATAAAAAATATGATATTCATAATAAAAAACACTAATATAAAAAATAAGCTCTATGTGATCTAGCATTCCTAACCTGGAGCAGGTAGATGTCCGGGTCAATCATGGAATTGCAGAAGTGTGACTGCACGTAGGTCATAGCCTGTCCTTTGATCTGCAGGCCATTCCTGACCCACATGTTGCTGTGGATCTCTGACAGACAAGCCTATAACCCAAGCAAAGTTTTGCACAACACATTACTGCAGTGACATGGAGGTAAATTCAAAAAGTGCACACAGGTTTATAAGTCTCTAGTGTCATACCTGGATTTGGAGCGGATGCACCATGATCTTCATCAGCATCTCCTGGTCAGGCAGAAGGCTATCCAAGTCCAGGCCTTGGGACTTTACACCCTGAGAATTTCAAACCAACCTTTAAGCCTTTAAAAACATGTAAACACACACAATACAAAAATACAGAGTCATGTCTCTGACATACCTTACTGAGGAACATGGCATAGTAGCGATGCAGCGGCAGGTGAAATGTCACTTGATTTGGAGCAGGCTGCAAGAGATATACAGGAGGAATGAGAAACATGGAATGAGAAAGCCTGCTTGTAAAAACAGTAGTTTGTGACTTTCTTTACCTCATCAATGAAGCCTATGGCATCAAACCAAATCTGAAGGGTCTCCAAACAGTACCGTACAACAGTTTTAGTGTACTCCTGTGTCTCCTGTTAACAGACAATATGAAATGTTTGAAATTCAAATGGGGTTATACGGTAAGAGCATGCAGCACAGGATTATTGGGATGCATGTCCCATTAAACCTTCAAAAGCATCACAAAAGCACAGGGGAGTTGTGTGTGATTATAGTGTGACTGTAATAACAGAACCTACTTTGACTTTGCAGTGTGTTAAGAGACCCCACATCGGTTGTGCACAGGCCTCTAGCTCGGCTGCAAATGCTGCATAGTAAGTCTGAGACTCAAATTCCACATGTTCATTCAACTCCCTCTTATTCAGGTTCATACCTATTCAAGCAAGAGATAGTTTAAAATGTTAAGCTGCTACCACATGGCTTCTCAATGTTAAAATAAGTAATCTATCAAAAAACAAATACACAAATAAACAGACATTATTTTATATTTTTTATATTATTAGGCAGGTTTTGACAAGTTTTTTTCCCTTAGTAAAATAAATCATTTAAAAAACACATTTTATATTTACTCAGGTTACCTTTGTGTAATAAGAAAATTTGTTTGATTATCTCATTAAAGTGTGACAAATATGCAAAATAATTTTAATCAGGATCATAAGGAAGGGGGAAAATACTTTTTCACACCATTGTACTTTAATATTAAAAAAATGTGGTCTATGAAACCCAGATCAAACAACAGAATTTAATGCAAAAGTACAGCAGCAGACTTGTATACAATGTAATGGTGACACTGTGCAACCTCTGCAACAGGATACTCGAGCCTACTATGCAAGGGTGTTATTTTTAGGGTTGCAGTAGAGTATACATGGCAAATGAGCAGCACTAACGACAATAGTGAATGAGAATGATAATTCTGTGACAAAGTGCCATACACTAAGCAACACACTCTTTATATTAGGCTTTTATTGCAAAAACAGACATATGAAGTCTGATTTTGTTACTGGCTACGGTTTGCCTTTATTAAGTTAAGACTTACCTTGGAAAAATGACACAAAGCTCATCCATAGCATCACCAATGAATGGTCCTCCATGAACTTTTTTGCTACACTTTGGTGTGAAAGGATGTTAATAAAATCACTGACTAGTGGCCAGTAAGTGTTGTTTTTCAGCAGTGGCTCACTACAGTTCACCACAACATGGCGATTGTTTTCTTCATCTAAAAAACAAAACAGAGTAACACCAGTGGCATTATTAGAAGTTACACAATTTAACACTTGGGTGCCAAAAAAGTAACTCTGTTGAGAGCTGAAACAAAAACCCAACAACAGATGTGTATTTTGTGAGTTTACTTCCTTGCAAAGGAAGATCAAAAGTTATACAGCATGTCAGAGCAGCCTGCAGAGGGAAGCGCAAGATAGTGAGTTGGAAAGAAAAGTATATACATCTGCATACAAGTGGGAGGTTTTTGGTCCTACAAAAAAAAAAAAAACCTGATCACAATTGGTGAGGGGTGTTGATGCAAAATGACTATCGCAACCACCTTCATTTTTTACAAAAACAGCTTCAAATGTTACTTACCTTGAAGTTCACTTTTAATAAGGCAACTCTCCATCATGTAGAGGAGGACTGTGACCATGATGTCCAGCAGGTGACACTCCTCTGTCACACGTCGAGCAAGATCCTCATTGCTGAACAACTGCACACTAATATGTACAATGCGGTTGGACATGGTGTCCGACTCGTGGCTTTTCATCAGTGTTTTCATGATGAATGCATAATGCTGAACGAATGTTTTTGTAAAGGTGATCTGCCAGTGACAAACATAAAAGATTGTTACAATTTTGTCACTTTAATAAGGATTCACTTGTCTTACAAAAAAACAATACAATACATATAATAAATATATTTTATAACAGCTTATTGATGACAATGAAAAAAAAGTATATTTAAAAGGTGTAAATAGTGTTCCAATATTGAAAATAAATAACATAGTCAAGAAAATACCTTGTAATCTTGATCTGGCAACATGTTCAGTAAAAATGTGACCATCTTCTGTGGAAACTCATATTTTATCGTCCAAAACAACAACTCCTCCAGAAAGCATTTATGCTTTAGAGATTCAATAATGCACGGGTCTGAGGACAGATAAGACGTATAGTAAAATCAGTAGCTCATGTAACATATATTAGTGCATTACATTTTCGTTACATTTACCTTTGGTACTGCTGCTTAACTTAACCCTCTTTCTCTGACCAACAGACTGCCCTGCATCTTGGTCCTCCTGGGGGAAAACAAAACATGAGTTTCTTCTATGTCTCCAAAACAACCTTTAACAGACAAAAATATTAATATACAAGTTTAAAAAGGCAACAAATATTTATGTAATGCTTGATGCCAACACAAACCTCTTTATTAGACTCATCTGTGCTTCCTGGTGCAGTAGTTCCTAAGAAGTCCAAGACAAACCGCAGTTTTCAACACTGGTTAAAACAACTCCATCAAAATCATACTAGAGCTCTCTAGCAGTAAGACCTGCGCATAAAGGGCGATACTGTTTAATGTATGAAAATTATGTGAAACAGCCATGACGCATGTGTTATGAATGTGCACAAAGGAGCAGAAAAAGCCATTACATCAAATTTATAGAACTATGGTATTTTGAAAACAAATATGTGCTCTTCAGTGCCAGCTATTTGCAGGCTTTTTCATTCACTTAACATAATGTAAGTGAATTATGTTTTTTTTCACTGTGTATTTGCTACAAAAAGAAAACACCACAAATAACTTATTAAGCTGCCTGCAGGCTGATAAAGAATTATTTCAAAACAACTTTCATTACCTAAAAGGACCATTGCTCCTGCACCTCCTTCAGCACCAACAGAGACATCAGCAGAAGCACCCTGGGCTTTCTCCTCCACAGAAACCAGACCTGAATTCTTCAGTGCTGACAGATATTTGTCATAATTCTTTTTAGCATACAAATTATCTTCTTGGCCTGCGACAGTGAAAAGAAATATTGCACACTTTAACAACAAAGACTCAAATGTTTGTGTCTTAAGATACACTTTACACTTTAGTTGCAGAGATGTAGAACTTGGGTAGAAGAGAACTAGATATGATATTCAGCTGTAGAAAAGCATTAATTACATAAAAATGCAGACCACAACATTTTCTTTAAGAGAAAATTACTTTAAGAGTTTTACTAAATAGTGTTTTGTAAACACAACATTTCATTGAACATATTTATCTCAATTCAATTTTATTTTGTATTTTGTAGTTAAATTAATCAAGCACAATCTGCCTTTACCTCATAAGTAGTACTGAAACAGACAGGGATGAATAAACAGCAGCACAGTAACATTATTTCAATAACTCACACTGCCTATGGTGACCATGAAAGTAACTACTAAAACTTAATTATCAACTATCATGTTCTTCAACAGGAGCATTCTAACATATCTCTAGTGTAGATATTTACCCATGCTCAACTCCTTGAATGTTTGCTGATTGGTCAAGATCTTTGTCAATACAGTCCTCATTGCTCCTCCCATCTTCGTGAGCTCCTCTAGGAAGGAGATCTGAGGTTCCAACTGCTGCAGGACCTTCTGTAGATCTCTCTCAGTTGAAGTGTCTGGTCAAGTGAGATAACAGAAATGACCCATGACACTCAGTACTTGTGAACGTAAACAGCAATATAAACACTTGTAAAACACTGGTATCTGGCTTCCACAGCAGGCTCTATTTTGCATTTGATATGCAACAGGACAACCACAGCACACACAAAAAGTCAAAAATCAAAGTAATTGAGAGACCATGGTTTCATATTTTTGGTTTACATTTATTGGCCGAGCAAACTATATGATCTAATTTTTTCTGTCACGTTTACATTAGTGATTTTACCTGGTTCAGTATATCCATCCCTCAGATACTGTATGATACACAGAATAAAGCGAGGAAGAACCATCTCAGACATCAAGAGAAGGTCTCGAGGTATTGATGGGATATTTTCACCAGTTCTCAACCGATGCCGTCGGCAAAACCTGTCAGAGAAATATACAAATGTTGGTGGTGCAGACCTCACAAGAACATCAAATGAGGCCTTGCTATTGCTCATCTTTTTTTAATTCATATGTTGTTGTTGTTGTTGTTTTATTTTAACTATATGTTTAAATGTAAAACCAAATTGTAAGCACAATTTCAGTAACTGTCCTCAGAAATATATTTCTGAGTTTGGTTTCTGTTTTGCTTTTGTTTTTTTATGTTTTGTTCTGTATGTAAGGGTTCTGACTCTATAAAAGGTGCAGATATTAATACTGGAATGGGTTATGGTTAAAATGATTGAGATTAGGTGATTTTTCAGAATAAGAATCTAGGTGGTGTTTTAAATCTCTGCTCATACACACAGTGTGATCCAATGCAGCAAACAAACTCATATATCACTTACTCATATTGCTCAAGACTGTATTTGACACAGAGGAGCAAAGACTGCACAAACAAAAGTTGGATACTGAAAGAAATTATTATTTCATACTACACAGAAAAAAGAAAAACACTATAATCAACAATATATATGTGATAAGCAAACAGATACATAGCAGAGCACCATATTCAATTTTCGCCACCAACAACAATTACACAACGAGTACACCTGACTGCAACACTGAGACTCATTAGAGCCATGTTTACTTGAATTACTATAAACAAACTCAGCAAACTCCCGAGAGCAAAACAAGATCATCTGATATCGGTAAAATACTGACATAACGACACTATAATCCCGATGTGCAGTCATTTGTATTAGAATTATTGTTTTCATTAGCAAAGCTGGCGGCTAACTCTCTGAGCTGAGTGTAACTTGAAGGGTTTTAACAAACGACAAGAGCATCGTAATATTCAAAGCTATTGCTGACTGTCAGTAATTCGTAAAAATGTCTCAGACAGAATTACCTAGAATCTGACACCCACTACTCTCATTAGGAAACTTAACTTGCTATGTTAGTTCATTTTCCACCAAGACCTGTCAAAACGATACTGGCTAAACCGTCAGTTAGCATAGCCAGCACAGCTAGCAATTAGCAGCTAGCTTGGACTTACCCACTCTCTCGCATGACATTACTATCTCCACAGTCGCAGGCCCCACCAGCCTGGCTCCTGAACATGTTGAAATCATGGCCCGTGTGGTCTCCGTTATTGAAACATTCAGCACACAGTGACATGCACGGGGAGATGCCACAGGTCCGACATCGATACGCCACGAAATTGGCTGTCCAAACCAAGCCGCACAGAGTCGCGTTGTCATAGGACCGGACCGTTTTGCAGAACACGTCGAAACCTTCGCCTCCTGCAATTAGACATTTACACCAGTCAAGAGCCTCTGTGTCCGCCGCTGGTTTTTCGGGATTCAGCACAACGTCGAGCAGCTCTTGAAGTTGGCGGACACCAGAGCTATGGTCAGTCCGGTTTAAGTCTGCCTTCAAGTGGGCGGCAGTGGCTTTTTTGTCCCGGCGCAGCAGCGACGCCGCCATCATGCACCCTGGCTTGCTATCCACAAATTTATTTTTGTTGTCTTGTTTCCATGTTCTCGAGCTTTCTCGCGATACGGCTCGTTACGTCGTTGCTCTGGCGGATTTCCAAAAAGCAGCCAGTGTGCAATGATAAGAAATACATCTGATTTAAGTATTTACGCGTATTGACTCTTATACGAGTATACATACATGTATACATATACATAATCTAAATGCGTTTTACTTGTTTAAATTAAACTAAAGCTTACAGTCATCTAAGGTCTGATTTGTTTTCCTGTTTCTAGGCAACTGGAAAATTATCAAAGTTTTGTACAATTTTTTATTTTATGTTGATACCTAAATGTATCTTAAATCTTGCTTTATTTATATTGGTTTATTTCTTGGTTTATTCCAAACCTTATTATTTTATTTTTATTATTATATATATATTATTATTTCTCATGCATGCTTACATACATCCTTCTCCTCATATCAACTTAAACAGAAAGTAATCAGAGGAAAAATAACGAATTAAACCGCACTGGTAGCCAACTTCCTTCAGATTGATAAAGTTCTGTGGATGCAGAATGAAACGTCTTTACTTGAGAGAAAGAAGTGCAGTTGCCATGACTCAATCTTCAGACAAGTTTAACTGGATGACTGAGAATCTTCACAGACACGTTTGACAGGAAGTTATAAAAACAAATAGATTACATAAAGAACTTCACACATTTTCTAACGTTGTAGGGATAATACAAGCCATGTATACAAGATGATGTCATAATACATGAGCAATTTAATAAACTGACTCAAGTTCTGAAAGTGCAGTACAGTAAAAAATCTAAATAAAATAAAAAATAAGGGCGGAACTACTTTCAGACGGATCAGGAAATTTTCGGATTGTTTTGTTTGATGCACACTACGTTGCGGAAGTCGTATTCGTCCATGCTCAAAATGTACACTCACGGCGAATATAGCTAATATCGTTTGAAATATTTCACCTCGAGTTTTTACAATAAGGGACACGTAGGATTTGGGACATCACAATCTATAGTGATGAAACTCAAGGAGCTGGAGAGTTCTCTACAGCAAGTGGACGTATTTGAAGAGCCAAAAATCCTTCTCGAGCAGTATCCAACCAGTCCCCACATTGCAGGTGAGGAAACAACGTGTAATCACTGGAGAGTTTGTTGATAGTGAAACTTGCTCTCGTTAACGTTCTGGACTTTTCGACAGCATGCATGCTTTACACAATCCAGAATACGTTTGATGACATTGATGGTAAACTAGTGGCAGATCTGGGATGTGGCTGTGGAGTCCTCAGCATCGGAGCTGCGATGCTTGAAGCAGGGTGAGCGCATCCTCATCCTCTTGTTTTCATCTCACCAGTGTAGGATGATAGCTCTACTTTTCAATGAGCTTCGTTCACTCCCCGCTTTCTCCTTTGCAGTTTGTGCGTTGGCTTCGACATCGACAACGATGCGCTGGACATATTCAAAAGAAATGTGGAGGAATTTGAGATTTCTAACGTGGACTTGGTCCAGTGCGATCTGTGTTCTCTGGAAGCAGATGCCTATGCCAAAAGGTTTGACACTGTAATCATGAATCCACCGTTTGGGACAAAACACAACCAAGGTGAGAACTCAGTTTGAAGCGTTGCTCCAGTTTAATATGGCAAACACACATAGCTCAGGGGGGACCTCTGGAAAACGTGGAAAAATAGTTAAAATTGATACAACAGAGGCCGAGATACACAATCCTAAAACATTTGATACAATAAACCAAAAGCATCTATTATTAAACCCTTGCCTCTTTGATTCAATGCTCCAGTGTGGAAGGTTTAATTTAAAGACTGAGGTCTCAACCCCAACCTGGCATGACTCTAGTAACATCTTTAGAGAAAAACGTATTTTTCTATGTACAGGTTGGGTCAAGGGATTGATTAAATTTACATCTTCACAGAGTGTAATCTGTGATAGAATTTTTTATTTATTCACAAAATTGTCTTTGTGCATGCAAAAACCAAAAACCAGTAGTAGTACCAGTAGCCATTATGATTCTGCTAATGGTTCTTCCAAGTAGGAAACTGGTTATCAAAGTAACCCAATGGTAAAAGGAGTGAGACAGGAGTAAACTTCCATTAGAACCACAACTACAGTAAAATAAAATCAGTTTTTACAGGCAGAGTAGCTTTTCTTGTCTTCGTATGCGTGTGTGGTTTATCTTATCACTCAAAGTAAAATCTTAATCTTGTCATGTAACGTGCAGTACTTCATAGGTTTTCTTCTCTGTTGAAGGAATGGACATGAAGTTCCTAAGGGCCGCTTTAACAATGGCAAAGACAGCAGTGTACTCACTTCATAAAACATCCACACGAGAGGTAGGTTCAGTATCTGTACCTGTTGCATGTTCTGTGGCACTCAACAGCAGGTTTACAGCAAGGTTCTGGATTAAGTCCAAATCGGGTTACAAGTATTCATGAGGGAAAAAAAACATCAGTTTCAGGTCATCTCTAAAAAGATATTGAAACATTTTTCCTGATTATGACTCATCCCTTAAATGACTGTCAAATGTATACATGAATAATTAGTGGTTTCATGTCCTTATCAAGTTATCTTTATTACCTATATTATGACTCATGTCTGTATGTGCTCAATGTGCAACTGCTTTTCTGATTACAGCACATACAAAAGAAGGCCAATGACTGGGGAGTAAAAATGGAAGTAATAGCAGGTAATAAGAAAAATACGGTACACATTCTCTTCAATTACAATTTGAGAAGTCTGACTATGTACCTTCTTTACAGAGCTAAGATATGACTTGCCGGCATCTTACAAGTTTCACAAAAAGAAATCGGTAAGCTCATTCACTGCATCACACAGATGCAAATATTACATGTTTTCCAGCAGTTGGCCCAAACTGTTAGACGCACATTTAAAAAGATCTTAATTTGTTTTTATAAATCTTTTTATTTATTTGCTATTCACATTATGCAAACTTAAAAAATAGCAAAGCAGATGTTCTCATCACTCAGTATAGGGATTACTACAATGAAAAAAAAACAAAAAAAAAATACAGTGGCACACAGATTGTAGTTGTCACATAGGTCTTACAAAACTAACTAAAATGTTCTGGTCAAATTAAATTACTGTTTTCATATTGAATATGATAAAAATCAAAACCTCTTAAGAGAAATATAAGTACACAAATAATGTTAGAGGCACAACATATGGGGTCTTACAATGCTGAAAACTGATACCAGGCTTTTTGAATTGTTCTTTAGGTTGACATCCAGGTGGACTTCCTACGATTCTCCAAAGCCTGAAGCTTTCACTGGAATGGATTTAAGTTGCCTCTGCGTTTTCACTGTTTATAGTAAATGTTTATAATAAATGATTTCACAAAGAAAAAACACAAGTGTGACCTTGTGACTAAGATCCATTTTCCGTTTTGGCGACTTTTGCTGCAGGGCCCTCAGGATCTTCTAGTTCTCTTTTTGGAGCTGCGGGTGCTAGGGGAGAATCACAGGAAAACCCTTACACACTAAAAATACTAGACAAATATCTTGCTATCAAACCAAATAATAAAGCTCTAAACAATGTTTAACTTACCATCCTCCATACCATCCTCTTCATCTTCACTTTCAAATTTTGTCTTTTTGCCTTGGTAATGAGTTTTGCCATGATCTCTTCCACCTCTTCCCCTTCGTCCTCCTCTTCCTCTGCCACCTGATCTTCCTCTGCCACCTTCAAGACAAGACACATTAGTACAGAATGAGTGTTCATACATAAATACTGTAAAACATTATCCAACACGGTTTGTTTTATTAAACACGCAGTTTTTACCTCTGCCTTTGGACCTGCTGTAAGACTCTTGCTGAGCTTCAATTATTTTCTTTAGTTCTTCCTTCTCCTCCTCTCCTTCAAGAACCTGCCATGTCACACTGTTATCTTTGATTTTCAACTCCCCCCCATTTGCCTCTTTGGCCTTGTCGAATGCCTCTTTAGCATTTCCATCGAAAAGGAGGGTGCCCTTGTAGGAAGTAAAAACACAAATTACATTGTGGGTCCTATTTTATCAACCTGACATTGACACTTCAATAGTTGAGGACTTTATTTACCTCTTTAGCTCCTCTTGTAAAGTCAACCCACTTTATCTTTCCATGTCCAGAGAACAACTGATGAAAGTCCTCTCTTGAAACATCTTCAAGCTCTCCTGAAAACTTCAACAAGCACCCGGTCTGTTCATCCAAAAGCAGACCCTGTAACACAAATGGTAAACAAGACAGTCACATACTACAATTACCACACTGCAGTTCTATGCCTCTGCTAACCAGTGATGTTGTAGTTTACACACTTGTCCAGACTCATATTCTAACATGCTTAAGATGAGTCCAAGGAGAGGTTTGTCTCACGTGTAATGAAAAAAGTGTTTGAAATATAGCATTGACGAGAATGGGACACACATGGGGTTGAACCGTAAAATTGTAGAAATTCCTTCAAATTGTTCTTCACATACCGCATTCAGAAGAATTGACTGGCCGGACAGAGATATATCAAACACAATGCCGTGGAGGAATAATTATTATTGAAGTGATCACATCCTGTATGAATGCATGCCCCATGACATTCATCCCAATGACAAAATATTAGCAAGTAAACACTTACCATTTCTTTCTCTTCTGCATGCTTCTGCTGTTGCTCCTTTTCCCTAAAAATATTTTTGAGAAGTGTGTCAGTAAGCTTTTAACTTCGATAAAATTAAATGAAACAGTACAGTTTTAGGACAAAATGGTATCACTTGTGTACTCACTGTTTAGCCTTTGCTTTTGTCTCTGCTTTAAAGTGTTTTCGCTCTTCTGCTTTCTTTACATGGTAGTCTTCTCTGAATGCGAAATAGCAATTAAATTATTATTATACAAACTAATAATCAGAAAACCGCCCTGACATGTTTCCTCCAGGTACAGTTTCCTCCCATAGGCTCCCAGCACCAGTAAAAGGAGGATAACTTACCTGGATAACACAAGCATTTCATTGTCTTTGAATGTTTTTATGTCTGAACGTTCAAGGAACTTTTTGGATGACTCTTCTGTGTCAAAACAGATAAACACTGATCCCTGTGAAGACAAATCATAATGAAAATCTTTTCTCAACTCTAAGAAAAAACATTGATTTGAATATTACAAGTCTTACCTTGAACTGCCTTTGCAGGTTTCTCCTCATCTGGATGTTTTCTATCATGCCCTTCCCATTCAACCACTCCTGAATCTCATCAAGAGTAGTGTCGAGTGGAAAACCTTTCTAGATGATGAAAGATAGAACAGATGAAAAAAGTGGTATACATAAACAGTGTAATACAAAATACATATGATTGACAATAGAATTGTCTGAATTCTAAATATGAAAAATTAACTTACAATGTACACAGATTTGTGTTTAAGAGCGTCTTTGTAATCATCATTCAGTTCGGGGAGAGGTTTGTCTGGAGACCTCCTGACTTTTGTCTTGTCTTCACTGAGTTCCAAAAGGCCGGTCTTTGATTTCTGGAGAGCATCAACAATGACGCTGCTGTCTGAAGTTAAAGACTTCAGTCTGTGAGGAGAATAAAATGTGTCAAACAATCTGAACTAGATAGAAAGTGATGGTCTTTCTTTAAGAGTAAGTGGAACTATATGGAAAGGGACACTGTAGGAACACTGCACATCATGTAACCATTTCCTTCGAATGAGGCTCTCAGCTGGTACACCTTTCACCAGTAGTAAATAGGATGTGCATATTTGGGAAAGGTTTAGTTTAAACTAATAAAAAATTAATTATTGACATTGTTTCCTGACTACTACAAGCCAGTTTAATTTTGAGCCCACTCACCCAACATGAATACCTCACATATTCAGCAGTTTTAAGTTCATGAAGCATGCATAATGTGGCTAAATATGATCTGCCTGGCAACAAGTGCACTTCAGGGACAGGGTCTAATTTTATCCTGTGTGTCATGAGTCATGCACTGGTTCTACTTAGTCATTATTGCCTTTATTTTTTTGCTTAGTCAGAAAAGGTTTTTATCTCCCACCTCCCAAATTTCCCCACCTGACCATTTGTCTGCGAGTCTTTTCTTTTAGGTGAGTTTCCCCTTTATTGTTATGCGTATCTGATTCAGTCATGTTGTTCTGATAATACTCTAGTCACCAATATTAAAAATAGCATCTTAGCTTGGGAGCCTGACTTCCCTCTCACTTACCACAGTGAACATGGGAACCCTTGAAAACATGACGAGACAAAAACTGGGTGCCAAATTTGCCATTTGAAACTGGCCTACCACGATGGCACAAATGGAAATGTAGCAATATTTGAGAAACACGACAAAAGTACATTCCTGTCCACTTGCATGGTGGAAGCAAAACAGCAGCTGCTAACCTAAACACTACCTTTGCATACTGGTATACTAACCCAGACGACTTAAACCCTGTCAGAATTTTTCAAAGGCTGCTACATCATGAACAGGTAGAGAAGTTCTCTTTAAAAATGTGGGCATACAAATCTTCCTTGCACACAACTGAAGAGTGTAGAGGACAAGCTTATGGCTCAAAGAACATTTACGATTTGAAATAAATTATCTGTTTTGCTCTGTATGTGTCCATTTATTTATTTTTATTCACACTGGTAGTTTACTGTAATGTGCACAATGCTATTAAAACTGTGCCAAAAAACGGAGACCTACTAGCAGCATACATTTGTTAAAAGTAACTCCTATGGTTAGCAGGATAAATTATTTCTGGGCTCAGATTTCAGGAGGCATGCAGAGTAAACAACAAAGTAGGAAGTGTGTCCTAGAGTTTAGAATGACAAAAGTCTATATATGTATTAGTTTTAAACTATATGGGTGCTTAAATTAAGTAACAAATAATCAACACCAACCTCTGCAAAAAATAATGACTATATTCTCTATCAAAGTGTAAATGTAAATTCAAAAGATTTACCTGACATTATTACACCCCAAACATTTTTACCCAAGCCCAACAAACCTGTTGAATTTAAGCATCGTCTCCAAAGTCACCCAGCCATCATCCAGCTGCAGTTGTTCTTTCAGAAACCTGTCCCTCGGAAGATTGTGATCTCCAAAGTAGTACTACAGGTCAGAACAACAAACAATGTATAAGACCAAATGAAACTGACTGTTGCTAGATATATAAAAAAATGCAATATCAGAATTACCTCTATTTGTCGTGCCACTTTTATCTCAATTGGGGACATCTCTTCTTGATTTTCTGCCATGATTGTTCTGTGTAGAAAAGAGCAACTCAAATAACTAACAACAAAATGTCACCCATAATTAAAAAAAAAAAGGAACATAATATATAAATGCTATTATAATAAATACATACATGTAATAAACTTGAAAATATCCACAATGTTTTTTTTAAACAGCTGTATATTGATCTGTATTTTGGATGTTCTTCAGTATTTAAGCACTGCCTTAACCCTTGGCAGGCATTCATAAGTATTAATAATATATTTGCTGAATGACTAAATATCCTATATTATAGCCATAATTCACACTGGGCTCTGTATATTATACTACTACTATACTAGAGTAAACAGATGTCATCAAAACATCTGTGAACAGTATTTCCTAACTATATATAAATCCTATATATATCTAAATCCCACTCTCATACACTATTGAAGTCAAAACACTAAATTTCTGAAAACTAAAAACCACAATAAACTACAGGGCCAGATAACATCTTTTCCTTTACCTACAGTTGGAGATTTATGTGAAACGGCCCTTTTAGCAATGAAGTGACTTCTTTGCCTTTCCGTGTCTGGGATAACGTTAGATTAATAACATTATTCTGTACTGGGGTGATTTATAATTCATTATAGTTTAATTGCGAGAATAATTTCCCCAATAACAACCTTGGGTAGTTGATCATACATCTTGACACCGAAAATAAAATCTAATAAGCCAACTGAAAACCAAAAATCAGGCAACACATGACACGAAGAGACCGTTTTCATTACACTGATGTCATGCTGCTGCTGCAGCTAGCTTAAAGGCTAACTGCTAGCTTAAATGATTTGCAGCTGAACACCGGCCACGCTCTCTGTCCGTACATTTACAACTGTGTCTCAAAGCTTTCTAGCTCTGCCCTAATTACCAGTACGGCTTTTATTGTACGTGACTTAAGTATTAGGTTACACACATATCACGTCTGTAAGTAAAGTTAACACAGTCGTTTACACTTTGTGTAGCTGTTTAAACATACTACATCGACCATGTCTAGCTAGGGTAGTTTTCTACAAACCTGCAGAACATTTACCAGGTAACAAGAAGAAACTATAAAAGGCAGTCTACACCCCCATTTAAAAATAAACTTACAAAACGTTGAGTATTTCTAGTAGCAGTTTTCCACTTCACTTCTGTGCTCGCACGTTGTGAAAATGCGTGCTACGAATCACAACGAGGACCAAAAGAAGTATGGTGTTCGCGGTTTCCCTTCTCTCTCTCTCTCTCCTCTGTTACATTGTGCGAGAAAATCTGTGTGGTGGGGCCAGAGCCTCTGGATGAATCTGTAACGTTTGGTTAGCGCCTAGATTCAATGCAAAAACATCACATATATTCAGACAGTTGGCCAATATATATTTCTATACCCCAAATTTAAGGTTATACGTAACATTTAACAATCTGTTTACTAGGGAGCCCCCTCTGGGTCATGTAGTGTAAAAATATTTAGGGGACGTAGTAGAAACATACAAAAAAAAAAAAATTTAATCAGAGAATTGTATCAAGTTAATCAAACTTCTGGCATAGTGATCTGGTCAGTTAGGTAGCAGCAATGGTTTTTAATCATCAGTGTCAGCTGTTTTGGTGTTAATGAAATTAACAACAGGTGCACTAAAGAGGCATGATGCAATGATACTACCCCATACAAAAACAGGAATGGTTTTGCAGGTGGAGGCCACAGACGTCTTTTCCCTCCTCACCATATTTTGAATGTTTTTCAGTAGTTTTGCATTTGACTAGGGTCAGTGTCACTACTGTTAGCATGAGGTGATACCTGCACCCCACAGAGGTTGCACAGGCAGTCCAGCTCCACCAGGATGGCACATCAATACGTGCTATTGCCTGAAGGTTTGCTGTGTCTCCCAGCACAGTCTCAAGAGAATGGGGGAGATTCCAGGTGACGGGCAATTACTCTAGGAGAACTGGACAGGTCGGTTGAAGGTCCTTAACCCATCAGCAGGACCGGCAAGGAGGAAAAGGATGAGTACTGACAGAGCCCTACAAATTGACCTCCAGTGGGCCACTGGTGTGACTGTCTCTGACCAAACCATTAGAAACAGACTTCATGAGGGTGGCCTGAGGGCCCCACATCCTCCAGTGGGCCCTGTGCTCACTTCCCGGCCCTGTGGAACTCGAGTGGCCTTTGCCAGAGAACACCAGAATTGGGAGGTCCAGAACTGGCCCCCTGTGCTTTTCACAGATGACAGCAGGTTCACACTGAGCTCATATGACAGACGTGAAATGGTCTGGAGAAGCTGTGGTGAACGATATGCTGCCTGCAACATTGTTCAGCATGATTGGTTTGATGGTGGGTCAGTGTTGGTCTGGGGAGGGATAGCCATGGAGGGATGCACAGACCTGCAGGATAGATGATAGCACCCTGACTGCCATTAGGTATCTGGATGAAATCCTTAGACCCATTGTTAGACCCTTCCTTGGTGCAGTGGGTTCTTCCTGGTGCATGATAATCCCGGACCTCGTGTGGCAAGAGTATGCAGGCAGTTCCTGGAGATAGAAGGAATTTATACCATTGACTGGCCTCCACGCTCACTTGACCTAAGTAAAATAGAACATCTCTGGGACATCATGTTTCGGTCCATATGACGCCAACAGGTTGCATCTCAGACTGAGCTCAGTGATGCCCTTGTCAGGATCAGAGAGGAGATACCCCAGGACACCCTCCATCATCTCACAAGGAGAATGCCCCAACATTGTCAGGCATGCATACAAGCACATGGGGGCCGTACAAAAGGGTACCATTTTGAGTTGCTGAAATTATATTTTAGTGAATTGGATTAGTCTGCTCCATCAGTTTTCCAGTTAAATTTCTTGGAGACTTCGAATTAAGCCCTCTGTAGGTTGATAATTTTCATTATCATCAAATGATGTGGCATCCTTTTGTTCCTAACACATTCCATATCAGTGTGGATATCCAGCATGATTTTATCCCCAATGAAGATCTGATGTGTTTTCAAAGTGTTCCCTTTATTTTTTTGAGCAGTGTATTTAGGTGACATGATAGAAAAAAAGGTGACGATCAACAACTTTGTCAACCAGGAGGAGGACACTGGTCAACAGCCACCACCGATGTAAAGTAAGTACTACAGAACTTTACATGTTTATTTGTACATTACTGTATATTCTCTACCCGATGATGACATTAACTGCATAATCTGTAGACAGCTATATAATGTTTATAAAACCACATATATACCTATTGATTTACAGTACAGCAGTCTAATGCAACAGACATGCAATGCATCTTGGCTTCATGAAAATGATCATTGTGGAGAGTGAATTTGTGGCGTGTAGTGCTGTTGGACTGTCTCACATATACAGAATGCAGAAATGAACTGAAATGACAATGAAACCCTTTTATAGTGTTACAAAATTCAACATCATAAACTACTACCAAAGTTATCATACAACTAACTTTATAATATGAAAGCAGAATGCATTGCAGGATTGTTGCACCAGTTATTATAGTTTTAGATAAATTTACTTAGGTGGCAACTGAGTGTATAATTTAAAAAAATAAATGTTTAAAATAAAATAATTGGCTGTACTGTTACACCTTTCCTGGAGCAAGTTGATTAAGGAAGAAATCACAGCACAGATGTAGCTATACATTTATTCATTCTGCTTTGGAGTGTCCTAATGCATCATTGGTCTGAGTCAGTGCCTGTGTAATCCTATAGTAAGCATAAATTATACTCAAAATAGTCTTTTATTTCAATCTGCTAAAACACAAATACTCAAAAGGTATACAATTCTAATTAGGATGCCCCTGAGGTATTGTGACATACGTCACAGTTTGGCAAATTCTTAATCCTTTATAGAGGCAGTCATCAGTACAAAACACGCGTGAGAGTGTGCCTGACATTTGCATATGTTGATTGAATACCATTTGATTAATTTGGCACAAAATGACAATAAATAATCTTTTGTGATTTAAACACTGTGAACACAAACACATCCATGTGATCTAGTTGGGCTGGGAAGAGTGCCCACTATCTCCCATGAGTCCAGCTCAGGGTCATATTTCTCAATGCTCTGCAGATAAGTCCCTTTTGAGTAGGAGTATCCTCCTGTGACATAAATACATCCATTTATAACCACAGCGCCACACTCCATCCTCCTTTCCTTCATCACTGATATTGATCTCCATTCGTCTCTTTCTGTGTTGTAGCAGTCAGCGATAGTTGTCTGTCCTCCCACCAAATACAACTTGTTGTTGAGAGACACAGAACACAGCCCATATTCTGAAAACAACACATTAAATATTAGATACCAGTATCCAGACAATTATTGCTCACACTCCATTTTTTTTCTCGTACCTGGATTGGGGCTTATTGTAATGATACTCCACTCATTGACATCTGGCCTGTAGACCTGGATTTTTTCATAAGTGCAACTTCCTCGGTACCCATAGTGGCCTCCAGTCACATAGATTTTATCACCCATTACACAGGCTGTGGCATTCCCTACACCTTCAGAGGAAACAAAAGTTATAACTGTTATTTGCAGTCACTTGTGTCTGTAAATGTTTAAATAAACATACGCATGAATTGCTTTTTGTCCACTTGGGGGCAGCACACCAAGCTGTAAACAATACTGACCTATCAGATTTTAAAGCTGATAGCAAACACATTTAACAGTAACAAGAAATCTCAAGCATTTTTTTATTAACACAGTTCTTAGCAGAAAAACCAGCAACAAATTATCCTTTTATCGTTAAATAACTCAAAAAATTGATTTGTGAGTTGTCAGTTGTACAGTGCAAAAGACAAATTTAAAAACATGCAATGTGTTTACTGATCTTTTGTAATACATTTCCTGAAGGATCTTTAGGTCTCTATTTTCGGGAGATGGTTAGTTGTTATAATAAAGAATGTAATCATCTCCATGACTACTGGAGAAACTCCATCTATGGGGAGCTGGTACAAACCAAATTGTATTTTTAGAAAAGCATACATTTATCAAGGTTCTTGAAGTTGGAAACAGCAATTGAGAAAACAATCTTAACACAAGTTGCATTTATAAACTATTCTGGAGCTTTCAGTCATATAACATGATCTTCATCAGAAGATGAAATGAACTGTGAACCTCTGAAGATCTCCAGAAAAAACGGGAATTTCACCATCTACAATGCCATAACAGGGCAAACTCCATCTGATGAAGATAATGTGAATGAAAAGCTCAAGAATACTAAATGAATCTTATAACACTTGTTTTCTCATGTCATTCACAGATATAACTAATAGCAACATAATATTTTGCATACCTTGGATCATTTTGGCCACAGGGAACCATTTCTTTTTCAAAGGATCATAAAATTCCATCTCTCGCTCTGGAGCTCCTCCTCTGTAGCCTCCAATAGCATAAATGCAGCCGTGCAAAGCCACAGAACAGTGGTAGTACCTGGCTGTAATCATGGGACACCCCTCGGTCCATTTGTCAAAGTCACAGTTATAAATTGAAACAGTGTCCAGAGCCTCAACTGTGTTTGACCTGTAACCACCAGACACATAGATATTTGCTCCAAGTAAACTGACACTGTAACTCTCCCTTGCATGATCAGGCATCTCTTTCCCTTGCACCCATGTGTTGCTGATAGGATCCCAGATGTGAACTTCACTAAGAGAGTGCCAGTAGTATCCACCAATGATGTACATGCTGGAAGACATTTTTCTGCTTGCAGACATCTCCTTGCCATTGGACCGTAAAGCCTTGATGATCACAGATTTGAATTTCCCCTCACTGCTCAGCGAGCGCTGTGTGTGCACCTCTAAACTTGCCTTGAAGTAAAGCTCATCCAGGTCCAGCTGGATGGAGCGCAGCAAATCTGTAGCATGGTGAACACGATTATCCAAGTTATGAGTTACCCATTTGGCTACAGCATCTATCAACACTTCACCCCTCTGCACAGTGAGGCTCTGAGCAGCCAAAACTGATCTAATTTTCTCATGGTCCAACTGTAGGAACTCTTCCTGCTGAATGAGCTCTGTGAACCTGCTCAGCATCACTCTGCGGGTCTCCCTCTCCAGACCAGGACATAGGTGCATCTGAGCAAAAGCATGCATCCCCAGGCAGTTGTCCACATCCAGGAGGCGTATGAGAAACTCCTCACATGCTTGTTTGACAGAGGTGAACTGCAGGAGGTCTGCAGCCTCCAGCAGGCTCTGCACATTGCCCTCAGTGATGCACACCTGGGCTGTGTACACATAGTTCACAAGAGCACCAAGAACCCCGCAGTCGACCCCGCTCAGTTTGATGACGCTGTTTGACCGCTCCCTCATATCAGCTGTGAACATGACTTTGAAATATGAGCTGCGGGCTGACAGCAGCGCTTTGTGGCAATGAAACACCTGTCCGGACTCGCCACATTGCAGAGCAACGTCTGTAAACAGGCCGCTCATGTAGAAATGCCTGAGCGCATCCAGGAGCTCTGCTGGATGATCACCGTCACAGAAGTCGTACGTGTAGATTTCGCTTTGTTTATGTGACATCGTATCTACAAAAGACAAGTGAAAAACACGTAAATCCTCCGAATGCATTATGTATGAGGTGGCAAAAAAGTATAGCAAAATGGTGGTGTCACATTCCCATTTATAATTAATTGCAGGCTTACTGCGGTGTACATCCAGTTTAATTGATAAATGATATATATATATATATCAAATAGAGATAGTGCAGCTTACCTATCATCCTATTTGCATAAATGAATCGGTGTTGTCCAACACCAACAATCGTGTGTGTCCTCTGTGTGAACGCTCCTCTCCAAACACATGAACCTCAATTTAGCTCTGGCAGGACGGTCGCAGGCAGCTCTATCCTATTTTGGTATTTGTGTGCTGCGTCCACCCCCCCACCCCCCCTTTTCTCCTACAGTGCTACGCTCAAGTCTCCACCAGCAGGTCCTTGATAAAACCAAGCAACCATTTAATGGAATCACCCAACACCGCTATTTTCTCTCGGATCCTAAATATAACCTCCATCCACAGTCCCGTGATGCGCACACGGACAGCGCGTTAGTGTACCCAACAGGCGGAGAGGCGTCACTAACGGAATACAAATCTTATACAAATGAGCATCGCTTTCAATTCAGCACAGTGAGAATCCAGTGAGCAGCCACTGTTCAATATTCATGTCCCCCCCCCCCCCCGTTCCTGCGGTTGCCATGGCATTGTGAACTCAATTCCAGTGTGGCTGAGGCTTTACCTAATCCTAACAAGGATTATCAGCACCGTGCACAATCACTCCTGCAGAAAATCTCAGAGATATAAGGAGCTGGTTTACATTCGTTTTTTTTTTTAATCTCTGGAAAGGTGCTTTCTTTTTTTTGCCTTTCCACAGAGGGTAATAATTAACTATAAACTACTCCGCTTCCTGACAGCCAATTACTTTTCAGAGGTTTTTACAAAACAAAAACATATGATAAATTAAAACAGACTGGTTCCTAGATGTTTCACCAACGTCTCACACAGTTTAATTGAAATAACTGTTAGAGGCTTAGAGATGTCCAATTATTGTCCAGCATTTCAGAATAAAGCTAATATTAGAGACAATCTGAAGTAGATCACTGCATCAGCACTTTCTTACAATGGAAAATGTTGCTTACACATTTGATATCAACAGAAAACAGTCAGGATTATTCTACATGGCAAATACTTCTTCTGCCTCTGTATGTTGGCCCAGTGATAAACTGGCATCCTGTCCAGGGTGAGGGGGGTTTAGACTGTTCGGTAGCTGTTTATGGTTCATATTTTATTATCTTCTTTTGCATGACAAATCTACACAAATCTGAGACCCAGCTGCTAGTTCCTACTCTTACTTGCCAATACTTTAAACTATGGCCTAAAATACACCATAGATCTTCTAACACAGCTCCTTAACTAGTCATCCGAGTCATTGCATGACTCCTGGATTGCATTCTTTAAACAAGCAGGCCTGTGCCTGTTCTGTAAAGTGTGAAGTCTCACTAAAGTATCACTCAAAAAAAGAGAGCAACAGGTACCAGCAAGTACCTAAAATGTTGTGTTTTTAGTAAGTACATTTTATTTTACATCTGTTTTAAACAAACTGAACAGCACACAACACAAAGATCTCATTTAATGGGAATGTTATCAAAATACAAGTTTTAAACTTCAAGTGTTTAACTTCTGAACAAGTTGTTAGCTGTGAACACTAACTCCAAAACAGTTCAATAATATCCGACTCTCTTCAAAATGTTAAGGTTTTCACATACTGAATGTTAGTGCAGCACTGTGCTGAAGTGTTGCTGCTGTCGTCATTTTAAAGGGTGACTTGTGCTGCTTCTTTAACCAAAGTCTTCAAGGCACCGAGGTCTCGCAGGAGAGATGACATCCCCACACAATACCACAGATCTCCAGTGCGGTCTATGGGAGCACTGAAAGACTCAATCTCCACTCCCTCTGTAGCCAACAGACCTAAACAAAGAACAATTGAAAAGTGAAAATGGGTGTGAATTTGAAAGGTCCTCAGAAAAAAACCTTACTGTACACTGCTATTTAGTGTCATAATCATAACTCAATACCACCTTTCAGTCAAATGCACAAGCTGCAGTGCAAAACAATGAACTTTTTTTAGTTTTATAGTTTTCTTGCGGTCAGTAATGCATTCTTTATTTTAACAACTGCCACATTACAAAGACATTATCCCCAAAGTTCAACTAACACTCACTTTAATATTTCTATAGTTATAGATATTTTCTGTACTCTCACCTACAATGTACTGTACCTGCCTAATAGAGTGATGTTGTATTCAGTAGGCTGATAAGATGTGTATCTATTGTACAGTAATATGCATGCTGTAACATGTAGGCCATTTAAAGTACACTCTTATTCATGTTTGAATAGAACAAACATATCTTTTCAAAACACTGCATATCATTTATTATCTATAGACGTATTGAAGAGGAAAACAACATTTTATTCTGTACTGTACGTGCTGTGATGATTTAGTATCCGCTCTGCATAACTAACTATTCTGGTGTACAGATCAGCAATATGGATGGTGGAATTTCTTAATTTTTATCTCAGAGTGAGGGGACACAATGTATTAGGTATTTGTATTTACTCAGTTTCAATACTAGATTTCCTTAGTGAGAGTCCACTATTAAACTGATCATTCTGAAAAGGTATATTTAGGCAGCCGTTGGTGGTGGTTTATCAGTTTGTTTTTTAGGAGAGAGGCAAACTGATTGTAGTGGGTAGCCATGGACTTTTTTTTGTTTTACAGGTTTGATGTATCTTCTTTGACAAATCTGGGCTCATGCACCAGGTTAAAGTTTCTTACCAGCCACTGAGGACAGGAGTTGAGGACTGGCGGAGGCTTTGAAGAACAGCAGATTGCCTGTGAGAGAGACTGGCTGCCTGAACACACTGTCACTCAGCTCCAGCAGGACTGGCACACCGCCTTGAACTGAGCCACTTGCTTTGTAGGTGCTCCCATCAGCCACAATCTCCACCCTGCACACGCCGTAAGCAGCCCCATCGGATGCACAGTGGTTCTGGTTTACCTGAAAAGCCAGTTCACATGTTTGGAAATACATTTTTTTTAAAAGACACACTCATTATTATCATGTGGTATTTGAGCAGAGTTGAGTTGTACCGTGATTCCAGACTCCTGGGCCAGACTCAGTACATTGATGAGGTTGGGGCAACAGCTAGGTTCATTATTCAGCAGCCCAACCAGTACTGCTGAGGTCATGTAGCTAGTCGAGGACTTCATGCAATCACCTAGTTTGCAGAAAACAATACTTAGTGTTAGCTGTCACTGCTAGTAAGTGAAACACACACAATATCATAGGTAATGGTAGAATAAACAGCAGCTCCATATAGAATTGTTTGGCCTTTATCAAGTACTGAGCCTGTTTCACAATCACACCACTAGAGGGAGAGAACATCCACTGTTACAAGTAAGGGGTTAAAAGACACTTATAAGACCAGTAGTTTTACCTTGAGTGGTGATTTGGAGGCTGAATGGTTTCTTAGAAGCAGTGCACGATTTCAGCAATGCTCCGACATCTTCTCCAAGTTTAATCAGTTGGTGAGATTCCTGGCAGAACGTGTTGGCCAAAACTTGAGCATTTACCTACAAAGAAGGAAAAGACATGCAATCAGAAAGTGAACTGACGCTTCATATCTCACAGTCCCGGACTGATTCTGTAATGATATTTGCATTCCACTTCAATCAGAGACGAACAGAAAATGAGTTTTTCCATCTAGACTCGACACTATACACAAATGTCATTATCCTCATTATAGCTGTGACTGCTCTTCATCACCTCTGCATTTCAACATCAACGCCAAGGACCATGACTGTGTCATGCACGGGAGAGTCTGTGTTATATGACTGAATGAGTTGGCCAACTGTTGTTTCTGAGGTCAAGAATGAAAATTTAACTAACTAGGATTTAATTGTGAGTGAATTGTGCATTATTTTGTCTCACGATTTTGTTGATTTATAAAAAAGCATGAAAAAAAAAACCTTAAACACTTGTCCAGCTTGTGTAGAAAAACAGCTCTGAGTTATCATAAACTTATCAGGTGTGTGTTAAACTCTGAACTCTTTTGGTGTCTACATGACCTAACGGCTCCATCAGGCGTCATTTTAGCGAGTCTTGTAGAAATGTTGACTGTGAAGTTAAAGGCTAACTGGAAAGATTATGAGACCACGACAGATGTCTCATTACTGCTGTTTGAAACAGCTGCAGGTGTCATATATTCCATTTAAAGTAAGTAAGGAAAGAGGTTTGCGATTTTTTTATTTGTTTAAATACTTGTCGTTTCTCCATTAACTTTAATTTAACCTGTTCTCATAGGATATTAAAGTGTGTTAATTTCACACATATTAACAACCTATAACACCTACGTTTCTGTTGTTGCACGTGTTCAATATACTATATAATATATAATATACTACTTATGCTAGGTTACCTGTCTTGAGAATTACTGCTCTGCGTGGTTGCATTTGAAAACCATGTAAACAATGTTGTAAAATGTTTCAAATTCATTGCTTTAAGTGCTGGATCACTGTTTTCAGAACTTCAACAATTTTATGGATTTGAAGTTAAGAGTATCTCAGGCTCTGTTGCATTAATTTGATCTTTTAAGTACAAATACAAAGTGAAATACTAAAAACTGCTAGTGGTAAACTGCCAGTATCCGCTTCTCGTGTTTTGTTATAACACACCTCAAGGTGTGAGAAATAAAATTAAAAAAACATGAAGTAGAACGTACCGCTCCAACTAGGTTCTTTCCCTTCACCATGTCCACAATTTGTAGGGCAAGGTCCTCCCCACAGCGCGCCTGAGCCTCCTTGGTACTGGCTCCCAGGTGAGGACAGCTGACGACATTGGGATGGTCCACCAGAGAACGATTCTTGGGTGGCTCCTGTAGCCAAGCAACACATAGGAAACATGATGTAAACCAGAGCATCTCCATTTATCTCTATTTAATATTTCTGCAACAATGAGAGATTGTGCTCTTGCCTCAACAAAGACATCAAGTCCTGCTCCTCCACACTGTCCAGACTCCAAAGCTCTGAGAAGAGCATCCTCATCAATGATGCCCCCACGTGCACAGTTCACAACCTTCACGCCTTTCTTGCATTTCGCAAACGATTCGTCATTAAGAAGACCTGAAGCACAAAAAAACAAATTTCAACAGCTTGGAAGTTCAATTTGAGGACATCACGTCATCAGCCAATATTTATTTATGATGTTCACGGAGGAGAACCTCAGTAAAACTCACCAACAGTAGAGGGCATTAGGGGAGTGTGGACAGTAATGTAGTCGCACTGAGGCCAAAGCTGCTCCAGTTGCATCTGCTCCACACCCCAACTGGCTGACACCTCAGGTGGAGTGATTGGATCATAGCCGATAGTCTGAACGGAAAATATATTTAACTTAACACGTTTGTTTCATCTAAATATTTACAATGCAATCAACCAGTGAGAAATGTGAGCACAGTCTCACCACGCTGTAGTCTTACTAACCCTCATGCCAAATGACTGCATTCTTGACGCAACTTCTTTTCCTATTCTTCCAAGTCCAATTATTCCAAGCACTTTGCCATGCAGCTCTGCACCCATGAACTGTAAAATTAGAAACAAAACAATGACCCTGCCTACGAGTACCAAAACTGCACAGATCCAAGTGTCACACCTTATTACTGCCGACTGGATGAACAACGGAGTCGACCATGCAACAGTAATGGTTTTGTGTGCTAACTGCAAACACGGACATTCAAACAGCAGATGGGGCAAAGCAAACTGATACCTTTCTGCGGTCCCAGTTCCCTTGTTTCATGGACATTGCAGCTTGAGGCACATTTCTGAAAACAGATGGACATGTTAACTTTACAGTGCTTCTGTGGAATTTAAAGACAGAATATAGAGAATAGCTTATAAAAATATGACTTCTTGCCTTGAGAGGCTCAGCAGCAGGGCACATGTCAGCTCAGCAGCACTGATCGTGTTACCACTTGGTGTGCTGGATAAAACGGTTGACAGTTAATGGACAGTACATTACACTGAACTGCACAGCAAATTGAATTTGTGCATAAACTGGAGACGTACTTCATCACAATAATACCCTTTCTGGTGGCAGCATCAACATCCACATTGTCCACACCAGTCCCAGCTCTGCCAATGATTTTGAGCTTATCAGCAGCATCGATAACGTCAGCAGTTACTTTAGTTGCAGATCTAACCACAAGACCGTCGTAATCCTGCGATGGGAGAAAAGCATATGGTTGACCTATATGTGTTTAATATCTATATTTAATCAAGGCTGGGTTAGCAAATTGCCCTGAAGTCCCAAACCTACAGATTACATTAAGCCCACAGACTCACTGCCTGTCAGTTTCTTTCTGGTACATTGATCAGTGCTTTCGTTTTGGTCATTTACACCATTACAGCACAATGTAAACCGACATGTTAAGGGCTTTTAAATCATGAATATTACCCATTTTTTGACCACATTTTTGAGTGTATCATTGTGTAAAACCATATTACCGTATTACAGAGATCAGTGGAGCGGGAAGATAGCGCTTTATAATGTGGCAAACCACACAATCTTCTAATGGAAAATCACCTTACCACCTTTTAATTGTAACTATGAGGCTACCTGCTGCATTTTGAACCCACTGCAGGCGAGATAAGGCTCACTGACTAACTCCTACATACACAGAGTTACAAAAGTCAAGGCTAAGGAAAATAAAGGGTTCTGCAAATCTTTAACAGACAAAGATGGAGACATCACAGCTGACACACATTTAGGTTTCTCAGGCTTAGTGAGGATGGACTGGCTTTAATAAAAGGGGCCTACATCTTTGCCTCAAGGCCCAACAGTTTGTTAGTTCGTCCCTGAATGTGTTGGAAAACAATCCAGTCAGTGTAGTCAGCATCATCACAATCTGATGAATCTAATATGTGTACACACAGTACATATTTGGTTCTGCTACATGCATAAAGCTGATAAAACTTCGTCATCTGCAGCTGTATGCGGCACTCGGTGATGGGAGAAAGCCGGCAAAGTCTGAGATGAGTTGCATCAGCTTCTAAGGGGCGGTACTAAACTAAAAATCAATTGTCACACCTAAAACGATACGACATGGCAGAGAGAACGTAACGTGAGGACAGAGCCCAAAATTAAACAGCATGCACAGTTTTACTGAACTTTGCATGAGAAAAAAAACAAAACAACTACCGGTGTTAGAGGATCAAACCCTTCCCTGTGCAGCTGCAGCGACGCATCACAGAAGGCTGCGATACGACGGCGGCTAAAACGACTCAACTTCACACAATGATGCATATTACGCAGAGTAAAAAAAGACGACAGCGGCTGCATGCGAGAGCAACTGTGCGATAAAGAGTGTGCCACTCCTACCCTGATCTCCGCAATTAATGCATCCTTTGTCATGTTCTGCTTTTCCGTGACTCGGATGCCATTTTCCTCCAGGATCTTCCTGCAGCGAGCGTCCACACTTTCACTGATTAAAACAGTCTTGATGGAGATCGGGGCCATCTTTTTCTCTCAGAGTAGCTGTTTGGTGTGCAACTTGTGTTGAGTGCTTGATGGCTCGATGAAGTGATGGACACGGGGTCACTTTCCCTCTGCTGGTTTTGAATGGTTATCTCGGATTTGAGACAGCCCCTTTCAGAGCAAACCCGCCTCCCGTGCGTCTAGCGTGCTCTGACGCAACTGATCAGACTGGAAAGCAGTTTAATACCAAATACCCTACTTTATAATTGTAAGTTTCATGTGGACATAAATAAAGTTTAAAAAAAAAGAAGAAAAAAACAAATACCCTACTGGGGATTACTTTGATTTGACAATTAAGACATATCAGCAGAAGTTTGACCAAACTGCATGTTAAGTAAATGTACAGAGGTACTGCAAGATGTACTTAAAATATCAAAATTTAAAGGAAATGTATGCATCTCTATTTTATGCAGGGAGTCACTCAGGCTGCATTAATAGATTATTATCAGTAATGCATTAATGTTATTGTCTTGCTTCTTTGTTTGGAGGAGTGTGACCCTTTAAATGTCTGTGTCCAGGTCCTCATTAGTTATACTGTGTTCCTAATTTATTATTTAACACATTCTATTGTATATTTTCTTTATATAATTTTAATATACATAACCTTAGGGTAAGTAGCACCATCAGCTGTCAAACTAATTTAGTGGAATAAAAAGTTTTTTCCTACTGAAATCTAATGGAGCAGAAGAGTTAACATATTTAAATTAAGTAAACCAGATTTGTTATTCAGTATCATATTTAAGTAAAGTAGGAAACCTAAAAGAATACAAAGGTGCATGTCATGTTATGGTGATATGGTTGTGACTATGACACAGATGTGATCGCTGTTCAATCAAACACACACTGTATAATTATATGAAACTACTGTGATGAAATTTGATGTACTCTAAGCGTTAGTTCTGTTAGAGAACATGAAGATTGTTCATGACTTTTCCTGTAGGTCAGGTCAAGTGAGTTCACGTTTTCAGTTGTAATTCAACAGACACTGTTCGTCACCTGACTCATTAAGTTGCAGGTGATAGGTTGCCTTGTTTTAGTGATGACACAGTCTGCCACAGTCATACTGTTTAGTATAACAAAAAAGTACAGGTAAATTACGAGTGTCTGTATGTCATTGTCAAAGGTGTTTACTTAATTCTATTACCCTGAATAAGAGCATAATCCAGATTCATGTATAAACTGATCTAAACCAAAATGTGTTGCCATCTTACTCCGTTTATACAGTTTGATCCTTTGAATCCAAATTAACCTGTCAGAGGGATCACTTCCTCCCACTCATAATGTGCAAACACAACCCAGAGTTAGTTGTGTGGTAATTTGATTAAACTGATTTGTTAATATAGGCAATAACGTAGAAACACAGAATAGGTTAAATTATGAAGATATTAAAAGTTCCTCACTTTAAGATATGATGTCAATAATAATAAAGGTGGATCCACGTTAGGGTCTAAAATATCATTTAAGTGTATAGTTCATATGGTTCACAGGAAACCATGGAGACCACATGGAGACGTTTTGTCTCTTCCATTGAAGCATGTGACATGATGGCACTAAGCCCACTTCAAGCATTTGTCCTCATTTCCCTTCCTGAGAAGTGCATTAAAGAGTTAGCAAAGGAGTTGACATGGTCAGTGCAACAAATCTGTTTATGTTTTATTGCTGAAAATTTTTTTGCCTCAGTTTACACATCATTCATTTTCCAGACTTTGAAAAAATATTGTGTCCTATAAATGTATAATGAAAATAAAAAAAGCATGTGCATATACAGTATATATACATGTATATACATATATATACATGTATATACATATATATACATGTATATATATATACAT
>JAUYWH010000013.1:11338136-11361650 GCA_034779795.1 Ctenopoma multispine
AGATATTCAGGATTTTTACTTGACAGATGTAGTTTTAAAAAATCTTGGTCATTTAACTTCTGTGTGAAAAAAAACAAACATTATCTCACATAAGGTATTATTCAGAGGAGACTGAAAATTATATGTAAATGAAATGGAGGTGTAAGTTGTTACATTAAACCGTATGAACGGTAGATAGTTTTGGTAACACACAGCGCCACCTGTCGTTAATTAGCGGGACCGCTGCAGGTGGGTTCAACCGTTGCTTGGATACAACGCAACAAACGCAAACTGACTCGGCTAATTGTACCCTGGCTAACGCTAGCTACAGCAAAAGTTTTCAGTGTAAAGTTGTTTATTTGGCTATAGACATTTAGTTTTATTTGTTGTGTATCACTACTAGGTATATCTAATACAAATGACATCAGTGGTTCAGTACGGACGAAGGAGAGGATCCAGTAAAAGCGGTGAGAGCTAAAGAAAATGTTATGTGAAATAATAACTAGTTATTTTGTCTTTCAGACAGTATTTAAATCCAGTGACATTAACCAAGTAGTGTTAACAAGGGTCAACTGTAAAATTCAGAACCCGTGGGTCTGAAAACGTTTAAAGTCAGGTTAGTTAGTTAGCTAATTATTATTCTTCGGTACAAGAAAAGTTGCAGCTAACGTCACTTTCAAAAGAAAACATATTTCCTGTACTCCGGTGTATTTATAAGTGAGGTACTACTGTTTCTTTTTTACAGTAATATTTAAGATGATTTTTAGTTATATAAATCACATGCAAGTCAATGCCATAGCTAGGATTTTAGACACTGGGCCACTGACTCTCTCTCTGACAAGTCTCCCATTATAACCTCGTCTAACAAAGAAACATTAGATTAGCCAAAGTTTTTTTTCCTAATTGATCCCTATTTTATATAAAGTCTTAACAACATACAAAACACACAAATGCAAATGTGTTTCTACTGTAGATGGCTCATACACATATTATTCCATTTACTTCATACAGTATGTATCTGCTGTCTATTTTCAAACCCATTATATTATAGAAAGTAAACTGCTCCATAAACAATAGAGATGAGATGGGCTCTGTGTGCTCATTGGCAGCTATGGCTCTCCTATATGAACTCATTTAGCCATTGTTTGGCTCATAGCAACTACTGCATCTTTAAACATGGAGGAGATAAATGTCAACATCCTACAGAAAATATAAGACTTCAAGTCATTAATCTGAACAGTGACTACCAAATTATACAAACCCATAGTGCATATTTTCAGTTTTTTCAAAGAGTTTGTGTTCAGTTTGTCGTGTTTGAGCGAAAGGTCTTCCTGGGGTAATGTCCTCCTTATTCAAATTGTGTCTTCAGCTGAGGAATCCAGTAGAATGATCCTGCCACCTGATCTCCGGCAAGTCACTGTCTTAACCAAGGCTGAATGGCTGAGGATTCAAGATGAATTGAACCAGGTTAATATTGGCAAGGAGAGTCTGAGAGAGGCATCTAAACAGAGAGAATCCCTGCACCTGCAGTCAAAGGAAGTGGTGAAACTGTGGTCCAATACCATTGCTGTAAGTAGCTGTAGAGGTATTTTGTCATATTTTATTTTCTTTATGTGATTTTCCTGTGGATATGCATTTTTACTGGAGATAAACCGCAGTAAGACTAAATCTATAGTTATTTATGTATTTATTTATCAAAGGGTCAAAGGCAAAAGAAGCTGGAGGCAAAGAAGATTCGTGAGCAAATTGAGGAGGAGAAAAGGAAATTGACTGATATAGAAGAGGCCAAATACCAGGAACAGAAGCGTAAAGAAGCCATTGAAAAAGCCAAGACTCAGCTGTATTTTCAAACTGACCGAATCAAAGGATTACATGTTAGTGTGATTTGAACGTTAGTGTGTCACTTTTGCGCACTTTTGGGTAAATGATTGTTACTCCTACTACTTCCACAGCGTGCGCTCTTGCTGACAGAGGTTCTGAAGGAGAGAGAGGCTCAGACTGAACTGAAACAAAGAGTAAGACGTGCTTCTAAAGATGTGGACAAAGACTTCATGGATATGCTGAAAACCAGAGACGACGAAGTTCAGAGACAGGAGCAGGAAAAAGCTCTGCAGAAAAAGCTTGACACAAAGGCTGTTGCAGAGGACCTGAAAAAACAGTAAGTCTGCTGTTGCACCAGCTTAATTGTCTTCTAAAAAATATGAGACTTTTTATTTAAAAGATGTGCATTACCCTTGGATTTTGAGTCATCGTTTCTGGCTGACAGATTTCAGTTGAAGCTATTAGAATGTAATTAATTTTCTTTAGGATCAAGGAAAATGAGCTGGTGAGAGAACAACAAAAGGCAGAGGTCAAGAAAGATGGAGAGGAAATCCAACGCCTTCAAGAGCTCTGTCTGTGGGAACAAAGAATGGAGGAAGAGAGACAAGCAGAGCAGAAGAGAAACCTTATGCAAGCTCATTTGGTATGGTTTTAATAAGACAGGTTTTCCATTGTTGTAACCTGCTTTTTATAAGTATAAAATACTTTACTTTTTGTTGTAATTTCTGTATTTACAGGAACATCTTAACAATAGAGACCTCATAAGAGCAGCAGAGGTACAAAAACAAAAGGCTGAGGAGGACCAAAGGAAATGTTTTTTGTCAGTGAAACAAAAAATGATGAAGTTAAGAAAAGAGAAAGAAACAGAGTTGTTCAGGTGAATATGACAATATCATGAAGTACATTAGGATGTGATGCCTTTTTTTAAATTAACAATCAATCTTTGTCACAGTTAATCATTTGAGTTACTTTATTTTTCAGAGAGGCCCAGAATCGCAGGGAACGTATTATGAACAAACTGACAGTTAAACAGCGTGAGGAAACAGTCAGTGAGGAGCACAGGATTGCTAAGGCTGTTGCTGAGCGGGACGCAAAACAGGCACTGCAGCAGCTAGAAGAGGATGAGAAAAGGGCTGCAATGTTAAAGTCCATTGCTGCACACAGAGAATTCATGGTAACACACATTCAGATCTGTCACTTAAAGCAAGTGATGTTAATATACCATAAGCATTTCTGAACTGTGGCTCCAGAAATATTTAATATTTTTACAGCTACAGTGAAATCTAGTTTGTGTCTGATGTCTCATTTAACTGCAGCTAATACCATATTATCAATTTCATCAGAGACAAGAAAAAGAGCAAATGGATAAAACAGCGCAACAGAACAAAAGAGACTTGTTTCAGGCCATGAAAGAGGCTGACAAAATATTTTCTGAGAATCAACAACTGAAGGCTCAGAGGATCATAGACGACGAAAGAAAATTACAAAACTTCAACGTCACACTAATGGTAACGTTCAAACTAGTTTATCTCCCTCACGTCATTACAAAAAACTAAAATGTTCAGGAAAAGTTATGTCTGTTTGTTCTTTCATATACAGGCTGCAAAACTGGGCAAGAACCAGCAACTAAAATGTGATGAGCATGAGTTTGAAGCAAAGAATGCAGAAATGATTGCTGAAGAGGAAAAGCAGTTTCAACAGTATTCACAGCACATCATCAGTGCAGCAGCTGCAGCTCAGCGAAATGTGTTTCCACTTTGCAAAGCTGCAAGGGAAGGAATCAGGGGAGGGCTTGGTCCTGTTTTTAGTGGGGTCAGACCTAGCTACCTTGTTCAGGACAGCAGTGGTGCTCAGATGCCCAAATATGTCTCTGATGCCACCCAGAACATAAAAAAGCTTACTGAAGCTGTAGATATTCAAGAAGGAAAGAGAAGGCTTGGATTTACATGGTGAAATTTCACCCCAAGATGGCCGTTTTGCTAGAGGGTTCCCCTAAATTTACTGTTGTTAAACATCCTGAATATTTTAACGACATTCTGAATGTATTCTGTCACACCTGAACTGCATATGTGACCGTCATGAAGAAGCCCTGGTTCAAGTCCAGCTGGACACCTGTTGGTGTTGGCCTGTTTCCACATCTTTCATTTATGCTACTCTGTAGTGTAAGTAGGGAGGGATTTCAGATACTGCACATCAGCTGGCCATGCTGAGAATGTGGACTCTGAATACTGATAATTATTAATTACCCCTACAGTTAAGTGTACCGCACACTGAAAAATGGTACTAGTACGGTGTAAATTTCCTGTAATGATGTAATCACTATTACTGTAATTGTGGACACTAATAATGTTTGAGTCTCCAAAAGATAATAATTGTATGGTTTTGTGTTATAATAAAAAAATTGATTTGATTAAATCTAATTTTAAAAATACAGTTCTGTCTACAGCGTAGTGGAGATCTGCTTAAAAAACAACTTGCACAAAACACAATTTATACAAACTGATTTTACTTACAGCATGACAGTGACATTTTCTTCTTTCAAGAGAAACAAATGAGGGAAACCAAAATCACGTAGGTTTACAGTAAAAGTTTGTGGATGTACAAAAAAAATCACTGATGTGCATATTTCATAAACTATAACAGGGGTAAGCATGCAAAAAAAGTTTTTAAAAAATGACTTGACAAGTAGACATCACAGTTTTGCCAAACTTAGAAGTAGTTTTTATCCCTCCAAAATAACTGCATTAAATAACTTTAAGTAGAAAATGTTCTCAGGGGAAAGAGATGTTTAAAATTCTATCTTTAGCAGTAAAACCTTTTTACAGTCTGAAATTGGTGCTATTGTTAAGACAAAATATAATTTACCAAAGTAAAATTTTAACTGATTTTCTGGGGTCATGTACAATTCAAATTAATACTGGGTACTTTTAATCTTACTCCTAATGCAGTACACAGCGTAGAGGACTACAGTCATAAAATGTTTCCTTTAAACTGGCAATGCTGCTTCAGCAGACCTTCCGCAGTGCTAATCATTTAATAGGGAACAAATCCGCAGTCCTCATGCAGTGCCAAAACACAGTCCATCTCAGCCAAAGCTCACATTAATTGCAGGTTCGAGCAGTTACATTAAATGTTTATGGTTTTTTAACAGGATTTTTCTCCCTACAAGCAACATGTGCTGATATTTCTTATCAGTTCTCTTTGTATGATCGTGTTAGCTGTGGCTGAACTGTAAAATGGGTTTTCTGCACTGAATGAGGAATGACAGTGTGTCCCACTCCAGATGGAAATCTGTATCACTATACTACTGTTGCTGAGTGGGTATAAAATTGGAACAAACAAAAAATTCTGATCTATTCTTTTAGGTTATCACAGGCTCAGTCGCTGTCAGAGCTGGAGCTAGAACTCGATTTATTCTTCTTGCTGTCGTTTCTTTCTTTGCCTTTTGTACTATCTGGTCTGGGTCTGACTGGGCTTTTTCTGTTTTTTGATCTGGAGGTACTCTCTGCTCTTCTTTTAGAATCAGGACTCTTCTGATCCTTCCTTTTCTTGTCCCTGTCACTTTCAGAGCTGCTGCTACATCTTCTTTGGTTGGCAGCTCCTCTGTCTTTGTCTCTTCTATGAGATGATCGATCTTTGCTGTGGTCTCTCTTATTACTCTTACTTCTGGAGCGCCTACTTCGATGTGAATCTCTAGTCTGATTTCTGTCTGGACTTCTTGTTCGGTGTTCCTTATCCCTGGATGTTCCACGCCTGTTATTCTCCCTTTCACTGTTGCGTCGCCTCTCCTGACTCCTGCTACGTTCTCTGCCTTTCTCTCTGTCTCTTTCTCGTTTTTCTTCTTTATCTTTCTGTGCTGCATTTCCACCTCGATCCCTGTGTCTGCTGCTTGATCTGCGCCCATCTTTTATGGTTGTTCTTTCCTTGCTTTTTGATGTTCTAGGCCTCTCAACATTTTTGTCTTTTGTGTCCTCTCTATGCTTTTTGTCAGACTCGTGAGCTTTATTTTTATCTTTGTAGTGATCAGATTCAGACTCCTTCTCTTTCTTGTTAACATTTTGGTCTTTGCTCTTTGAACGACCTCTCCTGTCATCATTTTTGTGTTTGTGACCCTTCTCTCTGCTTTTTGACCTCCTACTCTTTTCCCTGCTTTTACTGCGACTTTGAGATTTATCTCTTTTCTTTGCCTTGTGTTTGCTATGCTTCTCATCCTTCTCTACAGTAGCGTCTTCTTTGCTCTTGGATCTATGAGACCGAGTTTTCTTGTCTTTTTTAGCCTCAGCTGTGTTTTCATGCTTGGTGCTGGATGTTTGTCTCTCTCTTCTTGGACCCTTAGAGGCCTCATCCTTGGACTCATTCATTTCACTCCTGTAAAAAGAGTGCAGAATAACTATTACACAGAACATAACAACTGACAACAAATAACATTCTGTATTCAATCCAGTGAGGAACTCATTTTGCTTACATAATGCATTTTCTTGAAATATTACCAAAGTCACCACAGGGACTGATTAGCTTGGATATACAGTGGCACAGTGGATAATGTTCTCGATTTTTGCATAAATATACATGATATATTTTTCTCAAAATCGCAAACCCAATTAAAGATTTACACTTGACATTTTACTGTATAATTTGATGTACAAACATAATTTATCTATTTTGTTCAAGCCATGACACACATCTACAAACCTGTGTTGTCATTATCAGTGAAGATTCTCAGATTTCTCTTTTAAAAAGTCAGAGCCTCCCAGAATCACCTGATTTCCACAAATTCCATAATAAACAAATTCATATGTAATTAATTTTGTCTCGTTAGATTACTTGGCTTCCTTTTATCAATTTTTTTTGCACTTTTTGAAAGTTGAAATATATTTTAAATAATATTTATGCAGAAATAAGAATTTGCAAAGGTTCACAGAGAACACAGCAAATACTTAAGACAGCCACCTATTGGCTAGCACATTTAAACATTCAGGACTATTCTAACCTGCCTTTTCTCTCAGGTAAGATTTTAAATGTAGCTACACATTCAGATGTAATTTACAACCTTAACCTAAAGTATGTGACTTTGATCTGCTGAATGAAATATTATCTTAAGATCCAAACAGCTAAATGTTTACATGATGGAAAATATCTAAAAATGTATATTTTACATTTTTACAAATCTGTACTTCTTTGATATTGCCAAAGGCAACATGCCGTCGTGACACAACAGATTTGTCCAGATGTCTCATTCAGTACAACAGAGTTGGGTAAACCTTGATAACAGACACACATCAGTAATTTTAATACATCAGTCTATAGCTCACTGAAACACTATGATTACATCCTCTATAGGGGTGTGACAATACACTAAGCTCACAACACGAGATAATGCATGACACTGAGGTCACGAAAAGAAGATATTTTAAAGCTTCTTAAGAAATCTTCAATTACAAAATATATCACTGGAAAATCTTTTTCTTATTTGACAAAATACAAAACAATGCAGGTGCATTTTGAAATGTTTGAAACTAATTATCTTCTAATAAATGTCACTTCAGTTCTACTTTCTGAGTAAGAATTTTAATATGCAGTAAAAGAACAATATGCACACACTATAAAATCTTTATAAAAAGTGACTTCTCCCGAGTGATTTCACATCAACATTAAACACTGTATAAATAAAAATAACAAAAATGATACTTTTTGAATAAATAACACTTTTCTTAGTCTTATTTTATCAAATCAGTAATGTAAACAATAAGTGCAACCACAAAGTAGTACTCAATTTTTCTTCAAGCATGATACATAGCTAAGAGATCTTTACAACCAGGCTGCACTTCTCTCCTGCACTATGGTCAAGTGAGCTGTTGTTTGCGTTTGCATTGTCAAAAAAGCCGCCACTGTAGTTAGGCTGACGGGTTAGATTAGTGCACGTTAGATAAAATATCTACAGTAATCATGTTGAAACAGCTGAAAGGAGCTGTGTGGCTCACTGGTGTTGTTGCATGCTGCTTGTGTTGTTGCATGCTGCTTGTGTTAGCCATGGTGTATGGTATCATTTTCTTACAGTGCTTATATTGATATGACATATTGTTTGAGTCTTGTCACTCCCTGATAGCTGGCTGCTGCCTCTGCTCCTGTTATGTATTAAAACCACTAGATAGCTTTTCACCTCGACGTTTAATATCGTCAGGCTTTGATGTTGCCACATCTTGTGGCATGAGACTTTGTCACACCCCTAATCCGCTATACATATTCAATGTGTAACAATGAGAGCATTTTACCTGTCACCCTTAATCCAGCGCTCTCCAGTGACTGCCCTCATCCTTTGACGATGCATCTCTTGGCGCCAGTGAGGAGGAGTTTCACTACGCCGAAAACGGTCTCTGGACCTTGAACGAGAGCGTGATGGAGTCCGGTATCTCTGGATGGGAAAGAAAAACAAATTAAAATGTTTATTAACGCTGAGATGGATTTATAGCTGTCATTGCCATATGATGTCAACATAAGATAATGTGGACAAAAGTTTAGCTTCAAAGAGTTGCAGTGCACCTACCCTCGGACCTCTGCCTTTTATCTTCCTCCCAGATCGCGTCATCACCAGTCTTCTGTGATATGCTGAGTTATATGTTGTGCTAGTAATGGAGAAAAACAGTCATGAAAATGAATTGGCAATTATGTATGATGGAAAACAAACAAACAAACTAAAAAAAAAAAAAAAAACGTTTTATATAATGACAGTTAAATCGTCTTACCTCTCTCTTGTCCTTTCCTCTTTATTTCTTTGATCTTTTTCACCCTCCTCTTTTGGCTTCTGGACTGCCTGGGGGCTTCTCCTCATGAGAAATCGGTTCTCTGGGATTGGTGGTATTTCTTCAGGGCGCACAGTAGATGTAACTAACTCTTCTTGCTCTTTCTCTTCAGCACTTTCAGCCTCTGACCTAAGGGAGTATTGTGGGGAAATATGTGTATACGTTTAGTTTCTATAGTCAGGATCCTGACTATAGTGTTTCAAACCTGTTGAAGATTAGAAGATTGATTAATGTAATCAAGTCTGCTTTAATGAAAGCATGAAACTGTTTTAACAGTTATCCAGTGAGAAAAAAAAATTGGTCCTTCTTTAAATGATGAAACGCCAATTTCTCACAGAGTTTAAAACATGTGATTTAAAGTTTAAATTACTATCAATTATAACTCCTAGGTTCTTGGCCATGGATGTAATGTTAGGGGAGTGTCTGAGATGTGAGATGAGGTTCTCTCTTCTGATGCGTTTTATCCTTCAGTAGGTACTGCTTTCACTGTAGACAATGAAATGTAAAAATAAATTGGGTACCTTTTCTTCTCCTTCTTCTTCTGTTTCTTTTTTAACTTTTTTGCCTTCTTTTTCTGACTCTTGGATTCTTTCTCTGATTCTTCAGAATCAGAGGAGGAATCTGAGGAGCTTTCAGAGTCGCTGGAGCTACTGCTAGAACTTGAGTGTCGCTCTCTTTTTTTTTCATCTTTCTTTGCTGCAAAATATAAAGAGTGTTAATTAGTACTGCTTTATAAAAGCTGAAAAAAATTTATCTTTTCTTATAACAGGAAGAGAAAAAAAAGACGGCTGAACTGAAAATGCTTGGCACACACAAACCTTTCGATTTCGGGACAAGCTCTCCACAGTTCAAAACCTTCAACTCAGCATACGGTTTGCTATTATGATCAGTTTTCTCGCTCTCCATGGTTTGAACAACCTCTTGGCCGGAGATCACATGGCCAAAAACCACATGGACACTGAAAAAAATAAGGCAGTGCTGAGATTTATCTATAGTTATTTGACATACAGTAATGTTTTTTTATGCACTACGTAATCAAGCAGCACTTACCCATCCAGATGTGGTGAAGGTTTTGTTGTTCTGAAGTATCACAGCAGAAATGCCATTCAACACAAAATGCTGAGAATTATTTGCATGGCTAAGGAATGACTGGAGCACAACAATACAATACAAATATTTCATCAAGCCAAAAATAATTAGCAGTGGTCAGAGTACTTACATGAAAAACTGGGATCCATTTGTATCTTTGCCCCTATTGGCCATAGACAGCAGGTAATCCTTGTTGTGTTTAACAGCAAAGCTTTCATCTGGAGGAAAAGAATAACATTGTACTGCCATCTTGAAGCCAATGTCCGTATGGACAACAACAACAACAACTGACAGCTATGACAGTGGCCTCTTTACCTTCAAAAAAGCCTCCATAGATGGATTCGCCTCCTCTTCCATTACCTACGATGTCAAACAAAAAACAAAATGCAAAAGAGCTTGCACAGTAGAAAACATTTTGGCATAATAAAATGTATGCTAATTGATGCTGGCTTTGTCAATGTTTTCATTATTAGATAGCTACATTATCTGCATATGTAGCAAATAAAAACAGTTTTGTGATACCACAAGTATAGATACTTGCAATAAATATATCCAAGTATATAGTTACACTACTTTAATAGATCACATCTGATTATTATTATTAATATTGTTAGTACTAAGCAAAGTACACAATTTACAACCTAAAATCATTATTAATTCACCTTCACTGAAGTCTCCTCCTTGAATCATAAAGTCTTTTACAATTCGATGGAACAAACATCCCTTGTAGTGCAGGGGTTTCTGGGTTCCTTTGCCAATGCCCTTCTCGCCTAAACAAAACAACAACAGATATCTATATTAAACTGTGCCGAAAAATATGTTTGTTGCCACATTTTTGAGGAGGAAATTCATTCATCACCTGTGCAGAGGCATCTGAAGTTTTCGCAAGTTTTGGGACAGATGTCGGAAAACAATTCCACCACAATTCTGCCGACTGTGAGGAAACACCAGGATCAATATGGTTTACTTTTGTTCACTGTGATACAGCATTACACCCAGATGTGAGTTTACTTGGTACATGTAGCTAAAATAAATCTAGTCTACAATTATTCAACAAGCAACAGCACAACAATGAACTTTGTGAAGTAAAAAGGTTCAGATATATATTTATCCAATTTCCTGTTTCTCAATTTAGTAAAAGTAGAGTTGATTTTCCTTATTTTACTTTGAAGGCTGCAGTTTTATGGTGATGTTTAATTTTGTGTTGTACTTGAATGTACTTAAACCAAATTTACATATTAAAGGTAAACTAAATATTAAATACACAATTCAACATCGCTACATACTACAGTACACCACCTTAAATTATCACATGGTGAAGCAACAGCTCCATACAACAGTTTTAACCTTATATGCTTGATGAAATTAGGATATGTTGTACAGTTGTATCAGAAAGGTTTACTAAACTAACTGGTAAGTAAATGAATGTATCCGAGCGTTTTCTTACCAAGCACATTATTGATTCCAATGTCAAAGAAGCACCGAGGTCGCTGAACCTTAATCCCCATGATCACCCTCTACCGAACACCTGAGGGTGAGAAACGCAGATAAAACAAAGATGCGTGACATCTTGGTTGCTAATCACTTGAAAGTGCGATGTAAGTCACCCTAAGTGTGATAAGCTAAAAATCATGTGCACCTACGGGACTTACCAGTTGAACCACTTCTTTAAATGCGAACGTATAATATGAAGCAAAACTAAAGGCGAAGGTTATAAACAAATCAACAAACAATAAAGAAAACACCATAAAATAGTATTTGGGACAGTTAGACGTTAAGACGACAGATTCACTGCATCAACGTTAGCTACTTGACTCGCAGGCTAACGTTAGCTAGGGTTAACCAGATTTTCTCCATTTAGATTCACTAAAATTGTTGAATCAAGTGTGCAGAGAAACGTTTTGGTGTTTAATAATCATAGGTGTTGCACACTCCCCAAACTGGGTTAACACTATGTCGTTATGGTTTAATATAGACACACGGTCACTCACAGTACCAGGCCTTGGTGTTAGCATTAGCAACGTCACCTAGCATCAGACATGTAAATTAAACTGATACGTCTACATAACACGAAACATTCAATTCCGATATAATAACTAGATGCACATATAGTTATTATACCTATATGCATATATAATGTAAACTCACATTACCTAGAAAGTTAATGATATCACTCCATACAGCGATCAGTCGTCCCGAACGACGAAAATTAAGTTTCATTCAGTATTGCGCTCAGTGTTTTCCAAAGATGGCGCGGCAGGGACGTCAATGTATTTCGAGACTCGTGCGCCAGTTAACGTCGCAGGGGACGTAGGCATCGTTATGTTTTAGATATGTATTCCCTGAGTTTGACCTGTCAGGTACAGCGTTTTCACTGGGTGCCCAAGACCAGATAAAAGGGGCCCTTCATTACAGAATAATTTGGCCCTGATCCTTTCTTTAATATTTTAGTTAGCACTGTCCTCATGTATGTTCATGACACATAGAAAACTTGGGACAACGTAATTTTTATTGTGGCATAGAGATTTATTAAATATTCAGACATTTATTACTTTTTTTACTGACAAATATTCATTTATGATTAATAGAAAAAAATGGCCATTACAATTCCCAACTGTCTTGTGAGTCTAAAATTCAAAAATACTATCTTATAGAAATCAAAAAGGTGGAAATCACCATCACCAGTTTTCAGTTGACATCAGTCATCAGTTGACTGTCAGTCAATCAACTAATAATTCCAGCTCCACCATACTAGTAATACTGGAAAATAATGACACTGGCCTGTATAGTACCGGTCAATGGGGGCCAAACACTCTCGACCTCCCAAACACGCATGGCCTACTGCCTGAAGGACAAAGCCCAGGGTTTTAAACTCTAAAGTCATCACGTCACTAGCTACGGAAGTGAAACATTACAGCAGACATGCTAGTTAAATTTGACTTTGAGTTATTTAATTGACCGAATTGTATTTTTATCAGATATATATAATATTTAAATCTATACACTCTGCAGGAATCTAGCTAAGACTCCAGCTAAGTAGTCAGACGTTGTCAGTGCTTCTAGGTGATAGTTTCTGCATCCACGTGAATACTGCGCTGGAACAGTGATACTGGTAGCACGCTTCAGTGTAGTGGTACACCACAGGAAAAGACGCATGAGATGTCTGAATGGGGCTGTCTACTGGCATTTTCCTGAGGGATGAAATTCTTTGTAGCTGAAGTCAGTATTTCATATATACCCAACGTTGTATTCGCGGACATTTCAAATGTTTGTTATTGAATACAACATAATTGTGTTTTTCTTTAGTTGACAGAGGTGCCTATACGAGTCTGCCTGTTATTCTGTCAGTGGATACTGTGGTGCCACAATGAAGACCTGAGAGCAAACTTAACATGAGTTCAGGTCTGTGATTATGTTTCGGCTCAGGAGCGTGAATTCTTGCCTTCGCAGGCTCCTTCATGGAGGGACAGTGAACCGAGACCAGGTTCTGGAGCAGCTGCGAGTTTGCTCTGTTGAAGAGCAAGTGTTTGATGTTGTTGGCAAGAATAAGGCGAAGCTCACAGTGAAGCATGTCAGCTGTGCTGTGGGGATGCTGTGGCAGTTTCAGAAAGAGAAACCTCAGCTGCTCAGGACTGTGGAGGTCCTCAAGAGTCACCCACAGTTCTTGACTCTCCGGGTTCTGGCAGAAAACAAAATTGCTCATATGGATGATATCGTGTTGGTGGATATGCTTTACAGTTTCCTCAGGTATGTTAAGATGTAGTGACTATCACCTTTAATAAGGTATATATAATTTATAAAGTTGTAATGACAATTTACTGTTTTTTTTTGTCCCTGTTATAGGCTGAATGTTGATCCACATGACTCTCTTGTTCAGCAGCTGGTTTCAGAAGCATGCATAAGACTAGACAAGTATGACTGCATTTTTCTTATCAATTTGCTTTTTTAATGTGATATAAGGCTACAATTAACTTTACTTGTATTATATACATGTGGATTCTTGCAGTTTTCAAATGACATCCCTGTCCAAGTTTGCCATCTGTCTACATGATCAGCAACTTTATCATAGTCCTCTGATGGGTCACATCACCAGTATAGTGGATCAGAGGTTGTCCTCCATTGATGATGCCAGGTTGGTCATGAGGCAGATATAAAATCAAATACTCTCCAACAGAAATACTATAAAATGTGTACTTAGTCTCTGGTCATGTTTTCTCAGGATACTAACTACACTGATGATAAGCATATCTTCTTTGGTGTCTCCACGGCTGCGGGATGCCCTCATTAGCAAAGCTGATTATCTTTTGGACACCATAGATCCTTCACATTACAACAACCCTCGGAGAGTGGTGCAGTTCCTACGCAACATCAAGCATAGCCACCGGCCTATGCTGGACAAGTGCAACCAGATCCTCTTGCGCAACATTCCAAGGATGGATGCAGAAAATATTGGCATCATCATGGGGCTGTATCAGTCTCTGCAGTTCAACAACTGTGACTTCAGGCTGGCTGTTAAACAAAGGCTGACAGAACTGATCGATTCAAGCACTGATCCTTTCTCCTTCACTAAATTGTTTGTTGCTCTGGCTCCTATGGCCAGTGTGGACACCAGAGAAGGGTTTGTATTCTTTCTAGCTTACATCAGTGGATATCAAACACTTTACCTTGAATCTCACTGTTTGTGGTTTCATGCCTCTTAGGTTGGAGAACACTGCCCTCCTGCTGGCGGATGAGCTCAGTGCACAGCAGGCTCTGGCTGTAGCTGAAACACTAGAAGAGATTCAGAGCAGGAACCTTAGCTTACTGAACAAGTGAGTACATATCTCTGCCACATAGCACCACTGTAGTTAATGAAGTAGAGCTAATATATCAAACAGGATCAAGTACTCAAAAATGTTTGAGGTAGACCTTAGAAAGACTAGTAGAAAAAAATATCACTAATAGGTCTGTATATTTGATAAAAGTATCAATTGCATAGGTTGTCCACCAGAACTTTCTAATATTGTATAGTTTATGTGTTTATATAACATATGCTGTTAACAGATTTTAAATTTCACAGGCTTTTTTTTTTTTCAATTTTGCTTTAAAAATATAAATGTTTTGTAAAATGTACTTCTTATTATCATTTTCCAGAATTGGATCAGTGATCCAAAGGAACCTCCACACTTACAGACCTGTGGAAGTGGCCAGAATCACACAAGCCCTGTTACTGTTGCAGTATCAAAACCCTGAACTCTTCACTAAACTGAGAAACATTTTGATCAAGTAAGTGTTTGTTGGAGGCAACTAGCCATTTTTACTTCATACTTTGGCAGGATAAAATGTAGACTGATTACACCTGATCTTGCAGCTTCTTGCAGCACAGCGTCATTCCTTCGGAAGTGACCATGCTGATTCGTGTTCTGTCCATGCTACCCTGCCCACGACTCGACGAGGCTATGATCTCACGAGTGGACGCAGTGGTGACGCAGTGTAGTATCGGTGACCTCAGCACGATTTCTTTTGCCATTGCCAAGTGGGTACGCAACGATCCATCCTACCATCACAACACTCACAGCAAGTACGTCCGTCTACTGCAGACTCTGAACCGCTGTGGCCACGAGAGGCTCCAAACAGCTGACCGGCTGGATTTGGTGCTTGAGGAGCTCAAGTACATTTCAGGGGAGTGGTTTGAAGAAATGCTGCTTGAAGAGACAATGCTCATGCTGCAGAGGATGGTGGAGCAAATAAACTGGACCAATGTGTCAGAGCTTGCTCTCTTCTTAACCAGGATAAATCACCTTTGCTTGCCTCTGATGGACCGCATTGCCACTGTGGTCATTAAAGACATTGACAAGGTGCTTTAAGAGACACCTCAGCACATTAAATCTTGAAGAACTAATTGTATATTAACTGTACCTTTCCTGTATTATGTTTAAGATTCACTACTCAGCAGTCTATGCCACCCTGCTACCCTTTTCGGTCCTGAATTATGATTCTCTACAAGCAGATGAGTTGTATGATGTTTGTATTCAGCACTTCACTCCTCATATCAGTAAGTGAATAGTCAGTTTACAGACTTTTGTTTTGTCTGTATTTTAAACTTATGCTAACACAATTTCTCTGTGTATTTCTAGGTTCCTTTGACCCACATCTGCTAGTTCTCCTGGGATACTCCTTAGCTCTGGCTGATTGTTTTCCTGAAGTACTGGTCAGAGAAATCTTCAGTATTGACTTTCTGGGAAAGCTGGATTCCCAGTTGGAAAGTATGTGCCCGTATGGTTTAAAATTACATTAAAGAGAACTTGTCCTTGTGCATCCTTGGCAAAATATTAGTTTTAAGGTGTAACCACTTCACGCTTGTTCATAACTATTAATCAAACAGTTAATATTGCATCTTACAGCTGTACCAGATGCACTCAATATGAGGACCAGACTGCGCCTCATGGAGCTCAATCGTGCTGTGTGTCTTGAGTGCCCTGAGTTCCAGGTGCCATGGTTTCATGAACGCTACTGCCAGCAGCTTCAAAAGAAAGGTAAAGAGATGCAGGAAGATATTCTGTTGTTGTTGGGTTAGTAGTTTGAATTCAAACAAATTCATAATATCAATCAACTGGCAAATGTTTTACAGGGAATGGCATAGTCAGTCCTGTGCAACAGCAAATACACAAAATGCTGGCTGAAGTTCTTGGTGGTGTTAATTGTATTCGAGTAGCAGTTACCACTCCATATTTTTACACTGTAGGTGAGTAATTTCCATCTTAGTATTACATTTTGATTTGATATTTAATCTTAAGTCTGTTCTAAACAATCTTTGTACATGAGGAAACCTCATGTCTGTGCTTTATGTTAAAGTAGTCAGTTTTAATGAGAACCAAACAAGACAGCGCTTTGACATAACACACATGTTGGGGTGACAGTATTTCATAACAGTATGCCTAACATAATATCATCAGATCTTTAGTCTGAGCAAAGTAACATAAGAAAACAAAACTTTACAGGGAAGAAAGACATATCATTCAAATACAGAGGAAACCACAGAAACAAACATTGTATTTATTGATTTATTTATTTTTTTACTGGAGCATTTTATTATGTTTTTAGACTTTGAATGCAAACTGGACAAACGCCTTCAGCCGTTGCCTTACAGCACACCAAGCACACTGCAGATTTCTGCCAAAGGAAATGTTCACTGGGGCGTGAGCTCGATGGAAAACACAAGTGACGAGCTGCCACCAGGAGCACAGCGGTATTAATAAATACAGAATAAAGCTAAATACTAAAAAGAGATGGCAAGATCACTCTGAAATCAAGTGTTTTATATTGTTTTTACTTATCTCTTAGAGTTGCAGTGGATTTTCTTGATTCGAAGTGCTTCTGCAAAAATTCTCATCATATGAAAGGTGACACCCTGATGAGAAAAAGACACCTGGAAATTCTGGGATATCGTGTTGTTCAGGTGAAGACAAATTATTGAAGTTGAAATGAAGTACTGCACGTGTACTGAATCGAATCTTATTAAATATCATTATAATGTGTTGTGAGTGAAAATCTTAAGTGTTTTTTTTTTTTTTTAATTACAGATTCCTCATTTTGAGTTGAACTCCATGGAGCTTTCAACACAAAATGCCTGGAAGGAATATCTGAAGAAGAAAATATTTAGAGAGCTTTCTTCTTTAAAGCCTTGTTTATTTAAATAATGGAAGAAATGTCATTTTGAACACTGTGAATGTGCACAGTGAATTAACTGTGCTAAGCAGTACAGAACGTAAATATACATCAAGTGTTCCTTATCTTTAGTCATAGTGCTTAAAGTTGATGTAAATCTACCTCGTCTTTTTTTTTAATTAAACAAGTTTTAAAAATAACATTTACAAATTGTACTCAATACATCTAGCTAGTTGGGTATTGTCAGGTTTTAAATTAGTGGACTATATTATTGTTTTGTTGGAAATACATTTTTCTAAACTGTAAAGTAGACACAGTCTGTGAGGTATGTTTTATTATTGAGTGAGTGACAAACTACACGTTTGTGTTAGACATTTCCAAATTGACAGAGGGAAATGTTTCTGTGAAAATGTTTACTGGTTACAAATCACAAAGTCCACCAAGATTCAACACATCTAACACTAAATAAGAGCGTTTGCATAATCTTCTTGCCTGTATCAGTAAAGTGAATGTCCCTTGGATGTACCTGGACTGCTATTATAGTTTGGGCATCCTGGCTGCATTCAGGCGCATCGACACACAGGAAGCTCCAGCTGCATATCGCATCTCTCTGATCATCCCAGTCCACTGTTTCTTGTCATCTTCAAACCTGAAAAGAAAGTGAAAACATGTTACTGTATTATTCTGTTGAGAGTGGTGTTGAGTGAAACTTTTAGTGTTTAAAATGTCACGAGAAGCAAAAATCAGCACATACTGCCAAATGTCAGTGATTTCACTGGGTGCACACTCTTTGTTCTCATTCTCCACCATGGCGAAGCCTCCTACAGCATACAGCAGCCCTCCACAGCTGACCAGATTAACTGAACTCCTCTCCTGTGGAAAATCTGTGAAGGGTGACCACCTGTGAGAAGACACACTCAGCTGTATTACTGGTTTTCCGCTGCTTAATAGTCTCAGCAACTATTACTTGCCTTGAAAAAAAACAAAGATATGAATTTTAAATAATTAATAACAATACTTTATTGATCCACTTGGGGAAATTGATATTGGACAGCTGCCGGACAGTAGTGTTGGCGTTACTACTGAGTTACTGGATTTCCATGTAGCCAGGAAGAACCTGGAGTTGGACCACTGACCCTTGGGTTCATAGACAACTGCTCTACCAACGGAGCTACTGCCACCTGATAGCAGTGGTTCTCAAAGTGGTGGTCAGGATCTCACAACGTGAGTCAAGATAAATCTGTAAAACCTATATTTACATTACAGCTCTACAAATGCTATGGCTTAACAGGCTTTCTGCTAATCATAGGATTTGACAGTTTGATCCCAGCTCCTCGCATCCACATATCAAAGTGGCCTTGGGCAACACACTAGTAGAAGCCAGCTGGCCTGATCATCAGGCGCAATTTATTGTTCAGTCTGTGTAAATGGGTGGATTAGAAAGAAATTGAAAAACATTATAGAAATACAGGCAAATATAGGAAACTTTACACTGTGCAATATTCAATTGTAATTAAATATGCAATTAAGCAGTTTTAGAAAGAAGCCATAACCTGTGATGAGATGTTTGAGTGAAACAAACATGAACATATTATATTTAACAATAAAATAGAACAAAAAATTCATAATAATGCAAATATAACTTGGAAAATACAAACAACATACACTCTAATTTAAAATGGTCTATTGTTATGATAAAAACACATACTTGTTGGTTCCAAAGTCATATGCTTCACACGCAGCTGTCAGGCCATCTTCATTGATTCCTCCAGCCACAATAATTCTTCCGTTGTGGATAACTGCTCCAAACATCGACCTGGGTGTTTTCATTGAAGCCACCTCCTTCCACTCTGACTTCTTGTGGTTGTACGCAAACATCTTGTTGGTTGTTTTACTTTAACATTAAGACAAAAATGTTTCCCAGGAAGGGTTAATGTAATGTGACAAATCATATTTAAACTTCACATTAAATGCTCTGGCTGGTCATCTTTACTTGTCATCTGTTTTGCCGCCGATGCAGTACACCAGCCCGTTCTCAGAGACCACACAGTGGCCATTGATTTTCAAGGGCAACTTTTTTGTTTCAGTCCACTTCATTTTTCTAAAAGGGCAGAAAAAGTAACATCATATGTTTAGTGAATACACATCATGAATAAAGATTCATTAAATGAAAATCCAAATAGTTGATAACTAAACTAAACTCACTCGGTGTCATAGCACATAACAGTGTCATGAGAGTCGTCGGATTGCAGATCTTTTCCTGCTACAGCAAATATGAGATTTTCAGATTCCCCCATAGCAAAGAGACACCTGGGGGAGGGCATGGGGGGAAGAGCAATCCATTCACCTGCAAGACTGTCCAACTGAAAAACACATTTTGACATGTAATTTAATTCTAAAACAAAGTCAGACAATCGATTTTTCTGTGTGAATGTAATGTTAATGTCATTTAAACAAAAATATTCTACCTGGTAGAAGTAACACTGCAGTGGGTTTTCTTTGTCCTCTTCATCAACAAAGAGTCCTCCCAACACATACAGATTGTTCTTCTTTGATATCAGACTGACGTGGTTTCTGGGTATTTGCGAAGTCATTGCTGCGAGAAAACATTCATTCTCCTGAGCATCATAGGCCACGGCAGCGGTGTCGTTAATCATCAACAGTGTGTCTTTGGCGTACATGCCATATCTGCGGTTATCATTCAGGTAGCCAGGCAACTTGGCCTCCGCTCCTTCCTCATCACCTTTTCCCTTTTTCTTTTCGGGCAGCTTCCCTGCAAAAGCTTCCTTTATGACTTTGAGCTTTTTCACAAGCTCAGGATCTGCCTTGATGAGGTCATCTTTCTCCACCTTTTCCTTAAAGTATTTCTCTGGGAGCAGACGGAAACGAATACACTCAAAGGCCTCATCTAAGGATTTCATGCGCTTCTCTTTGTCTTTCCTGATCCATCTCATGAGGGACTCAAACACAACCTCCTCTTTTTCTACATTCAGCGAATCTGCTCCAATAATGGCAAATAGTTCAGGTGAAGCAAGCTCTAAGAAATCTTCATCCTTGGCTATGGTCTCAAACCGATCTGCTATGTAATCTCGAGCTGCCATTGCCAGTCTGACACAATTCAGCATCAGTCCCAGTCGGTAGATGGCAAGGCAGTTTTTCCTTGACAGCTTCTTCTGCAGATAATTCACGCAAACTGTGAACAAAGAGGGGATCTGGAAGCGATTGGAAACAGCCAGAATATCTTGTACATTGTCATCGTTGATGTCAATCTCTGCTGAGTACATGTAATTCACAATCACCTCCATAACACTGGGATCCAGGTTCTCTAGAACAACTTCCTTATTGCCCACTTCTTTGCCATCCTCTGAAAAATAAAGCTCCCGAAAATAAGGACTACATGCTGCCAAAATGAGTCGATGGCAGGGGATGCTTCTGTCTCCAACTTTTAGGATACAGTCAATTAACTTATTCTCATTCAGAAGCTCTTTTAGTCCATCCTGAAGCAAAGTGCTTTGAAACAGGCGGAGATCTTCCCTCAGACCATGGGGATCCATTCTTTTCGAACAGGAATTAGATAGAGGTGAGGCTATTCAGGACAGACTGTCCTAGCTGGTGAAGATAGAGGACTATAGGCAGCCAGGTCTGAAGCCACTTCAATATAACTGAGCCCCTCTAAATATAGCCAACCACCCTGTCCATGAAGAATTCAGGTTGGCCAAACCAGAGATCTCACACAGCTGTCATAGAGTAAAAACAACTGTGAAGCCTTGTCACCCTGGTGATTAGTAACAACATTGTTGTACAGACACACTAAAATAACCTATGATCTTTGTATTAAATTTGCTCCTGTCTATCTGATAAAGGGTGTGTGTGTGTATACATATATATATGCAGTCGAGTACACATTAAAAACACAAAATACTTAACACACTGACCGAGTCATCTCACCCAGTCCTGTATTTACAGATATTGCTGACATTCACTACAGTCTTGTGAATTCTAGGGACATCTACACGTGACTCACAATTTACTGATAGCAATGAGCAATGTTTCACTACAGCGTGTGATTCATTATTTTTGTGTGAGTACATCCATAAGGGAATTATCTAACAAGCAGACAGGATTAGTGAACAGCTGCTGTCACATGAGGTGACAGTTTGTTCTCTTTTAACATTTTTTTAATAATTCAGAGCTTTACGCAGCTTTGTTTTAGAGCTGAGATCATTGTGTTCTTTCCACAAACTGTGTATGAGAAATATTACAAACCTAACTACATAAAATGTTTAAAGCTGTGATACATTTATTTATTAACATGAAACAATACAACTTGCATTATAGTTCAGATTTTATCCACTAGAAGAAATATACTTTTTAAAAACTACTGTACAATTGACCTGTCAAACACGTTATATAGTACACTTTTTGTGTATTGTAAAATTATTGTATGTTTATATAAGCTGTACAACGTTTAACTTAAGCTATACATATGTAAATACATGATTTCCTAAATAATTACACGGTGTACATGTGCATTATGTCAGCCCATGACTTCCCACAGTCCTTGAAGTGTGAAACCATCTTTCAGCTTTTCAATGGCGAGTCCCAGCTCCTCTGAGAAAACCGGCTCACGGTCTTGTTGCTTTGGAGTAACAAGACACAAATTAGGAACAACATCCTACACAGCGTATTTATTTTATATATAGTTTATAACTATTAAGCTTGATAATTTACCTTATTGCCATCAGCAAAGTAGGCCTGAAAGCAAGCAAATATAAACAACACACATTATTAGCAAATAATTTGTAACAAATAAATGTAGCTGGAGCATTAAGACTAATAATAGGTTATTGTTGTCTGATGATCATCACTCTGTACAAACATGAGCACTATGCATGAAAAATATATTTTATTATGCATTACCAAGCAGCTATTCTTAAATCCTGAAAAGTGACCCACTAACTCCCAGAAAAGTTATGAGTAAAGGGTGGCCAACAGGCACACGTACAGTGAAGGCATCAGTCTGCTCATCAGGCTCAATTTCCACATCATCAGGAGGCTGTTCCACTGTGAGTTCCTCCAGTGGCTGAGGCTGTGATCATTGTTAGGACAAACAGTGCTATGACAACAAGATCAGCTGGACAAGGTGAATAGACAGCTACAATAGAGTAATCAAAAATATTTGTATGAGTATGTAACTGTACTTGCAATTGTATTTTAGACTACATGTAAGTTAGTTGCAGCTTTAATGTTATATGAATACAGTGTTCATGGTTAGAGATTCTCAGAGGTGGTAAGTAACTAAGTATATTTAGTCAATACACAAAGTGGTTAAAAGCAGGTTCAACTTAACTGTTGTGCTATTTGTTACTAATTCAGTAGGGAGTTATCTTTGCTATCATTTCTACCTTTGACAATTTAAATACTGAATCATTTTAGAGCATGTACTTAGGTAATGAAGTGGTAATTCTATTTGTAGTGTAGCTTGTGTGCTTCTACCACCTCTGGTGATTTCACAAAAATTCTAATATTCCTACCTTTTCTTCCATTTCATAGTCCACTCCAAAGATAGGGTTAGCCGAGTACACTTTGTGCAATGAGTTGATTTCCTTAAGCGCATCTTGTAGCTTATCCACTGGGTCAATCTTGAACCCGAGCACATAGCCACCACTCTAAAACCATACAAACAGAGTGTATTTGTATATAATCAGTAAACAAAGCAGATAACTTATTTTACTAGTTTTAAATCATTTGATGGGATCAGTTCATGTGAATGGGACATGAACTACAGTGCAAAGCTTGTTACCTGGCGTGAACTCTCAATCACTAAAGCCAAGCCAAACTTTGAGTCTCTTATTCTGATAGACCACTTTAGGAGAAAACAAAACAAAACAAAACAATATAATCAATACATTATTTTACAACATTAACAAGATCATTAGTAGCAGCTCATGTGCTTGGGAACAAGAGTGTATGTGACTGAAGCTCTTTTTTAAATGCTGACTGAGAGAAACTGCATGTAACATACAGTACAGGCCAAAAGTTTGGACACATTCAATTCATTCAGTGTTGTTTTCTTTATTTTCATGACAATTTACATTGGCAGATTCTCACTGAAGGCATCAAAACTATGAATGAACACATGTGGAGTTATGTACTTAACAAAAAAAGGTGAAATAAC